>VZRQ01002684.1:170098-182107 GCA_013397975.1 Machaerirhynchus nigripectus | reverse complement strand
CAGGTAATTTTCCATCTAAAAATATTGTGTGATACCAAAATAATTGTCAAACAGATCCTAAAGCAAATCTAGATTATTTTCATAGAATATATTGACTTTAAGATAAAAATCTGCAAATTAAACTTCAAAAGAAATTACAAGCCAGAAGCTGAATCAATACTTATTTTTCATATTATCTTGAAAGAATGGAAAAAAAATTAGAAGTAAAATACTGTAAAGATACTGCATTTATTTGACTAGCAAATACCAACAGAAGTAATCTGCATTTGCATTATAAAGGATAAGAACAACATATCCATCTAAAAATATAGTCCTTTGATTGCTAAGGAATATAGGAAAAATTAAACTGACTTGAATGATAACTCAAAATAGCTTACTTTGACAATACGATATTCTTAATCAAAATCTTTGACATTTTACTCAATGATATTAAGGGTCTTTTCCAACCTTAATGATTCTATGATTCTACTCTAAAAGTTGTCAGTTGACAAGTGAACAAACAAAAATATGTCTTTCTCATTATTTCAGGCAGAAATGCATTTTAATTCTAAATTTTATAGATTTATTCTATTCTGTGTGGGGATCACTCACTATCTGTACCAATTTCTTCATTTTACAGTGCATTAATGGCTCAGACACAACTGATCTGCATTACCCAAGGTTTTCCCATTTCCTCATCTAACACCTGTTACTGACCAAAAGTTCTTCTCCCATTACTAGCATGACATAAAAAAATTACCTCCATCCTCCTCATCTGCGATTTTACCTCACATCTGGCATTAACGAGGACACAGATGTTTTCCTAAGATAGTTAGTAACTCCTTAATCAAAATTAATTCAATCAGGCTATGTTTGAGTCTTAAATCTTGATTACTGTTGAAAAGTCAAATGTTCACAGTTTGCAGTAAGAAAATCAAACCCTGCCTGTGACTCGAGGCTGGCAAAACCAGTTCTGAGCTCCTGAAGTCCCTCTTTCCAACGCTGCTGCTGCCGAAGTAGATCAATATTCATAAGCGATATGACCTGTTAAAAGAATTATAAGAAATAAACGTAGTCATCATCATGTAAATGAAAGAAAGCTTAAGGTATGCTATAACAGATATGATTTCAATTTCATCTTGAAAAGATACCTTTTCAATGAAGTTTGTGTGCCACTTCCTTAGTTTTCTATTTTCAGTGGAAAGCCGTTCAGCAGCAGCTTGGAGTTTTTGGATATAAGCCTCTAGTTCTCTGGGATTATCCCATGTTATTTGAGCTTTTCCTCCAGGACCAGATTTTGAATGCTTTAAAAACACATAAACTTTGTAAAATTCAGTGACAAAAATAGTCTAACAGCTAGCATACAGGAAGTGATCATATAAGAAAGATGGTTTTATCGTAGTAAAAGATGGAGGACATCCCTGTCCCTAGCTGCACTAGACACGAAATAATCTGGCAAATCACAGACACGGAGGGGCATAGCATTATAGCTACCTCGGTGCACTGGAGAAGGATTAATGACAGACTCCTAACAGAGTCTGAAACAGGCCAATTGACGTTGAGGCTTCTGCTTCACAAACATAAGCAGACATCTGAAGATGAGAGGACACCGTTGTTCTGCACAGATCAGTACCAAAAACGTGACATTAATAACTGCTAATCAACTTCCCCTGCTTATCAAGAAATAATTTTTTTATATTACAATGCAATAAACTTAGAAAAAGTGGCAGAATATGCACAGAAACCACTGAAATTAAAAAGACAAAGAGATGGAAATTCTTTCACCTTAATTATCTGTTCAAATGCTAGAGCAGATTGTAACATCATTGGCTTCTGACTTCCAATCATTTGTTGATCAATAGAATTATAGAAATGTGCCACCTGTAAAAAAGAAGAGCTTAAATTGACAAGCAGAAATAAAAGGTCTTATGTCATCTTTGCCTCAGCTGTAGGGGTATCTCGATATCAATGACACCTCATCTGAAATTGAATTGAAATGTAAGCCAAACAAAAACATACGTGGCCTTAAGTGCACTCAAGAAAATATACCACCCACCCCCAAAAACCCCACACATACTTCCATTAAAATACTTACTAAGATATTTTCAGTTGAAAACTAGCAATGGTGAGGACAAGTTGCTCCATTTTATGACAATTCCTTTTAGTCATAATTATAAAAAACTGAGACTAAAACCAGGTGTCAACTAATTATTTGTCTTATTTTTGTATATTCATACAGTAACTTCATATGGCCTTAATACTATATTTCAAAAGAAGACATTCTGAAATCATAAAGCGTATCTTTACTTTTATTTCTTTTATGGTCTTAGCTAATTTGTTCAAGAAAGAAGTCACTTTCATACAGACAAACACAGTGAAAAGCTTAACCACACAGAAAAGACAGCACTGTAGAAAAGTTCTACAAACTAAAGATGGGAAGTCAGAACAGGAAGTTATTAGGGCATAATCTTATACCTGCTTGAGGATGACCGCCTGCTTGCAGAACTTCTGTGCAGTGTTTGCAATATGCTGTATTTTAGCTGGTATAGCAAACCCAAGTGCTGATAGCTGACGTACTTCTCTTAGCAGAGTCACCAAACGATCTGAGTAAAGTATGTTTAATGTTCCAGAAATGGGATCCAACTCCATCACAGGGCTATTAGCTTGGATACTGAACCAAAATCAATCATATTACTGAATATAATTTGATATTTATCCTTTCTTAAGTGCATTTTACCATAATATAACAAACAATTCTAAACAGCTTGATGTCATTTTATTTTGTTTTTCTATGCTTATTAACATTTTCATTTAATCAGAAATTATTCCAGTAACCTTTCCTTTAATTCAAAGCAAATGAAGGTAAGACAGAACTAACAATGCCTACCATTTTTGCTTACAAAGTTTTTCTAGTTTGTGACAATAGCTAACATGTAACATGTCACAGCTAGACAGTATTTCTCAATTACACTGTATCCATCATATTCTCTCAAGCAGGCAAGTTACCTGCCTCAGTCTTCAGCACTGCAAAGGGGAACAAAATAATGAGGGAACCAATCTAGGAACCAGAACTTGCATCAATGGAGCATTTTTCTATATTCAACCAGATGCTAATAAGAACATCAGCCTATCTTCAGACTTCACTCCAATTTCCTCTTCTACTTTAGCAATGCTTCTACCACCATCCTTTCATAAAGACTTCAGCTTTACTCATTTTATTCTTTTTATTTTTTCTCATCTATTTTCTAGTTCCCATATCCTCTGCGTTCCCCTTTGTAGGGAGCTACTTCTTTTCTTGTTCTTTAAATTAACCACGTCACATCTTTTAAGATCTCACAATAACAAAATGTTATGGTACTAATAAATCAGAGGGCTGTTATATATTTGAGTATATTCAATAAAAATAAAGGTTTTCACTTAAGTATCAACTCCTGTATCCTCTGTAACTGTGGGCAAATTCTTTTCAGAAGAATTCTGCAACACTCAGAGTTGAAGACAGAAGCTATTTAACCAATCAACTAAAACAAAAATTGTTAAAATATATTTTAATACCCCATAAAGAAATTTTATTATTTTGGGAAAAAAAATTCGTAAGATTTAAATTGATATGCTTACCCTTCTTTCATCTGCCTTATGTAGACTGCAGAAGTTCTTGTGAGTAACAATTAATTTGTTACTCTACACGTGTTCTCTGTATATCACAGCTATACTCCCATCTCATCTAGTTTCTAAACATTATCACTATAAAGATTACAGTGGGTAACAAGTAAAAACCACAAGCAAACCAAACGTATTTCATTCCAGGTGCTAACAGAAACTGCAAGATTATTTATTAATCTGCAATGTTGGCTATTAATTAGTTATTAATAATACTGTCCTGTATACTTCAGCTTACCAAGCAAGACCGGCAGGATGATCAAAGTATAAAAAATTGTCCTATTTTGTCTCTCCATTCATTCTCAATTCTGTAATTTCTTTTTATTGCCTTTGTAAAGTTCTAATGAATTACACCCCACTACAGATTTCATAATTTAATAAATATTATTTTTAAAAGAGTGTATTTACCAAAGTCCTGACTTGGGATTTGATAATTCTGACTGGACATTCCTAGACCAATCATCAAATTGTTCTTGCTCATATACTTTTAACTGTTCCAGAAAACAATCTGCATTTTGATGAAAAGTTTGAAATCCAGGTAAGTCAGACAGAAGAGCCTTTGCCAGCTTGATAGAATCATCCACCTTAAACACAGTAACAAAGAAAAGAAGGTTAACTTCCCAGTATTCAATCAGAAAAGAAAAATCACAATAAAAATCAGTATTACAAAACATCCAAGTGGGATTCAAAAGCTGATTAGGAAAAAAAAAGTGAATTCTGAACTGTGTTCCAGATGTTCAAATTCTCTTTACAGTAAATTGTGTCTGAATAAGCCGTCCACCAATAGCATCCACCACTATTAAGATACCCCAGGATATCCCACGTGGTCTTTAATTAACTCTCTGTAAAGGTACAGATTTCCCATGAGTCTTCTGTTGTCTCTGTAAGGTCTATGACAATACTCAAAGGTATTTGAAATGGAATTTCACATCTACATGTGGAAAAATTAAAACCCTAGTCAATACAATCAGTGGAGACTTGAGAGCAATTAAAAAAATTTAGCACATCCCAAAGCAGACATACAACAGACATACTTCAGCTGAACTGGGCTAATAATTATTCCAGGATAAGTGACTTTTATTCTCATTCAAATCTATAGTTATTGTAGAGGGCACTTATGTTCACAAAGAACACACTGGTTTTCACTGGTCAATGTTTTTCAAAAAACATTCGAATTTTCCTACTAAAGTATAAATACAAACTTACAAAAACAAGATAAATTAAAACAGAATTGTTGTACATTTACTTTTACTACTGTAAATTCCTCGTCAGACACAAGCTCAAAGTGTACTACCAAGAAACCCCTTTGATTTCAAGAGGACACTACAAAGGTTAGTAATAACAAGTGAGAATTAGGATTTCAGAATTTGGCTGTTTGTGAATCTTAAATACAATTTTAAAATGCAAACTGGAGGGTAAAATTTAACAAAAACACCTCCTGTCCAAATTTCAGTTCAGTTTACTGCAAAAAGACTGCATTCTGGGTCTGCAAAAAAAATTCAACTTAGCAAGCAGCACCACTGATAAGGAACCTTGATTATGTAACTCTTGGGAAGCCCACAATTTTTCTGTGTGGAATTCCCCACAGAAATGTCACATACCATGTTTTACATTCTATGATAAATTGTGCGTAAAGAGTAACAGAATCTCTTACCTTCAGTTCCAGCTGCTGTACCCATACAATATTATTGACAACTTCGGAAAGGTTCTTGCCTGACAGTGGTCCAGAAGCATCACCAGGAACACCATGGCATCGAGTTTCAAAGTCCGTCTCATAGTCTAACACATAGAAAAGATGGATTAGACCAGAAATGTAATAGAACCACCTTAGATCATTATTGTAGTTACAAAAATATACTAGGAAAACTGAAAATTCTAGAAGTAAATAAAGATCCTGGCATTCACAAAAAAACGAATGCAAATAAATACCTTTGACATAATCTTGAAGTGCTGCTAGCAATGTTTCCCTTTCAAAAAGCAATTCTTTGCTTATATTTGGGTGCTTTATCAGTTCCTTATGCTTCTGAAATATTTGAAGAAGCTGGAATATGAAGATTTAAAAATGTTATCACTTTCTCATGAGAAAAATAAACATAGCCTGACACCACCCAGTAGTGCTGTCTTTGGCTCTAAGTACTTACTCCTGTCCCCTAAACTGACTACTTAGGCATTAAATAACTTGATCTTTCAGAAAATTTTCAGACTACAGAATTACCCATACCTGCTGAGGACTGTCCTGAATTTCTGAAATAAATTTCTTCAATCTGCTTGCTATTTTTTGTTGCGCCGGTGCAATAATTCTTTCATACTGAGAGACTGCTGCTTTCCATAATGGCTACAGATAATGAGTTCGTGTGTTAGTTTAGGACTATATGCATTGCAAAAAGACATAGAAAGAATGCAAATAAATTAAAAATAAGCATTCTACCTCTGTGTAAGGATTATAGTGTACAGGATTTAGGCCAGCAAAAGGTTCAAATACATGAGAAAGATGTAAAGAATTCTGTTCTCCAGCTGGCAGAAAGAACATAAGTTTTTCATGCAGTGTTCTAACAGTTAGCACCTATAAGGGAAAAAAAGTATTTGATATAGCAAATGTATTTTTACATAAAAATTTCATTTAGAAGTACCCATCTCTCTCCTTTTTACAAGAAACTTTTGAAAGGCTCAGACAAACAGATTATGGAATACTATTTGACTCTGAAAAGACTACGAAAGTATTTCAATTCCCTTTTTTAACTTAAAACAATGCTGTTTAATTCTCTGTCTAATAAAAGTAATGTGTATAATTCAAATCTCTACCTCATCAAGACGTTTGCCAAGTTTGGCTATTAATTCAGGGAAATATTTCTCATTTTTCCATGGATGTAGAGTATAATGTTGCCATAGTTGTCCAGTTAGGTATTCACAAGCTGACACCCACTGATCGCAAATCAAGATGCCAGCCTGTATATTTTCTTTAACACTGTGGAAAGTATCCTCCCACAAATTCAAAGCTGCTAATTTTCTCTGAACAAATCTACCTAGTGAGCCACCTAGAAGACAAAAAAGTATAAAAATCCAAGATGTTACGTTTGTTTAAAATAATTCCATTAAAGGCTACACCACATTCCAATCACATTTTTTAAATAAACAGTGTAGTGTCTTGATTTCACACCCCACAAATGCAGCAATAACTGATTATTTTGTTTCATATTCAATCAATCTCTTGACTATCTCCAAGGTAAACAAAGGTTGATCCAACATGTGAAGCTCATGGATTTAGATTCTAGATTCCACACACAAGCACCTGTCTTTGTCAGCAGCTATGGCAGTATCTGGCTGCTCCCCACAACTCTTCCTCTCATATACACACAGCTGGCAGCAGCACACAAACTCACTGTCCTATGTCTGTCCCCAAACGTGGAGCTGCTGTCAAGAGAATGAGAGAAGAACCTCTCTGCACATCCTGCTCTCACCTCCTCACAGACTTAATCAACCTTTAATAGGGGTTTACGCAAATAAGTTTTCTCCTCTGAGAGAAAGACAGGGAATCAAACACAAGCATGACAAATCCAGCCCACATGCTGAAAGGTATCCAACTCCATCTTCTAACTGTCTATCACCTTTCCAAGCATGTGTGAAGGCATCTACCAGAACTGGCTGAATTACTGCATACTGAAAGGCAAATAATATTCATGGATCATAATTACAAGAAACAAGCACCTTCACGCTGTGGGCTGCTACTGGTGCCTTTACAGGGAAGAAGGTCTCTGCTCAAGGAATCATTTTACTTTTCTTGACTGTTCATTTAATAAAGACTGCATAAAAATTTACCTATCACATCCAAGAGATTACACATGCGAGACTGTGGATAAGGATCATGTTCTGTTTGTCTCCACACACCATCAACAGTATCCTTGGTAGCCTCCACCAAATCCACAACTTCAAATAATGAGAGAGCATCCAAGTTGTAATAATCCTAGAAAAAAAAATTCTTAATATGTTTACTTTGCAAATGGTATTGTAGATACATTTACAATTTCCTGAAGCTGGCAAGTGGTGTAGTTTCCTGAGCTTTACTGCATAATAGAGTATGTCATAATCCTCTCAAATAATCAAGCATTTGTGTAAGTTTATTCATGTGAAGTAATCATTGATACCTGAAGCACTATACAAGAAAGTGCTTGTGGATGCCGAAAATTCCGCATGACAGCAATAACAGTGTCCTTTTCATTTCATGAATCAATCCCCAGTTCACAAACTGCAGCATACAGTTGCATTTCTACAGCAGCTCCTAGTATTCAGTGATCAAATCTGCTCCCAAATAAATGTCGGCACTCCCACGCACCACTGTCACCGAAAATTACATGAATATCATTTAAATTTTGCCTAAGAAAAAAATAACTAGTTACATATTCATATATTTTGAAGGAGTATACATATACTGACATATATTTCATAGGAAGAGTGTTTTAACTAAGTCTAGAAACGTATCACTGATGACACAAAATAAAACATACTTTTGCAATGTCCTCAAAAAGGTCTCTAAAATATGAAGCTCTCTCTTTACTACACCCTTTACTTCCATGACGAGCACATTCTCTCCAGAACTGAAATTCATCTGTTGGTGTAAGTATAGCTGCAAATAAAATAGAAAATATTTATATATTAAATAAATGAATGTTTATAAAATACATTCTGTCAGAACATATTTTCTAAAGCAAATTTTGCTTTATCATAACCATAACTATACGGTTATGTAAATATTCTTTAACTTCTGATCCCGACTTGATGCAGTATAAAAGTCAACTCTGGTCTCCTGGCATGACCGTCAGTAATTCCAGTCTACTAACAACCAGTTGTATTTCACACTGTGCAATCACTGAGAAGCCTAAACACTCAACTCGTAAATAAATTATTTACTCCGAATTCAAAATTAACTCTAGAAGACATAATTGCAAAACAAACCTCGCACATCATCTTCACTGAATTTTGTTCCTGTGTAACTGGGATCTGGTCTTCTGAGAGCAGTACTCAAGCCAGCTTCAAGCTCACTTAGAAGTTTCTGGAGTTTGGGATCAAATGCTTTACTCCACTTCTCATCCTGTAATGAAAATTTCAAAAATTGTGACTCACATGACAGAGCAATTACTATTTTCTTTAAAAATATATAAAATTCAGATTAAGCACAAACCACATGGTGGGACAGTGTAGCATTTTTTTCCCTAAAGTCGAGGAAGAGCACCTCATCCTTTTCATCTAACAATTCAGAATAATGTTATAAAAAACATTTTTATCACAAAATCACAAGTCAGTTGTTGGGTTTATAAAAGGCACTCTGAAAATGTGTGAGCTGTTTTCCAAATTTACCACCACTGGCCAGTGTATTCCACATTTTCAGTCAGGCATGTGTACGACCAGAATCCTCCTCTCATCCTTACTCATAGGAGCTTAAGTACTTTCTTTAACTTATAAATTGTTAACTATCACCCATCATTTAATCTCCTCAAGTACTTTGGTTTCATAACATAAAATATTTACCTCAGAATTAGGTAACATCCAATTTAATTCCGGTGTCTCAATATAAATGTACAAAACATTTAAACTGGTCTATTGCTCACCTTCAGTAATACTGGTGCAAAAACCTGTCGTACAGCTTGATAAAGGGTGTTGATTGGTGAATCTAGCATAGATGACACAAGAATATTACTGTGAAGATTATCTTCAGTAATTACATCAGGTCTCAGCTTAAAGAACACCAACACATTATTCTCTGAATCAGTAGCTTCAATCTGTAATAATCAAAAAGACAGGATTTGTTTAGAAAGCTGTTACTGACTGCCTATTACACTAAATTACATACATGATTTACACAAACAATTTGCATCAAGAAAAAAATATAAAATACCATATTACTCCCTCTGGGCTCTGATAAAATTCTGGTAGTATCTGATTTGCAGAGAAGATTAGAATTTTTATTATATTCATTTCTGAGTCCATAGGAACCTGACTTCCAACATCAAATACATAAAGCCTTCTACAGCATATAATGTCCGTAAGTACCATAATTTCTAACTATATTTTGAAAACTCCACTTATGACTTTCTCTGGACAAAAAAGAAACTCTGTCTTGCACCTAGAGAAAACTAAGCATGAAGCCTATTTTTTTTTTGTCTTTTTATGCTACATACCTTTGGGGAAATTTTCATATATATTCTAAATTTTCTGTATTGTTTTCCTGAGTTTGTAAATACATCAGTCTATTCATAGATTTCTCAAGAAGAGAGAAAGGCATGTTCCTTCATCAGTAAAATCATAGATTGTAATATGACTAATGTTCCATCCACAGCCCCAACTTATGGGTAAACTCGCAACAGTTGCTAAAATTTTTTTAATTACTGAAACTATTTGTGGCTGAGGAGAATTCATAAAACAGGAAAATATTATTAAACATTTTATAAATCAATAGCAAAAAGATACGCTAAGTGAAATCCCAGATTCTGTGCAATTGTAAACATCTGCATACTATTTTTCTGTTAAAAGAAACAAAGGGTAGTAAGAACAGCTTTCAGTTTCATTGGACAGTATCAGTTTTACTTTCTCCCCAAGTCTTTAGCCCAACACCTACAGACATAGCTTCACTGAGACAACAAGTACACAGTACAGCACCAATATGCATCTGATCTTCCACAGCTGCTGAAAGCTGCTTTGTATTTTAAACAGTGGCTCAGCAGCCCCAAAAACTGGCACACATAACTGTTCATTCTTGCCCGAATATAGCATGCACTAGACCTCACAGAAGATTAACCACGGAGTTATGCAAGGTCCACATTTCACAGGTCGAGGACTCCTTACATGCATCTTGTGTGTGTGAAGCCACTGACATAACAGACACCACATCCCTGGTCTCACTGCAGCATGACATGTCCCATGTCAAGACCCACACCTTGCCTGTACAGTCTGCGTGGCTGGCACCACACCATGTCCTCCTTACATGGTGACACTTCACACCAGCTGGTATCAACCCCATGAGTCACTTGCTGAACACAAGACTCAAGGCAGGATATTTCACACAAAGAACCTCAGATTTGCTCGCAGCTGGACACATCAGTTTGGAAAATGCATGCTTTAGACAAACACCCACCTTGGATTTGCCAAATATCAGCCAATGTGCCACATATTGGGTCCCATTCCCTGCACGGACAGTGCCCACGCAATCCTTCCAGTCACCTGCATGCAGCCATGCCCAGGAAGAAATCATACATCCAACTCCATGCCCCAGGCCGCCTTACATTCACATAGACACAATATACAGCTAAAACTGCACCAACGTGGGCACAATCCACTAAAAAAAGTATCGTCAGCTGACGATATGGTCTTCACAGACTCTGGGGACAGTGTTCTCATTTGAGCAAGGATAGAGTTAATTTTCTTCTTAATAGCTGGTACAGTGCCGTATTTGGGGTTTAGTACGAGAATAATGTTAGTATCACACTGATGTATTGGTTGTCGCTGAGCAGTAATTACCCAAAGTCAAGGACTTTGCAGTGCTTCGTGATGTGCAGTGAGGAGGGGCACAAGAAGCTGGGAGGGAGCAAGGCCAGGACAGCTGACCCGAACTGGCCAGAGGGATATTCCATACCACAGAGCATCATGCTCAGGGTATAAACTGGGAGGAGTTGGCCGGGAAGCATCGATCGCTGCTGGGGATGGGCTGGGCATCAGTCAGTGGGTGGTGAACAACTGCACTGTGCATCACTTGCTTCTCTTGGGTTTTGTTCCTCTCTCGCCCCTTTTCATTGCAATTATTAACACTATTATTAGTGTATTAGTAGTTAGCTATTATTATATTTTATTCCGTTTCAGTTATAAAACTGTTCTTATCTCAGCCCACGGCGTTCCTTTCTTTCCCATTCTTCTCCCGATGGCGGGGTGGGGAAACGGTGAGTGGTACTTATCTGCCGGCTGGGGTTAAACCACGGCAGCTGCCAGTACCTTGCAGCAGACACAGAGACCTGCTCAGATATTCGCAGGAGGGACATGTCTCCCAAATCTGAGAGCAGTCTTTACGACCACTAAGCCCGGGCTAACTCCGGGCTCTGCATCCCCGCTCGCACGCCGCGACGCGGCGGACACGCGGGACCCGCAGGTGCCGGACACTACGGTACCTTGTTGGAGGCGCTGAGCTGCGCGCCCGAGTGCTGCACCACGAGCAGGAATTCATTGCCGTCGTCGAGGAAGCGGCTCAGCTCCGGACGGGAATGCAGCCCCGCGCCCAGGGCAGCGGCACCGCCCGCCAGGTCCAGCCCGAAGTAGTTGGCAGCCGTGGCTGAAATAAAGCGCTTCCTCCTGTCTCCCTCCCCGGCCATGGTGGCGGCATGCACCCCGCCA
>VZRQ01002684.1:0-167681 GCA_013397975.1 Machaerirhynchus nigripectus | reverse complement strand
GCAGGACGATGCCGGTGAAGAAGAAGAGGAAGTCCTCGGGGGCGGCGGCGGCGGACGACACCGGCCTCAAGAAATGTAAACTCGGCAGGTACCGTCTCGCGGGGCGGCGTCCGGTGCCNCGGCAGGGCCTCGGCCGCGCCGGGGTACACGTCCCGGTGCAGGTGCGGGGCTCCCCGGGTGAGAAGCCTCACGGAACGGCTCCCACTCCCGACTGCCTTTGATTTTGCCTGTACGTCTAGGGCCAATTCTGGCATTCGTCCCCATATTTGTTCTATCTCCCTGGGGTAGACGGCTCTCCTCACTTTAAGGTTGCCAGTATTCAGAGTGTCTGTGCTAAATCGTCGTTTCCTCTTTTTTTCTTTTTCCTTTGTTTTTCCTTTTTTTTTCTTTTTTTTTTTTTTTTTTTTTTTTTTTTTTTTTTTTTTTTTTTTTTTTTTTTTTTTTTTTTTTTTGCCGTGAATTGGAAGGATTGGTCAGCACTCTGGAAAACAAGAGCAGGATAGGTTTCTCTAAAAAATACACGAGTCTGAAGCATCTTGTTCATTAACTACTGTAAAAAGACCACTTTATGCCGTGATACCCAAAAGTTGCTATTACAGTGATAAGCCATTAGTGTGGTGCTGCAGGAGCTTACAGTGTGGCTTCCCTGAAGTAACAGCCTGCTTCATCTATTAGAACTTGCTAAGTATGCCAGTAAAGCAGTAGTTACGATTAACGTCCTGAGGACATGAGGATACAAAGGACTTACGAAATCAACACTACAGGAATGGCTATTGCAAGAAATTGTGGCCTATGGCCTTTCTCATAGGCTGGCCAAGCTTGAGCTTAGAAGTACCCAGGCTCTTATTTTGTTATGACTGTTCATTTTGGATAACTAATCCAGAGCTCACTTTCTGTGCTCATTGATGACCTTTTAGTTTCAATCAGTTTATTCACTGCCTACAAATAACTCTTCTTGTGCCAGCATTATCATCTATACAACTCTACTCCCTCATGGCTCTGCCTCAAAGTATATTTGGAGGGAATGCTTCTGTTTTCTCATACTTTATTTTGTATACTTAAAAAAGCTAAATTATTCTGGTTTGTAACACCAACTTTCAGTTTCCTTGCTCATCTTAGCTCTTGTTTGCATGTGTTCAGTTTCAGTTTCTTTCTGGAACACCGTTAACCGAAATGCTATGATCTTAATTTCCTTTAATTTAAAAAAAGTGTTTTAAATAAAGTAGCTAAAAAAAAATAAAGAATAAAAACAGATTCTACAGGGAGCTAGTTGTTGGGCAAAAACTATGATGTGAGAGTTCATGCTAGGTGACCAGAAAATGTTAAGATACAGAAGCATTTTTGGCATTGTATTTTTACACAGCAATTTATTGGTAATATTCTTCAGTAAAATCAGTGATTACAAATATATATATGTTAATCTGGGTAAAATCAATAAGCAATAGCATACCATATGACTGCCTCTTTCTGGTGACTTGTGTTCCAAATGCCAGTTGGATGGATGGATGTTTATAGGACACCTTTAATACTAGCTTTCAGAGCAGAAGGCTTCATCTTGGAGTGTTGCGTTCTTTTCCAGGGAAGCTTAAAACAGTACATGGGAGTTAAAGTTGTTCACCCCTCTCAGAACTGAACTATTCTTCTCCTGCTTGATGTATTAATTTTAAAATTGCAGTGTGGGAGCTGCATAATTTTAAATCCTCTCATATGATTAGCTCTCACCTCATTGTTAGAAATAATCTTAGCTTGTTCTAAAAGTCTGTAATTTGTGTTTGAAAGGAGGGTGCGTTGGAAAGGTGCTGCAACGCCTTACTGACTAAAGATGCCTTTGTGTGGTCGGTGTTTTTACTGGAAGAAATTCTGTGCATTCTTTTAATGAATGATGAATTAGAAAATTCACTTCCTAGGCAAACTGGGTTGTGTGTTACATAATGAAGACAATGATGGGGGGAAGCCATGTGAGCTGAGCAGCTTCACTCTTACCACAGATTGCACAATGCTATTCTGGTATATATACCAAATATCTATAGAATTTGCAGATTCTTAGTTATATGTGTAATGTAAACACATTGACTGAGTTTTTTTCCCAAATTTGGATGGTTAACTATAAATAGCCTGACTTTTAAATATGTCAAACTCTGCAGCTCCTGTTGACCTTAATGGGATCTGTGCATATTCAGCACTCTTGAAGATCATGCTGCTTATTAGAGACCTAACTTTAAATGCCTGTATGTATAAATATAAGTAGATAATAAGGCATTTGAATTACTGAGGAGGGATATTTTGGCCATCTGTATGGGGTTTTTTTTTATTAATATCTACAAGATAACAGTACTTCTGCATTTCAGAAAAAGTAATACTTGCAATAAATCAGGCTATGAGATGGTTGTAATCTAAAGGTAGTTTTATGTTCCAACAAGAGTTGGGGATGACAGACAGTTGCCCTTTATGAAATGCAGCATAACTGTAGATGTATATTGACCTCATGAAACAACTTAAATAGATAATTAATAAATATTTTTTAATTTCATTTTTCCTGTTTTTCACGTCTCATTAAAATGACACTGTTCATCCCTGTGTTTCTATTCACTACTGCAGATCACAAGCATCTGGGAAAGTAATAAGTGGAGAGGAACATTTTTCAAGCAAAAAGTGCCTGGCATGGTTTTATGAATATGCAGGTAATATGCAATGGATTCATGTTTAAAACTATATGAGTTTATTTTAAATAAAGCAATACATCAAATACTACTTGCATTTGGCTTTTTTAATGCTGATGTAGACATAAAAATATGTCCATATTTGCTTCCTTATAACATGCACTTGAGTTAGTTTAGCTTTTATTACTACCTGCTTGGTATTTATTCTTTTTGGCTTATTTTTCTGTACTCTATGCTTTATAACTTCAAAATGAAATAACAGCTCTTGAGCAGTACAGTTTTGAACCAGGATATACTGCATCATTCTACTTCTTGCTTTGGAATTGTTAAGTAGAAGTCAGGACGTTGAGAGATAATTCAGATTAACGTTTATGCATCTAACTGTATCTTTCTTGTGATCATATTGGAGGGCTAATGACATTGGTCATGATTTAAGCTTCTTGGGTTTCTGTTTTACAAAACAAAATAATAGAGGTTTATACTGTTTTTCCATCTGAGAGTTTGTACTAACATTTTTGATATTCTAAATAACAAATGTCTCATTCCAAAAGTATTTCAAATAGCCTCTTTCAAATAACTCAGAATTGCCATCTTTCAAATAACTCAGAATTGCCATCAAATAGCTGCTTTCAGTGAATATGCAACGTGTTTTGCATAATTTATTACACTATTACTGCTATTTATTTACCAATTATATGGTTTCCAAACTCAGGATTTCTAAATTGTTATTAATTTCTTGTCTAGTCACTACTTAAAGTGCTTCATAACTGGTTGGTGATTAAAACTCCTTAATGGCCATAGTTCTTAGTATGGAGTGAGCTGCTCATTTATCTGCCAGCATTTGGTTTGAGTATATTTATCAGGACTGATATGTTCATTGCAGTCTTTTCAGAGCAATAAACTACTCTTGTTTATAGTAATCTCCTTTCTACGTCAGGTTTGAGGCATAGTCTTCTGGAGTAGTCTTTCCTAGAGAAATAATAATTCAAAGTTAATTTTCTTGTGGTAAATGTGTTTGCACATAGTTCAGACTTAATGTGTGTAAATTTTGTCTTTGTTATTGAGTCAAGAATTGAATGCAGGAGGTTATACTTTGTTAGTTAACCAGTAATCAAAAAATGCCCCCTTTCCAGCATAAGATAAAATTCCAGTTAAATTGTATACGATAGGAGATAAAATATTTCCATTGGATGATAAAACTATATACACATATATATGTATGTGTATGAGTTGTACATATGATTTCTGGACCAGAAACACTGATTGAAGCTTTTATTTGTCATTACCAGTGAACCCTTGTATGTGTTTCTCTTCATAACTTGTTGGGTTTTTTAACATTTTCTAACACTCTTTGACCTTGCTTACCTAGCCAAAATGTCCTTTACAGTATTTTTCAAGAGATAGGGGTTCATAATTTTAAACGTCAGTTGTATTTCTTTTTCCTGTAAAAGTAGCCATTCTCAGTAGTTTTAATTGACAATCTTCTTATCTCACAGTGAGTAGTTATTCAAAGCACCTTATCCAAACTCTTAAAGAGGCTTCTGCTTATACTAGCAGCAGATAGAGATAGCTGTCATCAAGGACTCCACCTATTAAAAATACCAAATTTGCCAAAAAGTTGTAAAATGGCATGTTGTTTTGAAAGATAAAACCTTTGCATTTTACATTAGTTCATACTCATTAAATGTGAATGTAATGATTCAAGACACATAAATACTGTGTTGCCAGGTCTTTTAATAATATTTGGCTGCCCAGTAGGAGTCATTTTTGGAACAGGCTTAGTCAAAATAACTGAAACTAGAGAGGGATTAGAGGAACAAAATGCTGTAGCATGTGTCCATATGCACTCTTTAAATGCACTATTTTGCTGCACGTTAGAGACTTTTTTGTGTTAAAATGGAGAAATTACAGCATAACACTAACTGTTGTGGCCCTAATCAAGCTGTTTTCATTGCAGCCCTAAGCCTTTTTCTGCTTTGTATATGGCTAACATGCTCAGCATTTCTTCAGTTTATTGTTACCACTTTGTTTATATTACTCAGCGTCATTAAACTAATCTTACATTATTTGCAGATTTGCGTTCATCTGTGTTAGTGTAAACCCATATGTTAGCACCATCTAAAGAATATTATCTGTAATAGTAGCTCAGACAGAATTAGATGGTTTTTTTTGTTGGCAAAACAATTTTTCCGAGAACATAATTCATAAATTAACTTCAGCAGAGAGTAGCAGTACACAAATTGTCTTAAAACAATTGACTGCTACAGTTATTGGAGTTGAGCTGTGTCAATAGGAAGCTTTTGAAAACTCAAATATAAAACTAAAATGGCTTGTCTGCTATCATAGGAAGGCAGTGCACAGCACAAACATTCTGGTGTAGCACCTAAGATACGTGTCTACACAATTGCACTTGATAGAATAGTTCTAGCATAAAAGCTACTTAATAGTGTAATTCAGTGTTTTTAGAAATATGTTGGGTATATATATAATATAGCCTAATTATTGTGCATAACTCTTGTGGTAGTGAATGTTTACTTAGATTTCAATCTGGTGTGGTTTTTGCTTTGAAGGTCCTGATGAAGTTGTAGGCCCTGAAGGAATGGAAAAATTCTGTGAAGACATCGGTGTTGAACCTGAAAATGTAAGTTTCTTTCCTAGTGTTAATAACACTTAAGGGGATATTCGATAAGGTTAAGTTCTGTGTAACACTCTTAACTCCACTAAGCAAAGAGTTTTTCATCTTCCTGCATGTAGGAGATGCTCGAAGATATTTCAGCTGAATACATTACACTTGGCTGGTGTGTGAGATTTTTTGGGAGGTTTTTATTATAGTAATACTTCGTTTTCAGAAATTGAAATTAAGGGGTAAATTGCATATAGCTGAATTATTTAATGGTAACAAATATGAAGTGCAAGCATGTACCACAATTGCTAGAATGTTTGAATGCTTAAAAGTTTTATTCTTCGACATTATTAAATCAGCCGTTCTTACGTACTGACTCCTTTTCCTCCACTTGTTTTTTTTTTGCTTCCCCTAGATTATTATGTTAGTTTTAGCCTGGAAACTAGAGGCTGAAAGCATGGGATTTTTTACCAAGGAAGAATGGTTAAAAGGAATGACCTCATTACAGTAAGAGTGTTTTTACATATCTAATAGAATGTTATAATTTTATGGTTGTACCTATAGCTTACCTATTCTTGCTCTATTTCTTGTATGTTGGAAATAAGACACAAAAAAGCTTGCTTTTAGGTCTGGTTTCGGTCCACAACTGCAAAATGAATCTGATTATTGCACTCAAAGGATTAATTTATTGTCTAAATCTAGTTAAGTCAGGTTTTGGTGTCTTCCTTTTCTTGCAAAAATACGTTAAAATATAATTGTAGCTAGCAGACATAAGTAAGTAGATCTGGAGATGCACATCAGCATATCTCAGCATTGATATTCTGGAAAGAAAATATCTGAAAAAAATATTCTGATTTCTGAGCCTTTGAGATGAGGACTGCATGGATAATAGTTGGCTATTAATATTATTTATTAGATGCTTATCAGAAGCCATGCCTAATGGTTAGGTTAAATAACACCTTTTCAATTTATAAATTAACTTCTTGCTCTTTCTGTTTGTATTTTGAATTTTTGGTGTGTTAATGCCCTGCCTAAAGAGATTGATTCTTACATTAAAGTAATCAGCTTTTTGTGAGGCTTAGTTCAGTTGTTACTTTTTGTTTGTTCTTTGTGTAACTACTTAGGGTACCTTTGTGTTTTAAGGGCGTCTTCTTATGACACTGCATTCACTATTAAAATTAGGGAGCTACTATTGCAGCTGGAGCACAGTGGGAAAGAGGGGTTGATTTTGCCCTGTCAGTTGTAGATTGCTTTGGGAAACTGTATCAGGCAGATAACCTCCAGGTACTCGAAACTATGGAGTAAGTGACTGTGGACTGACTCGCTATATCTTAATTGATTTGGGATCAGGTTTCTGATAGATGCCTTGATTATTTTGTGACTATCACCAGAAATTGAATTAAGAGCTGGAATGATTAAATCGTGTGAAATTCAGAGTGACAGAGATTAAATTCTGGGTGCGTGATTTTTCAGATGCGGTGAAGGGGTATTGGTCACTTACCTGAAGTACTTAGATATTATCCCCAAATAGAAGTTTTCAAGAGTTAATGAATCTCAAAGATTGCAAGCACAAAGATGCATGAAATCAGTCACTGTTCAGAGCCGATGTTTTAGACTTTGTTTCTAGTAATTTGCTGAGATGGGAAATCTTGTGGTTCTTTTCAGAACAGAGCTGGTCATGCTGTAGTGTGTTTTTGTAGTGTGTAATTGTGTTTAAAACTGAAAATGGGGTGCTGCTGTGCATTTTTATAGAAACAGACTTGTGATGAGAGCACTTGCCTAAGCCTAAAGCAGTTAACCTGTATGTTTTGCTTCCCCTGTTGTTCTCTTATAAGCTGGCAATAGGCTTAGCAGCTGGATGAAGCAAAGACACTCATATAACATAACTCAAGATCCATTGGCTAAAAAATACGTGCGAGTTTTGGCTGGGAGTAAGCAAGTGGCTCTGTGGTGCTCAGTTACCAGCCGGTGTTAAATTATGATGAAAGAAAATATAAACCTGTAGACGTGTGCTGTTGTTGCTTACTTGGAAGGGAGGATTGTATTATGGGATTCCATCTGGAATGGGGTAATCTAGTTTCTCTTGAAAGGTTTGACAGAAGTTTGAAGGAAAAGGATTTTACACTTTAATCAATAAAATATTACTACATGCTTGCACAGGTTTTTTTTTTTTCTTTTAATTTTTGCATGAAGAAATGAGATTGAAATGCATTAAAAGCCCAGAGTGTATTCTAATCAGAGTTACATTATAGAATCTGTATTTTATATCATCAAAATACATGAAATGTCACACAAGGTAATTGCATGAACGGGCTTGGGTTGAATTCAGCTCCATACTAAGATGCCTAAATGTTTGGTTTATATGCAAGAGCTGGATTTCTTAAACTCTTACTGCAATCTATGGAGATCTAGTCAGTGTAATGGAGCCCAGGGAGGTATCGTTTGCCCTAAGACCTAATGACTGGTCACCTGAATTGCTCATAGAGATTGCTTGGCTAGTCCTCTATGAATGGTAACACCTGAAGCTTAGGACATCTATATCTAATCTGCAGTTAGATGGCAGCATTTGGGTGCCTGAATCTTGAAGTGACATTCTCTCTGCATGTTGTTTCATAATACACTGGTGAAGTTTGTTGTTTAGAGATGAAAAAAATAAATGCGTGGTAAGGAAGACACTGTCAAAACTAAGGTGAATTGAGCCCTAAATAGCATCTTATGAGACCTAAGCAACTTTGGCTGTGAGGTTTCCAGTATGTTGTGTAGGTAGGGTGAATTCTGCTGCATACATATGTGTGTGTGCATATACATATGTATGTGTATATAAATATGCAAGCTCTCTTCATAGCAGAGAGAATCAACTACCTCTGCTAGACAGTTTATTTCAGCTACTTTAAATACCTCCTTAAGATGAAATATATATACTAACATTAAATGCTTTTGGTTTAATGTTTGTATACATCTTACTGATTTTTCTTTCTGGTAAAAGACAAGCATATGTGAATAACTATGAAATATAAAACATTGGAATCTCTGAGTAGGAGTTAATGAATCATCACTCTGTCCATGTTAGCTATGCCTCAAATAATCTCTACCTCAGCAGAAATTAAAATACATCCGCTTCGTGGTACTAATTTAAGTTTTGTTTAAAACATGACATAGGGATGAGAAGAGAATGTAGTCAGCTAGTGCCTAATTTTGTTGATCTTGAGGTAACATTATTTAATGCTATCTTTTAGTAAAGACAGTTTGAGAAATCACATCTTTTTCTAGTGTCTGTACAGGAGTTTAGTGTTAATTCACTTGTGCTAATTAGAAGGTCGTTCTGGTTGTTAGGAAGATTATTCTAAGTATGGGTGACCTCAGTAATCTATTTTATGGTGCAGCCACACAAGCAGCTGTATCTCCATAAAAGAGGAGTTTGACAACTCCATGCCTCCTTTTGGGAAGAAGGTTCGTGGCTGGGTATGGAAATGCCCTAAATGGCTTTAACAGAGACATGTCCCTGTTATCAGGATCCAGAGGGTGGTGCTTGTCTGAACATCATCCGTTTGGCTGTTTGGTTATAAATGCACTGATAATAAATTGCTCAGGAATCTTGACAATTTCACATTTTCATACCAACTTTTTCAAAAGAATCAATTGTGCATTAAAATACACATAGCCCATAGTATAGTAGAAATAACTGGCATTTTACTTTGCACTTAAATTTATGATTCTTTGACCCATTTTAACAAAGTAGCTTGTAAGACATTTAAACATACTGAAATTTGTGTTTACCCATGGTATGGTAAATAATCTCAGTCAAATTATGTTTAACAGAGTATGTGGTAAACTCCCTATAAGTAGCTTATATATGTCACTAGTACACTAAAAACTTGAGCATTTAGGTAGATGTTAAATAGGTAGATTTGTCCTCAAATGTGAAGGACATTCTGTTGGAAGTATAAAGGTTGGAACATAGGAGAGATCTGAATATAAAATGAGATGCCTTTCTAGCATAGCATAATGCTATTTTAAGGGTTAAACAGTAGAATACAGACCAATTAGATGGCTGAAGACAAAAAAAGTAGTTTTATCTTTAGTTGTTTTTACCAAAGCTCTTTTAACAAGAGTTATTTTCAATTTATTGTATGATTTATTGCAGAATGTTAGTTCTGTCATCTGAATATGTAGTGTAATTAGCTAATAGTTTTATTTATTTAGCACCAATGTTGGCTAGTAGTCAGTGCTGCTTTAGGTAGATGCTGCTAGAGACAAGAAATAATAAAAGGCTGCATCAGTTGGAATTGCTGCATTTCTCTTGTCGCAGTCTGAGAGGGACAGACTGACAGACAGCTGTGCACACACAGGCTGGCAGATCTGAGGAACAGGAAGTATCAGCTGTGGGCAAAGTACAGCATCAAAGCACAGCATCTCAGCAACCTGCTGCAGTACCCCCGCAGGGCCCTTGCTGGGGGCCTGTGTGACAAGTCCATGTGGAGCTGTTAGAGGTGCACATGTATTCTCTGAGAGGCAGGCTGCCAAAAGGGGCACACGTGACCAAAGGAAGTATTTATGTACATCTGCATTTCTGAAAGTATGCTTCTTCACGAAGGCTACAAGGCAAGGTAGATTTTTTAATTTACTTATTTTTAATCATGGCAGCTTTTTTATAAGAATGAAATGTCATGTTTTAAGTGTTCTTTTGAGTGAGTATTTTCTGGAGGATTAGCAAGGTTAAATTGCATTCTTCTTTGCCATTGTTGGTAAATCTAACCCATTTTCTATTTGGAAACAAAATTCCTTGCTGAGTAAAGTACAAGATCGTTGTGCCAAAGGGTTATTTTTGCCAAAGCTTTATCCTGTTGACTAGCGGACCTGTACATTCTCATACAGCCTTTGATTTTTCAGTTGAATAGCTACTGACTAATTCAGGTGATTAAGGTTTTTTCAGAGCTTGCATTTATCAGTCATAAAACAGGAGCAGACTAGTATATTTTGCAGTGCCTGCTCAATCCTGCCATTTGTAAACACTCACTTCAAAACTACGTGTTTAGGGTTTGCGTTTTCCTATTATTTACAGCTGGATTTTACCCCTTAATGCACACTGAATGATGTTTTCTTCTAACAATCATAGTGATTGAAAGATAAGATACCACTGGGTATGAATATAAATTGCAGAGTATGGAATAAAAAGACTATTATTTGAGATGTGAATCATGCACTTTGTATTATGTTGCTGATATATTTAAAACAAAAAAACTTGCTTACAGAAGCCAGCATTCATCATTTCAGTAAGCTGCAAATGTTGAGCATGTTCCATATCATTTAAGTCAGTTTCATAGTATTACTCCTGCATATCTGATTATTGCATATTGGTGATTTTAGTTTTTTTCATTGCCTAAATGTTGTGGTTTGGACTTCTAATGTTGTTTGGGTTTGTCTTTATTATTTAAGGTGTGACTGTACGGAAAAATTACAGAGTAAATTTGACTTCTTACGGTCACAGTTGAATGACATTTCATCCTTTAAGAATATCTACAGATACGCCTTTGATTTTGCAAGGGTAAGACTGCTGAAATGTTAGGAAAGCTCTTACTTTTATTTATTCAACAGGCTTGTAGTTGATTGGTTTCTGTGCTTTCTTTATTCAACCTTAGGAAAAAGACCAGCGAAGTCTTGATATTGATACTGCAAAGTCCATGTTAGCTCTTCTGCTTGGAAGAACTTGGCCACTGTTTTCAGTATTTTATCAATACCTGGAGGTACAAGTTTCCTTGACTTTGTGAATGATGGCATAGTAGTTACACTGTTCTGTGAGAATATTGTGTTTGTTTTACTCAAGAATGTATCCATATTACTCCTGTTCCCTTGCTCAATGTGCTTATGAAACAGTGATGTTCTTGTATGCATCACAGATCCTTCTTCCCTGTGCCCCACCCCCTACTCGTATCAAAAGCAATTAAAATTCCATTTTAATTATACTGCAAAAATAAATTTAAAAGTAAGTAGTAGAGCCCCACTAGTCTCTTCAGCTGTGTTTGCACTGCCTTTCAAGTTTGCATTGTGCAGATACAGTGTGTAGGTACCTTGGTCTCTGGCTGTCTCTGGAAGATTTTGGTCAGCTCAGCTGCAAGTAACTGATTAAAGTGAATGTGTGTAGGTTGTGGAACACATTAGGCTTGAGGCTGTTCCGTGGCTTCAAAAAGTACTAACACTGCAAAGTAGATGTCCTTATGCTCATAATGTATTGTACCCTGGAGAAAAGAAGACTTTTTTTAAATAGTTCATTCTGGAAATATATCTGAGCTAGATATGCTCTGCTTCAGGGCAAGGCAAAAATACACCAGTTTCCGAAGCTTAGAGTGGTGACTTACTGATTTCCAGGTATTTTGATTCTTCTCTGATCTTTGAAGAAATCATTTCATGTCGTTTCATAACTATGAAATATGTTCATATGTAGTATTTTCTAAAATGGTAAATCAAGTAAGTAGTAGCCACTGCTACCCATTAAATTGTTTGTTAGGAACTGACTGAAGATAAAATGAGATAAATGAGATGCAGCAGTACCAAATGCCACTTGACATTTTAATATTTTGAAATTACTTTTCATAGCAATCGAAGTATAGAGTTATGAACAAGGATCAGTGGTACAATGTACTAGAGTTCAGCAGGACTGTCCATGCAGATCTTAGCAACTATGATGAAGATGGTGCATGTAAGTATTCTCAATGTTTTGCTTGTTCAAATATTAGCAGAGAATTTTAAAATTGCATAAAACAAATTTCTGTAACAGAAACAATACTGTAAGGTGTAAAATATTTCTTCTCCAACAGTGTAGAGAAAAGAGCCTGGATAACCATTCATCTTCAAACTGCAAATATTCATTGTTGTTAATTTTTAATTGTATGTCAGGGGTATAGTATGTCAATAGGATGATGGTATACTTGAGCCAGCTTGTATTCAGGAAGCATCTAGTGAAGGTGCTTGCTCCATGAAATTGTAGACTTGCAAGTAGAATTATAAGCAGCAAACTCTCATTTTGTTCTAGTATATAATAAACTCTAGCTTAACAATTTTTCCCTACCTTCTGGTACTTGGGGCTGAACTCTCCACCAGTCATGCTATGACTGAATTGCCTAACTCCCATTTTGGTCCATGTTCTAATTATTCGCAATTTTGAAAGCTTTAGGAACAAGGAATTAGTTGTGCTGAGTCACAATCTAAGATTATTTTTATGTTTTCCATTCAGTTCACTCCACCTGTCAGATACCAGGAACACTTTTTTCCGTAATTCCATGTAGTGTTTTTTTGTGCACTTTTTGTCATCCTTGGATTGGAATGATCGTACTAATCTATGAGTATTTTACCATGGGATTGACATGGATGTTTCCTAGACCAGCAGTTTTAACCTCGTACTTTGAGAGAAGATGTTTGAAAGACACTGGCAGATATAAATTCAAGTTTTTTCCATTTGCAGGGCCTGTACTTCTTGATGAATTTGTTGAATGGCAGAAAGTTCGTCAAGCGTCATAGCAAGAATTAAAAAGAAAATGCAAAAGTTTTTTTTGGTGCCCGCCTGTACACAAAGTAATGAGAAAAACAAAGGATTGCATTTTCATTCATAAGAAAGACTTTACAGTAATTTTTTTTTCCTTTTTTAAGGAGACTTTCTTGTTACATGTGATATGGGCATTGAACCACACCTCTTCTGAGACTGAAAGTTGGAGTTCTTGTTTTGAGTCTTATGTTTATAGCATTTATTTCAGAACAATAAAGATTCAGATTCGTGACAAAGGCCTAAAAGTGAAGGATGTCCCTTGAATGTGAGTGTGGTGTCTATTTTTAAAACCAAATCTATAAGATTATCTTTCTCAGAAGTGCCCTTTGCTTGAATTTGTAAAGACCTTAAAAATGCTTAATTGGCACTGTTGCTTGCCGTTGGTATGATTGTCTTGTGTGGCAAATGTTAGAAAGAATGACTGATGTTGGAAGCCCTGGGTGGGAGTGTGCTCATTTGCGTAGTATTGGTCATGGGTTGTGCCACAGTTTTCAGCTCCTTGTGGAGATAAAGGCCTTAAACTCCTACTATTGTTTTTTATTTCTTTGTTTATGCCCCAGCCAGTGGCATGGCATTTAATGGCAGGCCCTTTCAAAGCAGAAAGGTGTAGAGCAAATGGTTCTATGTGCAGAATGGCTGGAAACTAGTTGTCTGTACTTCAGATGCTGAACACAGATACTCTTTGGTACGGCAAGGCAGCTTCAGATTTTTACTGCTATTCAGACGTTTTGGATTGCTTTGTATAAAAGTGCAATTTATATTTTAAAAGGGAAAGCTGGGAAGACTTGGTTTTAAGCTTTGCTTCTTACATGTTTTATAATGGAGGCACTCATAACATGACTTTTTTTTCCTCCCTGGATGGTTTTCATAATGTAAATCAAGAAGCAACTATTTAATCAACTATTTTTTGACCAAGTAACAGGCTGTATGTAACAGGATATTAATTGTCACCCTGTTACTCTGTGTTTTGAGTCCAGTAACTACTGTGATTGCCCTGTTAGGCATTCAGTATTCATGACAACCTTTAAATACAGTACAAGTTTCTCACTCTACCTTCCTGCGTGGGAGACCCAGTGCCACCCTTGAGAAGGAAAGGGATTTTAATCAGTAAATGTGAAAAACAAACCCAGAGTGAGAGAATGAAGCATTTCCAACTTCTGCTTTATTATATAAATGTATAATACAGACTGTGATAATGCCAAGAGACTCAGTCAGTGATCAAGGCCTCAGTATGCCAAATATTTGAACAGGTGAAATAAGAATAGACAATATAAACTAGGCATGACTTGAAGATCTTTGCCTCAGGGAAATTACTTCTGTTTTGCACATCCCTTAGTCAGGCTAACAAGCATGAGTTTTCCTGTCCATATGGAAAGCTGTATGCCCAAGATGATTTTTTTTTTTTTTTAAGAAGGGCGGAAAAAAAAAGAGAAGGTGTGAGGAGAAACAAGGGGTACCAACTAGTGGTGTGTGCCTGTGCTCTTGTTCTACTACTGAGGACCACACTTGCAGCTTGTCTCCAGATCTGCTTGCTGTGGGCTGCAGGAAGCAGTGCAATGGTGGGCAGTGGGCTGTTCTGCAAGTCACCTTGGTTTCACCCAAGTGAAAAAAGCACCAGAGGAAAAAAACAACCAAACAACTGTTGAGATACTTGGAAGATTTCTGCTTGTACAATGGCTAGTGTCTGTGTGCATGTAGACAGATGCACTACAGCTGCTCTAGATACTTTTTCACCTGTTTTACAGGAAGTACCTTATTTTAGACCTTGTGTAAGCTGTGGCATTTCTCTTCAATACGTTAAAAGCTGTCCATTTGCATTGCTGATAATTCTGATTTCACTCATAACAGAGTGCCTTTCATTTGGAAATTGCCCTACCCCACAGAAAGCTTGTGCCAGAATGAGATTAATTTCAAGAATCCTAAGACCTGCTGGTACAGTAAGGTCCTAAGATGCACAGGTAAACGTGCACCATGTAACTGATGTCAAGGGACATACTGCTGTATATTACATCTCTTCAGGGATGCTGATTCTGAAATGACTTTCAAATTCTCTACAATGACTCTGCTTGCATACTGTGTTTAGTCCCCACTGGGGTGTTCTCTTTCCGAGAGTTTTGACATACTGGTCAGAAGAGAATCTTTTGTAGCTTGATTTTAAAAAATCATTGCTTTTAGGTAACTGCAAACTGTTGTGAATTCAATTTAAACCATTTGGTCCTAGAGGATGGTATTAGAGTGTAAGAGTAGGAGTCATGCACCTGCCTGGGGTGGTCAAGTACTTGCCATTAAGGTGTAAGACACTATGTGATGTATCATTTGTATCTCTGTTAAGGTTTTATCAGTATTCCTATAATAAATCCATGTTTCAGGGATTTACAATGTGGTTGTGTGTGTGATTGAAAATTATCAGTTACTGTAAAACTTTGGGGATGAATGTATTGAGTTAAAATAGTTTTTCAAATTTGAATAAAATGGAATTTTAAGTTACGGTTTTTTGTTCACAACTGCAATCAGGTGTATTGTTTCAATGTGAATTAATGGCTTGTACAGTTTCATTGTGAACCAATCATGTTTATTAGCTGTGTTTTATTACATCATCTTACAGCTTATTGTGGATAAGTGCCAATAGCTGTTAACTTGGTTTTGTTAGTTTTTTTTTTTTTAATTTTCTGCATGTCCACAAGCAAAAACTTGAGTCCTGCTAAATGCTCTTTTAGTCTTTGAACTGTAGGGGTTTTTTTGCTCAGGTGCATTTCAGTCTATTGAATTTTTTTTAGAAAGTTACACCCTATCATTCAGTGTTCTAAGATGAAAGTTCACAGGTGAAATATGCTGCCAGAGTATGACAGATAATTAAATTGAAGGTGAAACGTCTTCCAAAATTAAATCATAGGGGTGTCTATCTTAATGCTATAAATTTCACATTAATTTCACTTTCATTTCTTGACATTATTTCTTCCTAACATAATTAATTACTGCTAGTATTCTTAGACAAGTAACAGTTTTCAGTTTAAAATCTGAAAACACCCACCTATTCATGGAAAAAGCCATACTGGTAGATCAGAATGTTGTATTTCTCCTGTGTAGAAATGTGATCTTGAATTAAACAGTTGTGAGAGTTTACCTATGTCTTTAACTGTATATGTAGTTTTGATCCAAATTATCTTTACTGTTTAAATTAGCTTCTTAAATTCTTCTTAGATTCTTTATAATGGATGTAATTTCACATTTCTATATAGCAGACTTCGAATTTGGCTTTTGAGATGACCACGGACATAAGCCTGGTACCTGTCTTGGGTAGCCCGAATTGAGGGCCCTGTGGTCTCTGTGGCCTTTGTTCAGGGGTTTTTTTTTTTGTATCTGTCAAAAGCTTTGAGCTGATATATTGATACTGACTGCACAAAAATTGCAAAAGGGACCATAGGTTTAATGCTTCTGATGTTTTGTTCTTTTTTTGAACTAGTGAACAGTTCTTTCAACACAATATGTACAAACTTGTACAGGTTTAGCTTTGTTAAGTATGATGAATAAAATGGTATGTAATAGGGCAGAAAACTTTTTTTTTGTCATGCTGCCTCTTAGTTTTTCCTTTTGTGCTTTTGTGGATGTGTAATTGTTCTTAAAATCACTGAGAACTTAATTCCAGCAAGATGGATCAGTCTAATTGTTAAGTTCCTTTTGAAGTATTTCTTTGCTTCTGTGTGTAGATGTAGGAAATAGAGCTTTATCTCAACTGGGAGTAACAGCAAACACTACTGATTACATCCTGTGCTATTAGGTGCTGGTAGAACATAATGATCTTGGAAATTAACTATCATTAATTTTTCATTGAACACTGTTCCAACAACCTGTTGCAATGCACGTGAATGAAGAGGGAATGAGTTTTCTGTCTTCCCCAGCTGCCTCCCTTCACTCTCCCCCAGAATGTCTGTTTTTAGGAAATGTTTCCTAATGTGTTCTTCCATAGGGTCTTTCAGAGCCCGCAGCAGAAAGGATCAAAGACAACATCCTGTCATATGTTTGAGTTAATGATACTGTTTTCCTTGCAGATGCAGCTTGTTCCACTCTTGAGACTTCCTAGTTGTTGAGGTCTGATGCCATACCTGCCTCAGGACAGTCTTCCCTCTGTCTCTCAGACCTAAGGCAATGCCTGTTGTCTCCATGGTTCTGCTTTTATCTTGTTTTTGACAATGAAATTCCTGATGCCTTCCTGAGCCAGTAGGAATTTAGGGGTATATACACAGCAGGCATCTCGTATCTACAAGTGATGGCAAGAGTTTTGTTACTTCTTTACCCTTCTGTTTCGTCATTCTTCCTGTATTTCTTTCTGCCTCTGTGAGAAAGGGCACTGAATCGATAGGTAGGTGCATTAAAGCCTGAACATGCACTGCAAGATAAAGTAGCCTGTGTTATCCTAATTTTTATTTCAGTTTTAAGCCACTGCCAGGTGTTTCACCAAAATGAAATCAGTGTATCACATCTGGATTCAAAACTTTAATCTTGTTCCTGTTTTTGTCTTAGTTAATCAGAGTGTGACACTCTAGGTATTCGGATCTCCTTAGCTTTTTCCCCCTGAACAGTGATCATAATAAGTGCCAAAAAATGTAAATGACTGAATTTGTTTTTTAGGCGTTAGAGTGGACAGATCTTTGTCTTAATGAGCCAAATACTACTTCTTTAATCCAAGCTGGTTCCAGTGTATTTCTGTTGAATGACTAAATATTTTATAAGTTCTGAAAATGTAGTGGTTGTGTCCTGTTTCTCTAGAAACTGCATATTGATAAGGATGCTTTAAACACATGAAGTTCTTTAGCTTCTTAAATTAAAATTCTTCCCTAATTATGGCAATTAAAGAAAAAAAAATCTATGTTTCAGGGGTTTGTCCGTGTATGTATTTTTGTCAGCTGAGTAGTGGATTAGTGCTGATTATTACAAAAAGGTATTTTTCATTGATTTCTATTCTAGCTAATATACAGCTTGATTTTTTTTCCTTAGTGTTTCCAGCATTACTTCATTTACTTGCACTATTCATTTTATGGTAGTAAATTAAAGGGCTAGAACACAGAACTATTAGCTAGCTAATTTTTTGTCTGGTAATAGTACTGAGGTGAGTCTTTTTTATTCTTTTAAATACTAGGATATTTCAAAAAGGTTTATTGTGCCTATTGCAGTAATTATTGTAAAGAGAAACGGTAGGTGTGGCATCTAGCTTCCTATCATAGTCTTAATGTGAAATTATTTTAGCATTCAAAATCAGTTAACTATAAATCAGTTTTTCTAATGAAAAAAGAAATAGTATCCTATGATGTAATGTCTCAAGAATTAAAACCTACAAAGAAATATGATTAACAGCTACATATTTCATCCTCCTCTAACTGCTCAACATATGTCAGTTTGAACGTCGACAAAATGTTAGGGCACATCTGAAATAAATCATTATTAATCCATGAGAAACGTAATGGCTTTAATTTTTTTCGGATTACAACAGTGGGAAGAGGAATGACACTTGCATTGGAGTGACGCTTTGTGTAGTAGTTACATTGGTTTTATATGCAAAACAAAGAAAGTGGTTTATTCCCTCATGCGTGTTAGGGTGCTTTTGCATTGGGCCTGAGTAGTAATACAGAGCAAAGGCGAGTGCTGGAGCTCCAGGGACTGGGCATGGATCATGACACGGTGCTTCTGCCAAGATGGGAAATGGAAATATTGATGGCACATAGGGGAAAGAATAGGAAATACATCTCAAAATAAAACCCAGTCATATCCTACCATTTTCCCCTGTATTTCCATGGTTCTTGGTCTAACCAAGGGTATGCTCTCTTCCTGTTTCAGACTTGTAGCCTCTATACATGCACACACATTTTTACATATAAAAACAAATAATGAAATGTTTCCCATCTAGTGTTCAATGTGGTGGAAACTGCCCAGAAAGATTTTTAAGCTGAAAGGAGAATTAGAAAGGATAATCTGTTCTGCTCAGCTTTCCTAAATCTTGCATACTTCTTTGGGGCTGTGGAAGTGGCTGGTCACCTTTCTGCCCTATGCAAATCTCCCTTGATGGTGTTTTTTCTGCATTTAAGTGGTTCTGTCTAGGAGCCAGTTTAAAGTTTTGATAGTGTGTCGTGGTTCGAACTGGCTAAGCGCCATGCTCCCATGCAATCTGTTATTTTATAAGGGAAAATAGGATTATATTGAGGAAAACTGGAAAAAGCGCAGTTGGCCTGAGAGCGTGTCAATCAACTCAGGTTCAACCTATTACATAGTGAAATGCTGTTTCCTTCCTGAATCTTCAGTAAGCTGATTCCAGACCCAGTGACTGACTTTTTATGGTTTGGGGTGGGTTTGTTGGGGGTTTCTCCTTTGGTATAGTGATTACTGGCTTAGAGAATGAATATTCTAATGCAGAAAAATGTCTATGTAGAATTGAAGACACCAGTGTTCATGGGAAGACTAATTATTACTGACACTTCAGTGAACCACCGGGATATTTATGTGCCAAGGCCTATGCTTTGCCAATGTTTCTGACTTTTCTTTATTTCTAATTTGTTCATGGGGCTGTGATTTTAGGTCGTGTATTAAATCACATGAGGATATTGCTGTGCCTAAGCTGTACAACTGAGTCTATGCTATACTGAAGTTCATTACAATGTGTAATTCTTAAATGTAAAACTTAAGACTTCAATGATGTATGTTGTGTTACAGTTTGTGGGGCTTCTTCACATAATTTTGCAACATAGCAAGTGAGTATGTTTCTTTGCTCAATGGAAAAACACTGGTTTCTGAAGTTGTGGGTAGGCATCTGAAGTGTTAGGAGCTGTTCGAAGCAGTGAATAAGCTTCAAATCAGAGTTTAATTTGCTGTTTTATTTTTTGATGCTCATTTTATTTTCCTGAAGGGTCACTGTTCATCAAGGAACATGTTCATAGTTCTTGTTTAATAACAGAATATTATTTTTCTATCAGTTTGAGAGTTTGTGGGACAGCTAGTGTACTAGCATGTAAGGCTTTAAATTCATTGTACTGGGTACTGTGTTGTTAATAAAACTTTGTTCCAACCTAATGATACTACTGTCCTGCTAACACTGTGCTTCTGCTTTGCATAGTGCTTGTCTTTTAACTAGACTGTTCCTGCAATCAAAATATTACATATTTTTTCCATTTAATTGCATCATCAATACTTGCTCAGTATTCCTTAAAAACATCATTAAACAAAGAATTTGTGTTCTAGTATTGATGGTAACAAATGCCTGAGAGAAAAATGACCTCATTCCCATGTCTTGTGTAGTTTATGTTTATTGAATGCTTTTGTTTAACTCCAAGATTTGATGTATATTAGCGTAGTTTGAGTTCACCAATGATTATTTCAATCAAGTTGTACAATTATTTTGGTTAAGTAAATGAAGTAAATAAAAGAGACTCAGTTCTCCAAACATTTTAAGATTTCATCTTTACAGAAATTAGATTCTTAATGATTTACAAGACATTTATTTTATGCCCTTCTCTCTTAGATTTTAATATGTATTTTAAACTGAATTTTCTGCTGTCCCTGAAATAGTGCAGTCATTAAAGCACACTAATTGCTAAGCTTTTTCTGCTGAGCAGCACCAGGTGGAAGACAGAGGAAGTGCTCACTTTTAGATTAGATTGCAGGCCAGGTCTGTGTCCATCACTTGGGATGCAGTTTGAAAGAGTTGTGAGGTTGGCAGTATTTCTTTTTGTTATATGGTGGTAAGAATTGAAGATTGCCACACTACATTTTGCCATGTCTTCTCAGAGTTAGAAATTGGGCACAGTAAGGCACAGGGAAATAGAAGGAAGTTCCAGGCAGTTTCTGAGATGGATAGATAGATAGCTTTTGGCAGGTATACTGCTTTATCCAAACAAAGTTACCTGGTCTGAATTTTCAGGTTTTGGATGTTTATTATGCAGATGCTTAACATGCTACACAGAGGGCCTGCTTTTAAGATTTGAATATTAAAAAATGTCACTTTTCTTTTGCAACAATGTAACTCCTTAGAGTGTTCTAGTGGCTGCTAGGAAGAGGAAACCATTTAATGCTGGATGTTTCCCATTAACAGAGTCCACAGGAGATGTAAGACCAGTGAATTCCTGTTGAAACTTCTATGAGTTTCATGCCTCAGAACTAGAAATTAAAGGACTTGGATTCAGTTGTTTGGCTGGAACTGGTGCTGCACGTGCATCTAGTATTCTGTAGCCCTCACTGTCCAACTTTACTTTATCTAAGCATGGAGGGGTAATTTTGGCTAGGAATTTATGTTTGTTGGCTTATCTTTTCAACAAGCAGAGCAGAGCTTTACATCTTGCATGTTTGCAAGTACATCTTGCCCCCAAATGGTATGTGCTCACTGTTGTTATTAAGCAGTCTTTATTGATACAAACATTGTCAGTGTTTGATGTTTAGGGCCAAACTCTAGTGAATTAGCAGCATGCTAAAAAAGTAAATTTACAATTTTATACGACAAGTTTGTAGACAGAGTAGAAATGACACCCCCAACCGAGAAATCTGTCCTTCTGTCCCTCCCTAACCTGCTTCCTTTCTCTGTAATGTGTGTCTTTCCAGTAGATTGTCGCCCTGAGTTTTGCAGTCTTTCGATGTTTTCATTCCTGTAATAGAGTTTCTCATGCACCTTTCTGTAAACATAGGCCATGTTTTCCTACCAGTCTTTATTGTTTTCATTTTTTTCCTAAGGTGGAGAAATATGATAGACTTTTGGTCTGACCAGTGTCATTGAGAGGTGGTAACCTCATCCTCCAATCCATGGTTGTCTCTAAGAAAATATATAACTGACTGAATAAAGAGGCCAGGCCCTCTTTTGCCCCCTCTTTTGGCCCTGGCTCCTATCCTGACAGAACGGTGTCTACGTGGTTCATGTCCAAGTACGACAGTAGATGAATGGAAAAAACCTGAAGAAAAATTTCAGAATAGTTAAATGACAAGAAACTAGGTTTAGAGGGAAGAGTTTTATTTTAGTTATCATTTTACTGAATAATTTGATTGGAAAATAATGGAGTCGGAAGCTAAGCTTCATAAAGTGCAGTGAATTAAAGTTACAATATTGCAGTGTATAGTATCAACGAGTTTTGTAAACATTTTGGAGAAGTCATGCTTGTATAGTTAAAATTGTGGTTTTCTTCCTAGTTTCAATAAAAGACAATAGAGGATCCATGGTCATTCAAGGAAATATTCAAATTTGACTGTTACTATCAGCTATCAAAGTTAAATGTTTCTGTTTCATCAAAAGTACACCTTCCATCTAATTTTCCTTAGTCTTTCTCTGCATAAGGAATCCAATGAGAAAAAAAGTAGTACAAAGGAAGAAGAAAGTAGGAGTAGATATGTTACCATGTTACCACTAGGTAACATGACTAAACCTAACTGTGCAAATCTGCTGGATATAGTCAAGCAAAGGTGTCTGATGCAAGAGACTGAGAGCAGAGGGAGTAGAAATAATTCTGTCTTTGAAAGAATATTGAAACTATTGGTTTCTTGACTTGCTAGAGCAACTTAAATTCCCACCAAAAAATTTGAACTCAGACTCTGTATTATAAATGTGTTGCAGTATTTCAGGCTTTCAGCAATGGCATTGACTTCAAACAATCATTTCAAAATTATTTTTTTTAAAATGAAATTAATTAGGTTTAATAGAACTATGTTGCCTTATCCAGTGGGCTTTTATTATGTTTGCTATCCGTGCAACCCATTGTTGTGACCAAAATAGAAATAAACATCTCCTTACTATATTTTTTTGGCTTCAAGGAAAATGGGCCATATTTTGGAATACTGAAATACAACAGGTTGGTTTCAGTTTTAACACAGAGAGAGGATTTGGAGCTTTCAACAGTGCAGCTTAACAAGTTGACTTTTAGGTAAATATAACTAGAAAAGAATCAGTGAACAGTCATCTGTTGATAAAAGGATGCGCATTTAACAAACATCTCACATATGCTGCAGTGCAACAGCACAGTTTGCCTTTTTAAAGGCCATTTGTTTTTTAAATTAAGGTTGATTTCATTAACAATTAAATCCACACCTAAATTTTGGTCCACAGAATCTTTTAATGGTACCAGAGCCCATCAGTCTTCAGGCCTGTCTCCTTGCAAAATCTATGGTAGAAGATGAGCAAAGAATAACTGGAGTCCTGCTACACGCTCCAAGAAGCCAATATCAGAGACTTATCAGTAGGACTAAGACTTTAAAATACTGTTTTCAAATGAGGCCTGGAAAGGCTATCGTTAGGCTATCACAGAGATACACCTATGATCACAGATAAAGGAATACACTTGGGGCGGTATTACTAAAGTCCACTTGTAAATGTGTTAATGCAATACATGCACAAAGCACAACCAAATGCAATTAATGTGAGAAAACATAGAGGCTGAGAGTGGTTCTACAGGGTGAGGTTACTGTGCTTAAATGTTAGCCAGTGCTCACACAGAATCCTTTAAAAAACAGAAGAAATAAATACTGCTTCATTACATTTACAACCTATACAACCGTGTGATTTTAATACCTGTTTCTAGCTCTTAAAATATATTTATGGATGTCATTATCATGCCCTATAGAACTTCAGGTAGTGGATGGAGGTGGGTTTGCACAGTGCTGTGGTAATGCAAAAGCAATATAGTTCCCCTCTGTCCCTGAATTGGACCCTGAAGCTCTCTGTGCGTCTGTAAATGAAGCTTCTTGAAGAGTCATTGATGTGTTGGGGAGGTCGTGAGAACACCATTCTCTCAATGGGCACTTCCATCTGGAGCGAGATTCGGAGCCGGCATCTAGATCCTCCTAAGACTTCAGGCAGACCTTGGGCACCTATGCAAAACCTAACCACAGAGGTGACTATAGCTCTAATGGCCCCAGGCTTCTTTCTTCTGCTTCCTCAGGTGTCCAAATACCTGCTGATGGGTGCCCTAGAACTGCTGCATTCAACACGTTGGAGTCAGTAGATGCCTAGGTCACATCTAATCCCAGCGGGAGTTCAGGGGGTTGGCAGCTGTTTTGTTTCTGGGCAAAACAGGCAAGGCATCCCAGAATATACCTAATTGTTTGAGCCACTCAGAAACAATAGTCACAAACAGAGATAACAGTCTTCCTTTTGTCCAGTAGTCCAGTAGGCTTTCACGGCTTTCAGGAAAATTCAGGTAAATGTTATAAACTTAAATATTCATTTTACTACGGCTTGGATTTCTGATGAGTGCACTCTCTATCAAAGGGAGTTTGGGCACACTCTAGGCTTGCTCTCCAAATTCTCTTAATACCACTTTTTGCTCTGACTCGTAAGTCCAGTTCAACCGAAGAAATAAGGTTTACAACTGAACATATTCAGCGTAATCTGTCAGCTGATTAAAGAGTGAATCAGAGGCACTGGGTGAGTTCATCAGACTATTGGAAGCTAGAGCAGATGGGTCACAAGCCAGTTGTTGTGGGAGATGGCATCACTAACTGTCCTGCAACCAAAACAAAGCAGGGGATACTGGATCAGCTCCGTACGGAAGAAAGAGCTTCTAGAACTACTTTGTTCAGCACTCAGAATTTCCTTGGGTATCTCATCCAGTCCATCTCAGTTTAATGGTTTTCATTACACAAATGCCCAAGGCCTGCAGAAATGCAGAAGGTGCAATAAAAATGAAATTAACAGATTAAAGGAACTGTCACTGGTACAAGAATGAACTGAGAGTCTAGGCCACTGGGGAGAAAGACATGATGATTTTAACAGCAGTAGAAAGAGTGTGCTCAAACACATTTCTGTTCATCGTTTTTGTACAGTCTCTTGCATTTTTGTTCTATTTTAAGAGACATACAGACCTCGAAAAACTTCTAAGAACTTCAACCTTTTTTTTTCTGTATAGTTTGTAGAAAAAAAGAACAGAACAAAAGCGGGTGCAATTACTTCACGTGAAGGATCACATCTATATAGCCAACTTCTGCTATTCATATTAGCCTATCCTGGCTAGGCTACGTTTCTTAACACTGCTGCACCATGAATGTTGCTTAAGTGTGAATTTTACTTGCTATCTATGTGGGACAAATTGTTAAATGCTCATATGGCTTGATCTGATATCTATAAGAAGAGCTTATTTCAAAGAAAATCCTAACTTTACGTTGTTTCTTCATATATATTCTGAAAAAATCTGAGGACCAGTTCACTTGTGAAGTTTCCCAATGAATAGAAACTTCAAATAGTTTCTCCTGTAAAATAACGGTAGTTCCTTTATCTCATGCAGATTTTTCTTTGTGAAGTAATATTATCAGGATGCAAAACACTTTTCTGTTCAGAAGGTGAGGTTTTTTATTGTTAAAGGGACCACACTAAACACAGACCAGGTTGATCAGCGTTCCTGCATAGACGGTTTGGGCCAGCATTATTGTTCCAACTATAGGATAAAGAGAGGCCATGAAAGTGTTAGCTCTTTTGGTCTCTGACATGTTCTCAAGGAATTTTTCTCCCTCTGTTTCTACATGGTTTTGTTCCTGTGGAAATCATATTCATAACCTCACCTGAGGTGGACTTGATGACAGGTCATAAACATTGTCAGTTGTTTATTAGATTTTAAGTAAGCAGTGCAGTCCCTTTTAAAATGTATACCTCATATGGAGATGCTTGCTGACAACTTAAATGTTTCATTTTTTCCCAGCCTTGACATGTCACTGATGTACCTCATCAGTCTTTGTTTTAACTAAGTATTATGTAATGGGAAGTGTTGTTTATAATGTATCAGCCTTGTGATAGGCAAACCCAGAAAACTCAAAAGGCTATGGTTCTCCAAAATTGGGAAATTTTGGAGAAAAACTCCTACAACACGTGCTGTAAAATGTGTATCATTTAACAATGTGCTCTACTGATTTTCTAATCTGTATTCTTTATTACGTCGTCTGTGCATCTTCTGTAAGTGACACTTTTTTATTACTTGTTCTGTAAATTGACCACTGATTCAGAATTCACTGAATAATATCATGTGGCCAAAGCAATTCAGAAACAAACTGGAACCACCTTAGTCCCACCCTGTCTTAGAAAACCCTGTGGCTATGAATGCAGTAGTACTGTGGGTTTAACCTGCTTGGGTGCTGTACAATTTGATAAAGTATTCGTGGGGTAGATGCCAATTTTTTCACTTCAGGAGTGGGTGATGTCTTTAGACAAGTTGGTTACGATGGTGTTATTTTAAGAAAGCCAAGTTACATGAGTCAATTTGCTATCAGTACCACGCTGTGTTTTGTTATTCAGCATTATCCCATCCTGGTTTATAAATCAGGGGTTTGTTGTTGTTGTTTTAAGAATTACTATAGTTGCAAGTCTAAACAAATAAATATTTTATATCCATTTGTTGCTTTTATTCCAAAGTACAAAGTTGATTCGTAACACTCTGTACCACCAAAATTTTGGCCTTAGCAATTCTGCTCTCACCTACTGTTTTCCACCAAGTATCTGCGCGTCTTTCCTGTCCCAGCTTTTGTCTGCTATTCCATCTCTCTTTTAATCAAGACAGCTGACAGCCAGGTAAATTCATCTGTCCATGGTATGTGCCCATTTTCTGTGTTAAAACTCTGTATAAATCATAGAGTCATGGAATATGTTGAGTTGGAAGGGACCCATGAGAATCATCGAGTCCAATGCCTGGCCTTGAGCAGGACTCCCGAAGAATCACACCATGTGCCTGAGAATGTTGTCCGAACTGAAACTCTCATTGAGCCCAGAGAATCCAGATGGCAGTGATGAGTTAGTAAACTCGTACAACTCCAGAACTTCATTGAACCATAAAAATAGCCGTACCTCATCTATGCCACTCGGAAACACTGAAACTGTATGGACCTTCACTAAATATTTTCTGCTGGAAAACCATGAACTTCACGCCTTGCTTCTTTCATCATGATTTCTTCATTTGTGCATGTCATTTGCTTCTGTGAGTGGGACAAATACATTTTAAGGACAGAAGCAACCAAAATTAACTTAGCTGCTTTTAACCCCTGGGTAACACTGCGACAGATCTTTGCCTCGCAATTCCAGCCCTGGAGGAAGAGGTTCTTTTAGCTGGTTCCCCACGAGCAGGAGCGGGTGCTGAGCAGGTGCTGTGCGTCGGGAGAGCGCTGAAGCGCCGCGGAGTTTCCCACCGCGCGCGTGTTTTGCTGTAAAAGCCGCACGATGGCAGCGGAGCGCCGCGAGGGGGGGCCGCGTCCCCGGCGATGCCGGCGCCTGCTGCCGTCCGTATTCCGGCACAGGGACACGGGACAGCGGGAACGGAACCGGCCTTCGCGCCATCCTCCGTGCGGGGCAGGCACCGCTGCCACGCCGAGAGGGGACACTGCCTTGTCTCGTTTTGGCACGCCGAACTCATCGGCTTGTGAAAGCATCTGATGCTGATAAGGCTCCTCAGATAAGGCAGATCTGTGGTTTCTTGGAGTTGCTCAAGGATGTGGACAAGGTGAATCTCTGGATCGTTTTTGCTGTTTCGAGTGTAAAGCCTTGCCTGAAAGCCCACAGAAAGTCTCCTGTGACCCGAATTATTTAGTACGGCAGGACACAGGAGTGGGGGTTTCTCAAAGGACCTTGGTACCCAACTCCTTGAACACTTACAAATCTGTCCCTAACATTCAAAAAACAAACAAACAAACAAATAAACGATTAACAAAAACAACCCCAAAAGTTGAAAATAAGATTTAGAATGGAAGCCAATATCCCTTTTTAACCTATAATTGAATGGTGACAATGTAAAAAGCAACAAAAATTATACTCTCTTATTTGCTCACAAGGCATAGCGTCTTGTCCCACTGAATTGGGATTTGCTTAATACGAATACTTGGAAATGCTGAAAATTAAAAAAAAAAATTTCTTACTTTTCAACATTTTTTTTAATGTGGAATACCAATGTGCACCAGATTTTATAAAAAAATTCTCCTACTCAATGATCTCAAATAGATAATGTTAAGTCCCTAGGATCCTAGTGGAACTCTGCCCCAGCTGCTACAATAAAATAGTTTTAAACAATCTGGAAATCTGAACACTTCTCATACTCAATGTATACTTACATATAGTAGGCTAACAGTGCCACTGCTACTATAGGGAGTGAAATAAACCATAAAACCAGTTTGACTAGCCAGTTAAACCACTATTCTGTTCCTGCCGATACAACCACATTTTCCTGTTGACTTTAATCCAGCACTTTTTAATATGGCATGACTGTTTCAAGAATATCATCAAAATATAGTCAACAATCATCTGGCTACTTTAAAATTCTAATGCTTCTGCAAACTCCCTAGTACAGTAGGGATGACATGCAAGGATTTTATTGTCTTAGAAAACATTCCCTAATATACTGACTTGTGAACTGATTTAAGTGGTCAAACCATGCTGTAGTAAACAGAATTTCAAAGGAAATGGAATACAGTTCTTTCCCCTGCTGATTCAAGTGCTGAGCTGTGCATCTTGTGATGAATATGCAAGCGATTCCTAAGAAAAATGAGAAACAGATAGGAAAACTGCATAGTTTTTGTGATTCAGGGAAGTTTTCCAAAAAATAAGCAGAACTACTTACTTACATCTGAATGGCAGAGTGAGGTGGAGCTCAGAACTAGGATGCAGACAAGTAAGTGTGGTGCCTCAGCTCCAGAGAGCCACTGTGGTGTTTAAAACACTGACCTGGGGCCACCTGGGCTGTCTCACGGCCCAGTACCCTATGGAGATGTACGATACTGGCACACAGGACACGGGGAAAATGCACTGGATGTTTATTTTAATCTCAGCTGTGACACCTAGAGGTCTGCTGTCTCTGTGCATGGACAGTGAGCTCACACCTGGCCACCCAGAGCAGGGGTCAGGAGTCTGGGAGCAGGCCCTCCTAATAATTAATCTTGATGTTGTCTTTCTTGAGCATACTTCCCTTTGCCTAGCTTTTGAATGTAAATGCTTTATATTTATATGTATGTATATGTTTATAAAGTGTTTGGATAGCATACATAGAGAGTGTAACAGAATAACTAGATTCGGTGCACTAAAGATTTTAGCATGGGAATACCTTTATATACATATAGCTTTTCTATACAGATATAAAGTGTTTGCAGACTCCAGGCTTGAGAAGAAAACAGAACACATTTACAAGAGTTGAGGTGATTGGAAACCCTAGTATAGAGAATAAAAATTCCAGAAGTAAACTTGACGTACAAAAATAGCTGAAATGAAGCATTCTAGATTATTATTAAAAACCATGAATAGGAATTTAATTATTTTAAGGCCTATTAGCCAAAATATTGCAAATGTAGGATTTGTTTGACTGAGAGAGTCTCCCAAGAAGAGTCATAGAAGCAAATTTGCAACATTTAAAAGTAAACCAAATAAATTACAACTTAAAAGATCACACTAAGAAATCTTAATGATCTGGTAATAAAAGGCAACAGAAATTTAATAATGTGTTTTTAAGTCTAATTTCTGTGATTACAGTTCTTGCTATATTTTATGTTCATAGGTAGCTAGCTACTAAGACAGCTCTCATGCCTACTTACTGATTTGTGCTTCTACCACTATAACATTTATTTTATTAAGAACAAATGTCTAAAAGAATCTGTTTTCATGTTAGTCGTATTTTATCTGTTATTTTCATAACAATATTGTCTGGGAGACTTATTCTTCCAAAAATAGACAACTAAGTCCTGTATAAAGACTATGGGAAATTGAAAGTTAATATACAAGGGCTCTCTGAAACTAGCAGGTCATTCAGGCAGCAAGTTGGGCATAATGTAGAGCTGGTTTCTACTGAAGCCTTTAGCAGTTAGGATATTCTTTTTTCCTAAGTTGTAAAAAATATTACTACAGGCTTTCAGAGCTATTGTAATTCCATTTAGGCATTCCAGGTACAAATGCCAATCTTTCCTGGAAGTTTCTATTCAGTATTTGACTTAACTTGGTAATTGAATTGGTGGCCATGACTGGTCTTGAGCACATGCCAGTGTTTTGTGAGATGCATAGAGAACCTTGGTACCTGGCTCCCATTGCTGCCTCCACATTTTGAAAAATCCAGTTAGGTGTGAGCCTGAATTTTCAGATACCTTTGACCAGGTGGCTTATTATCCTCTATTAGAAAATAAATACCAGTAGGAAATAGGTCTGTGGCCATGAAGTCTTGTAATTCCAACAAAACCCCAAAGTGCTGAGCTCATAGGTCACTGCTCAGTTATTCTTATCATCTCTATATCTTGGAGCACAGAACATACAACCACAAGCACAGCTTTTGGTCAAAGCTGGATAATCAGCTTATTTTCATACCACTGAGAAGAATGAAGATCCATGGGCATTTTTTAAGTAATTGGCATAGTCGTAATTGAGAATGACATTACACAGTTGAAAATTCAAGCTCAAAAGGTAAATAAATATGACATTTTTCGCAGAGAAAATTCTACAAAGCTCAGGTTTCTTAAAAATTACTTGGCACAAAACTCTAATTTGGGCACAGTAGGTAATAATCCTGTGTTGGCAAGGAGGATGATTAGATGATTTGTCACAGTATTCGTCCCCATCTCTTGTTTTTGTGATTTCTGTTATGATTTGAGCAGAGGGCTACCTGTGTGTTGGCAGAGAAGCACATCAACCCAACTGCAGAATGTCAGATCCAGGTTTCTGTATCTCCAGGTACTCTTTATGAACAGAAGACATTGGCAAAAGCAAGGTGAAGTAAAGCCACCTGCTCCCTCTTGGCAGGCAGCTGGGCTGGGCACCAACTTGCAGCCATGGAGTTTCTGTCTAGCCCCGTTTTTAATCAGCCACTCAACCATGAGCTCTCCTAAGCTGCAACTACTGCAGTTCACTTTTTCTTTTTGCCTTTAGAGCCAGGAGTATTCTGGAGCACAAACCAGAGCAATGAACAGACAAAATTAGTTCTATATTGTGAAGGGACTACAGTTATACTTTACTGTTACATTTATGTGTCAAGTAATGGGCACTAATCAGTGCTCCTTTGATTGCGTTATATCTCCCAACTCAATGCAAAGCCTTGTTACAACCCCCCAGTTTCAATGTAAGTCGCTGCTTGGCAGCCCATTACAGAGTGTTTATAGCAGTGTTTAATGACCAGTTTGGTTGTCCATCTCTAACTGGAAAAATCCTTTTCTTCTGAATTCCAGAGAGTAGCAAAGTCACAGATGTTCAGGTATAAACAGTCAGAAATCAAGATTTACTGCTCATTTTACTACTCATTCCCTTTTTTTTGTGAGATGCATCATTTTTCTTATTACCTGAATGGAATAAATAAATGATCTACTTCTGTTGCCATTTTAATAATTTGTATTATACCCAGTCTCTTCATCCTTCATTTCTTTGTCCTTCTAGGACCTGGGACTAGAAATTATATCGATGATATCACAGTACACCAAATACTGTGAAGGACAGGATTAGACTGAATTTGTGAAGCTCAGAAAGAGGTATCCTTCTCTCTTGCATGACTATAAAGCTGTGATGACACTCAAATTTCTCCTAGAAACACATTCAAAATATTATTTTGTTTCAGATATGTCAAGCACTACAAACCTTACCCCTAACAAGCTAATTCCAGGAAGAGCTGAGAACAAAAATTGTATTCTTTGTCCATCTAGAAGTACTTACTGCCAAAGAAGTGGATCCTGCAAATAGAACAACACATTAGATCCTTCTGGGCTCCCACTGATGGTTTCCCAAAGCAGAAAAGATTTAGGTAATAGCACAAACATGGGGAAGCTCCAAAGACACCGATAAACACATGTTCTAGTAATGTTTTGCAGTTATTCTTAGATCAAAGTGTAGTGAATATTGTTTTTTAAGACAGCTCCTGAACTTGCTTCAAAAGTATGTGATGAGAATAAGTTCCAGGGAAAGAAAAACAGAAGTTTTCAGCCCAGATATGCTAAAGTTAAGGTAAAATCCATTTGCAATCCACTGCTGAGCAGTGTTGAGCAATTAAGTGTTCAGCATGACTCTCATTTATTGAATAATTTTATAGATTGATAACTAAGGAGAAAACATTCTCTCTGGTACCTCTGCTCTTTGTTTGAATTACTTTGAATTCTAGTGCATTAAAGAAGATGAAATAAGGATTGACCGTAAGACCCATGTTATATCCAGTATGCAGTATTCATCACAAAATACAGCATAAGGTTAAAAGACAAAGCTATTACCCAAAACTATGTGCCTTAGCAACCCCTCCTCTGAGCAGCATGGCTGTCAGCTTCATTACCTAACAATTCTGAATCAGCATCTATGTATTGTGATGGGCAAATAAAATCCTGAAATCTGAAATCCTAGGAAGACCAAAGATTTATTATTTTCAATACTGGTGTATTTTTTACTCAAAACCACTGACAAAATCACATTGTTAGTGTTACTATTTTGATTTGTATAAATATTTGGATTTTCTCTGCCACATGGGCTAAGATATTTATCCATAAATGAAGTTTACGGATTTATGGAAATTGCCACTTTCTGATGGTATATTAGCTATACTGTAGGATCTATATAATTAAAAAAAAACAAACTAAGCACCAGCAGCTTCCATAGTACACTGAGAGACTGCTGAAGTCATCGTTAAATAGAACTGACTTGCAAGTACTACTCAGCGTGCCAGCATCTGTTTTTATAAATACAAAGGTCCTGGATCCAAAAGGGCTTCATTTTACTATGACTGCGAGTTTCTGAGAGGAATCATTTCATGTAGTCAGTAGTTTTTTCTGGCACAACAAGTAACCACGTGTTCCTGAGTGAAGTGAGAGCTTATGATCTTAGAGATGGTGTACAGAAATCTGGGCTGGTAAAGATGTAAGAAATCCAAAAAATCAAAGTCCGTCTGCACATTATTTCATAAGACATCCTTCAAAATGCCTTTGGGACTATTCATAAATTGCAAAATAAGGGAATTTTCAGCATCTGTAATTGACAGAAGGACAGGAAGCAGCATTTGCTCACAAGTTAAACCAAAGTCCTAGTAAGAGGATGCAACAAAGGTTTCTCCTTTGCCTGTGACTCCAACTTTTCCTTCAGATCCGTGGTCCAGCAGCTTGTGGTCACACTTCCAGTATTACCACTAATGTGGGTCACCTAAAACAGGCCTGCTTTCAGGTTAACAGCTCTATACTCTAAATCCACATCATTCTGTCTCATCTGAATGCACCTATTTTATGAATCTGACTGAAAATAACTGGTATTTGAACCATACAGTCACAGGTAAAATTAGAACTTGTTTGATGATTGTTTTTTCATTAGTTATGTGATGTCATTTATTGGTATAGCTGGTGAAGGGTCTAGAGACTAAGTCCTATGAGGAGCAGCTGAGGAAGCCATGGTTTAGTTGACAAGGTGTTTTTCAGTGAAAGGTTGGACTCGATGGTCTTGGAGGTCTTTTCCAACCTTAATGATTCTATAATTTCCCAGAGATCATATGCTGCCTTGTTAATGTTTTAGGTTCTATCACATTAAAACTAAGCACTTCCTAGGAGCAGCTGGAACAACATTGCTGCTGCTGTAGCCTGCTCATCTGTGCATGGTTATGTGGAAGCTTAGACACAAAGGTGCTCATGATTTTGCCTAATCCTGCAGCACCTCAAGCGTTTACTATGCATTGCCCCTGAACCTTCAACAGCAGAGAGACAAATCCAAAAAAGTAAGTAAAAAACCAAAACAAAATAAACAAATAAAAAGCCAGAAACAAACAAAACCCCAAAACAAAATGAGCAAGAAAAAAAAAAAACCCCTCAGAAAAAGAGGGTCAAGTTCCTTTACAGAGAAAGCCACCCAGGACATGCATAAGTACATGTGGTAACATATTCTGTCATAATCCCCATTCCTCCATCCATCTTTTGGTGCAATTGTTGAATAAAAATACATGGAATTATTGGTCTCACTGGCAGCCCCTTGTGCTGCCATATGATGGTGATGTTCATACACTGATGATTCACTTCCCCACATTGCTCTTTCACCTGCTAAGCAACAGAATCAAGTTTCATTTGTCTTTATTTCTAATTAAACTGTATGATCTGCACTTCCTGCTTTATGTGACCACCAACAATATTTAATGCCTTAATCTTTTAATCTTTCTTATTTTATGCCCCCATGCTACTGCTTTTATTTGATTCATTCTTATTCTCAGGTATCTTCAAGTATAATGGTACCTCTTTTGACTTTTCTCTTAGTTCAGAAGAGTTTGCCTTGGCACAATTTATATAGTTTTTACTTGCTTCTTTTAGAGGTTACTCTGTCCTACACTCTCAGATTATTTTCTTAGACTTAGACTATTTTCTCAAAAGATTGCATCTACCACTTCCTCAATTTTGTTGCAGTCTCCTTTCCTGAAACCAATTATTCTTATTCCCTCCTTCTGTCTTTCCAAAACCGAATTTTTTAATCTATACAGCAGAGAAAAGAAAGCCATGACAAACAATATAGAGCAGCTACAGTTGCTAGGTAATGACCCAGATGGTTGATAAGGTCTGAGAGTAATTATTTAGCTTTATTTTAATCTAAAGCATTTGTTTCATATTCATTTGCACTTATGCATAAGTGGAAGAAACATTATATCACCATTAAATTTCTCTTGACAGTTATAATCGTGTTTATTTTCACTTCCAAAGATCTCTAAAACATTTGAAGGTATACAGAAGAACCTTGTAAAATTTATTAGGAAAGAAACTGTGAGAGTTCTATAAAAATAGTACGTTTGAGATGTAGATAAATAATTATTTACTTAAATCTGTATTAAAAAACCCACAGAGGGATAATTTCTACCTCATTTGAAAAACAACTTATGATTTGCATTAAATAACTGAATGCCTTTAATAGAATGGTAATGTTTCCACAGTGTTAAATAGCAGAATAAAAGTATGAAAGGGATGAAACCTAAACACTATTGGAATTTACTGAAACTTAGTAGTCTTAGCAGAACTTATTACAATTTAGCAGTCAGATTCATTATCTGAGTGATGCACATTAAAAGAAAGGAAGGAAATACTTTAGGTAAGAAGTCCAGAAGTAAACTGTGTTCTCATGAAGGTTTTCACAGGACTTTTAAAGATCAGAGGCCACTTCAGTACGAAGATCTCAACTAAACAAAGAAGAAACTGCAAGGGCTGCAACTTACATGTTATGGGAGTCTGAAGGGCTAGAATGTCTTTGTGGATTAAGGAATATAAAGGTGCTGGATCCTTTGGTTTTAATACAATGGACAAATAATTATGATTGACTTGAAATTAGCTCTCTAGAACAGTCAGAGAGTTAATCCTACCACAGGGCTCAGCTCTGAAGTGAAGAACACCTTGTTCCTGCTCCCAGCATCTGCAGGAGGTCTGCTGCCACCTTGCAAGCTCTGCTGCTGGGCACCCTGGCAGGATTGAGCCCACAGTGTATTTGTTTGTATTTGTACAAACCTGCTTTCTCCACAGCAGTATTGTGGAACTTACGCAGGACAGCAAATAACACAAATCAGAAGAACTATTTAGAAGCATGCTCTGTTGCTCCTGCCCTTTAATGCTTTGTGTGTTGGCATGTTTTTCCTCTTTCCCACAAAGTTGACTTCTTTGTTATTAGTTCAGATTACTGTCAGCAGCTACTGTCAGTTCTGCTGTTTATAGTCACTATGATTCTCAAACTGGGCAAAGTTTATTTGGAGGAGGAAGGTGTATTTTTCATTTAAACCTTAGTGTATAATAGCAAAAGCAGGCCAAGAAATGCTCTGTGCTGTGGCACCCTGTGGTCCTTACTGGCAGCAGCAAAACCACTGTTAGTGTTGTGTTCCTTGTGGTGCACTCTTCCCACACTAACGCAAACCTCCCCACTAAGGTAACCCAGAGCCTCAAACTTCTTTTCTTCTCTATCCTGACAAGGGGGAGACTTGCTGTCTGTGCCTCTGAATTCCTGATGTAAACAGCAATTTTTGTGGTTACCATTCTTGGCAAAAGTCATGTTTCTAGGAACAAAAACCCCTTGGCTTGGAAAACAGGAAAAAGCAGTGAGGGCCACTCAGGTCTGTATTACAGCACGCATACTAAATGGACAAGAAACCAATGTTGCTACTCATAAAATCTGCTGAGTTACGCAATGCTTAAGAATAAGACTTACAGGACCCAATGTCAGGTCTCTGCTCCAGACTCCTCTGCCAGCTCAGCATGCAAACTGAGTTGTTAGCTACCCTAAACAGATTAGGCATTGATCTTCCAGCAAGATAGTGGGACAAGATTTTGAGATGTCAGTTAGGAGTGAGACAGGGAAGAACATGTGAAGGGATTCCTGTAGATTATTGCTTGGAGAAGTACAACACAGCCTCAGGGTTGCTAAGTTAGTTACAACAGAATCCACAGCTCTGCTGTACATCATACCCATAGGTATGCCCAGAAAACATGACTCCATTCCATACCTGTTGCATACTGGCTGTACAACCTCGTATACCATACAGTTCCCAAAGGGCATGGAAAATGCAGGAGAGCCACGCTGCTCCAATAATCAGCTGGGAATGGCATGGCAGCTGCTCTGCCCTGAGCAGCACACAGCACAGGTGTGCCCACACAGCCGCACTGCTTCACCAGCCCCACTTCACCTCCACATGTTTAAGCCTTGGCTAAGGGTTACTCTACATTCTGCAGAGCTTAACTGTAGTTATGATTTTGGAGCTGTGAGGCCACTTCAAGGCAATTTTTATGACTAATTTATTCAAGTTAATTTTCTGGTAAGATTCGTAATCAGAAGTCCAGTTGGAAATCCAGATACTGTTAATGAGAAACAAACCATGCTCAGAAGCCATAAACATGAGTAGACATCTCAGCAAAAATATGATACTCTCTGAGAAAGTTGGAAAAACCCTCACAGGAGGTTGGAGAACCCTCAGAGGAGATTAGAGAAAGCAACCCATGTTCAACAGCAGATTATATCTAAGAAAAACAACACCCTAGAGATAAAATAAAAGAGAACATACAAAGACTCCATGGGAAACTCATTTTCCTTGTTTAGTACATTTTCCATGGCTCTTTACAAGAAAAATTGGTATTCTTGGGTTTATATGTTTATTATGCATGTCCTTCCCTGCACTCAGAATCACAGAATATTCTGAGTTGGAAGTGACCCATAAGGATCTTCAGCTCCAGCTCTTAAGGGAATGGCCCAGCCAGGGATCAAACCCACAAGCTTGGTGTACAGAAACATGTATTTGCTGATTTCCTTCTAGTACATCTTAATAATGGAATGAGAGTGAGCTTCTTTTCTGCTCCCCTTGTCGAGCTATCCCTCAGGAGCATCCTGCCCTGTGACCATGATAGAAATGCCTGTCAAACACAGGGATTTGCTGTATCCTCTGGCACCGTTCCCTTCTTTCCAGGTTTCTCTCTCTCCATTTCAGGCTCTTCAGGAATAGGACTGTCTCTCACTCCTCTGGGTATGACAAGAAGAACACTGAGGCCTTCCACAAAGAAAGCCTTCCAGACCCTGCTGCAGGAAGCTGGTGAATTTAAAAAGGCTTTTGCTCTCCTGCGGAAAGTACCTTGAAGAGAAATGTATTAATATCTTAGTGCATTCGGATGAGTGATGGGAATATATTCTTCTCACCTTGAATTGTGAGAAAACTGAGAAACAGGCCTGGGGAGAAGCCACCATAGGCTGGTACCCTCAGGCCAGGCAGCAGGAGAGAGGAAAGAAAAGGGAAATCAAGATAAAAGTATCAAGAAATGATTCTTGGAAATTACCCTAGAGTTCAGGTAGGGATGTATGTTTGTGCACTGCGGTGTTGCAAGAAGGAGGTCACAGACTTCCACACAGGCTGTCTGGAAGCCATTCGAGCCATTCCCATAGCTGTGGTTTGGCTCAGGCTGCAGGCTCCCTGCAACATGCCCAACAAAAGCAGCACCTTCTGGAAGCTTCTGCCAGCCTGTGCTGGGCTCAAAGGGGGCTGAGCTGCTCCAAACCTCTTCTTCTGGGGCTGAGTTTACCACAACTCACCATAACTTTAGCCTTATTTTCTGCGAAGATTACATAGCTGCCAAACTGTCTCCCTACTGTCACAAGATGAATTATTTTTATTTAACTGGCTGAATTATTTCGAGGCAAATATTTTATTTACCACTGACATGGTAATACTTCTGTAATTTCCACTTCCCGAGGGCAGTACAGGGGAATGGCAGGGATGCTCAGTGATGATGGCTTTCTCAATCATTTCAATTCACCCTGCATAGTTTTGCCAATACCAGTGTAGCAATTCAGGGGAAAAAACAGAGCTAGAATAAAGGAAGAATTTACCAAAGTACCTAATCACATTCCCTTCCTTCCTAGGCCCCGATGAAAAACAAGATAAAGTTTGCTGATTCCTTTCTTCACAAAATGAGGACTGAATTAATGGGAAAGCCACAAATAGCTTCTCTTTCCCATCACACTCCACAACGGCACATAACAAAATCATCCACAGGCAGGAGGAAACCACCAGTGGTGTTATTCTGCAGCAGCTGCTGGAATGACACTGAGAGGTAACTTGCCCTAAAAATCTTAAAATCTCTTTTTTCCAGACTGTACTTTCACTGTCTTTCCTTTGTTCCAGAAAAAGAAGTCCCTAGTATGTGATGGGGAAAGTATTTTCCTAATAGGACTCCAAAGAAGTTACTACAAATAAATTTGTGAAATTAAAAAAAAAAAAAGAATATTGATGGAATCATTCTCTTTTATTTTAGCAGACAAAAAAGAGTTAGTAAATCATCTTTTCTTTTTCTAATATCATTTTCCAATATACGGATATGAAAATTTAGTTCTCAATCTCTCTTCAAATACAATAATTATAAACGGGAGACTAAAGAAAAAAGTCAATGTTAGCCAGGAAAAATTACATATATCTTATAATTCTTTGTTGGTTCCTTACAGCAGAGAGCTCTGATATTACAGAAATATAGGATCATATACGTACAAAGTACATTTTTACTGAAGTCCAACCGGCAAAGTACTGATCTAAAGAGAAATTATTTAATAATCAATAAAGTTTCTCTTGTGCAGCCATTGAGACTAATTCTCTGTAGAATTTTGTCACTCTGAAAAATCTCCCTCCTGTTTCAGACTGTTACCTTTTTTCACTTCCAAGTTTTTATATGATACGCAATGAAGTCATCCAAGACCTTGTCCTGTAACTCACACGAATAGGAGCACCAGTGTTAAGGCTGAGTGTCTTAAATTCTTGGTGAGCTTCTGTTCATGACTGATGTAGAACACCAGAAGTATTGGTAATTGTATGTGCAAGTTTTATCTAGAACAATTACACGTCTGTCACACCCATCATTAATCAAGCCCAGAAACTCAAAATATAAACTATATGTTTTAAATCATCTGGTAACTGAATAGAGAATAAAAATATTTGAAATCTCTATTATTCCTAATAACATTAGTTCTAAAGCGTTGACAGTGTTATTAATAGTTAATGCATTTTTTTCAACTCCATCACATTTCAGCTTCTGTATTACCAAGCTGATGTTTGACACATGGTTCCCTTGATTTGGTAAAATGTCCATGAGGAGCTGTCCTGGAACATTTGCAGCCTCTGACAAGAACTTCAGATTTACCTAAAATGTCCAATTCTATTAGCCAAAACAGCCTGTGGGATAATTAACCTGTATTTGTGTCCCAGATACCACAGGCTGAGCACAACCACCTCAGTAGTTTTACATTCCCTTTGGCCTTGAAAGCTCATCCTTTATGTCAGTATCTACACTGCTCATATCCCTACAACTAATGTTTTTCAATGGGCATCCAATTTCATGCACTTGGGTTTTAATTATGGGCCCTACATGATAAACCTGAGCCCACGTTTCTGAAGTTTTCAAGCTTCTTCATGAGCTATAGACCCGGAGAGAAAGAGCACCTCATACGCTTCGAGCCCCTTATAATTCCTGCTCCAGTAAGTATTTCTCTGGTTTTACAATGTAGGAACTGCCAAGTAGTGTTTAACAGCTGCTGTGCTGCTATAAATGTGACTGTTATACTTCCTTTCTTTATCATTAATTTGCAAAGACTAGTGCTGTGTGTAAGATACAGGGTTTTTCATATCCAGTGTTTTTAAATATCTTGGTTTGTAGTAGGCAATAAACATTTCCTCACTGGAATGCAAAAAGTCATTCCAGTTGAGGACAAAACAAAGCAACTTCAAGGTACATTGAAAATCAGGATCTGCTACCTCATTAAATATGTCTTGCTTATTCTATTTTTATCTAGCTGTTTTGAGTTTGGTACCAAGACGTGAATCTTTTGTTATGTTTACTGGACCTTTTATTTCATTTCATTTCCTGACATAATACAGACCATCAGCTCCAGGACACCTAGGATTACAGATATTAAACCAAAGTTTGGGCCATAGTTTCCTTCCACTGCCACTTTTTTCCCTCTTTAATTTTAATAATTTCACACTAATAAGCTTATTAATTGTTCTTGATAGAGGAAATAGGGAACACAATTACACTGTCTTTTGCTATTACTGTTATATTTATGTCTATTTAGGAAGGGGTTTCTACCGAGAAATGGTTAATAATAAAGTTACCTCCAGGTAGCTAACTAAGCAAAATTTCTCGATCCATATCTTTCTCAAAAAGTCTAATTTTTAACATGTTCCTCTGCACTGGGTTGCAACTGGCTTGTACATAATTTCATATAAAAAGAGCTAGTCCTTCAAGAGAAATATAGAGGGGAAAACAGGAATATGTGAGGAAAATGTTTAAACACAGAAATCAACTTTTCTTCTGTGTCCTCTTTTTGTGGGAAAAAAATAAATACACTGACTAGCAAGACTGCGTCTTGATTAACTCTTCCTGAGTCTGGGGCTCTTCTTGGGACAACATGCAGAATATTTCACAGGAGGAAGATGAGGTAGTCCCATCAAATCTTTCTCCCTTGGTGCCATGATAATCGTCCAAATTAATCACCCAAATTGATGAGACTAATTAATTTTGGAGCCCATGCCCCTTTATGAACAGCGTACACAGTTATCTCCTTTTTTTCGCTGCTCCATCTGAATGCCCTGTGTTCTTAATGCCTAAATCAGAGGGTGTTGTCTAGTTTGCAAACATGGTCTTTCTTATTGCATTTCTGTATATTTTTCAGCCCCTAGGCCTGTCTAAAATCCAAGTTGATGTAAAATGAGATAATCTTGAGAACTTTCATTCTGCGTTAGAGAATTTCATATGTTTATAAATATGGTGTGGAAGGCAGATGAATACATTTTAGGAAAGTCCCTGCAACTAACGATTTAATCAGACTTTACAGTATAAAGACTGTAATCACTGTTTTATTCATAACTGTTGTGTTGTTGGCTTTTATTCAGAGGAATGCATGACTGACTTCTCTTACCAACACTGCTGTCAAAAACTTCATTAACTCAGGTCGAGTAGGAGTAAATAATTACAGTGAATGTTATTCATTCTCCTCTGTGCCATGCCCATTCTAATAGTATGTGTATCATTTCTGCCATCTCAGGTTTGGGGTTTAGCCTTGAGCTGTACAGGCTCAACATTTTACCACTGGAAGTCTGCCCCTCTGATCAAGACAGGGGTCATTGCATTGGAATTTAACCCCTTGATCTATAAAGATCAGTGACGGTAAGGTTTGTGCTGGTTTGGTTTGGTTTCAGTCTGAGTCAGACAATACTCAAACATCTGACAAAAAGCCCCTGGTACTTAGCAGCTCCTCAGAGAAATCAACATCTCTTATAGCTTCATTGCTATCAGCAAAGAATGTCTGAATTAAAGTATTTGCAGCTTCTGTTGTCAATAATGTCTTGGCTGAATCACTAGAATCTGTTGGAAAAACAGAAAATGCTTACTCTGAACAGAATGTTCCCAGACAGAAGGCATTTGGGGCAAACTGAACAGGATTTTGCCCATGACACATTTTCAGTGTGTGCACTGACAAGTCCAATGATATGGAGAGAGATCCAAGTTTTTCAGAAGCTAGTTCTGAATAAATATCTAAATAACTGAGTCTCTAAATACCTGCATAAATACCATGTTGCTGTTACTATCTGCGTAAGACTGTATTAGAAAACACACGTTTTATTTAACCATAAAAATCTTCATTTTACCAGAGCCCAGGAACTATGGAACAATTCTGATAAAATGAGAAAGTTGGTTGCATTTTACCATACGTATCCAATAGAGATTGTCTGAAAATACTAGTATGAATAAATTAACTATATATTTCAGACATTTAAACACCATTTTTTGACTCTTTGCAAAAAATTTAGAAGTGGTTCAGAGCTGTGTCTGTCTACAACCATAGACTTCAAAAAAAGAACACTAAAAATTATATCATGTCAAATGAATCATTCAGCAAAAGTATTTGAGAAAACGACAACTCGCTGTTGTGCTTGGACACAGTTTTAGTCTGTATTGCTTTAAAGAGAAAGAATTAATATTTAGAAGAGGTTAATTTAAACCTTTTTTAACTTGCAAGTAGTTTAAGAATTGAGCTGCTTGTTGTTATGCTTCTAGTTCAATACTCATTGTGGAAAATCCACAGTGACTCACTGAACAGACTTCTGCTTTCAAGTGTCTGTGAAAAACACCGTACTCTCCATTCCTTAGGTAAACAAGACAAAGGAGTTCCCTGCCTCAACTGTCTCCCCATTTTTTTTAATAATCTAAAAATACTGAGTGAGTTTCAGGCTTAGACTTGAGTCATAGTTTTAGGCAACTCATAGAACCATTAATCAACTCTTATCAAATCACAGAGGAACAGTTTCAATTGTCTTAGGTTAAACTGGGCACAATAACAACAGGCATGTTGGCTTTGGCAACCTGCCTACTCATTTTATGTTCCCAGTCATTTTCTAACACTCATGTATGTGGTGCTCACCCACACATCTGCATTTCAGACTGGAAGAATTAAGAACAGCCCATTTTGAACACTTCACCCTCTTACAAAGCATTTGTAGACAGCATTTTCAATCATTTTTAGCCAGTCACTTTGACTTGCTTTTTTTTCCTCAAATGAATGTGCTAAGCATATGAATCAATAGAGAGCCTGGCATAGAATTTAAAAGGAGAAACCTACCAAAGATCTATGTATTTTGAGTTTTCAAGTTGATATTTATTTGGAGCTGGAATACCAACACACTGTGATTGCATGGAGATTGGATTGGAAAACCATTAGAAGTGGATACCCTTTTGTCATACTTATTGGTTGAAGAATTAATTTGCAACCTTTATTTGTGCATCATGTAGGAGAATTTGGGCTATGACTGTCATTAATGAGTTTGCTGATGTTATTGGTCTGTAAAATAATATTTCTTGAGGATTTCACCAATATCTTTAGGATCCGCCATTATATACATACCAGTGAATTTTAATTGACCCGGATTTGAGGACAAAATTGAGGTTCTTAACAAACTGTCAGAAATTAATGCACTGGAACTGACAGATAACTTTGAAATTAGGGACCAATCTTTCTCAATTTTGCTATATACACTGCATGAAAATGCTTAGTTGAGCAATAGATATATATGAGGTTTAATCATCTAATGCTTGTGAAACACTCAGAAGCTAGAAGACTAGTTTTTAGAATTTTATCATTGACTCACTGCTATGAAAGCTGAGACATTTTAGACAAATTGAGACATATTTTAGGCAAATATTTTTTCACAAAAAAAAAATACAATTTCAGTGGACCTGATGATATTCACAAATCTGAACTGGGTGGAAGAAACATGATCCAGCCTATACTCACAAAATCAGTGAACCAAGAACAATGTGCTGCGTGTTGTTTCTCAGCAGCTCAGATATAAAATACTTACGTTCCTTCTGAAAGATTTTGCTATGATCTACTGGATCAGTAACACCATCATTCAAAGAACTGCAGAAATATAAGTTAATTTATGTTGGAAGGAACTTTGAGAGGTCATACGGGCAACCCCTGCCTCATATTTATTTTAACCATGTTACTTATGGACTTGACAATATGAACTTTGAACTCCTCCAAGGAAAAAGAATCAAAACTCAGCTGTTTCAAACATTTTACATCTCTCAAGACAAAGACAATTTTCCTAATACCCAAGTTGAATTTCCGATGTTTGGTTTTGTCTTCATTGCCTCCTGTCCTTTCTCTGTGCACATCCAAGAAGAGTCTGCCTCCATCTTCTTTGCATTTTCTTGTCAGGTACCTGCAGATATCAGTAAGGTTTCCATTTCATCTTCTGTTCTCCAGCATGAACAAACCCAGCTTTCTCAGCCTTTCCTTTTATGTCCTGTGCCCCAGCCCCTGACCATCTTGGTAACCTCTTCTGTGCACTGAAGAATCCAGACCTGGACACTCCAGACCTGGTCTCACATGTGACAAGCAGAGTGGGTGATCACTTGCCTGATCTTATGGCTGTACTTACTACCCATGGGTTTTAAACTGGGCTTCCTTAAGCCTTAGCTCTCATTAAGGAAACATGAAATATGGGTGGTTTTTTCCCTCTGACAAGAGAGATAAACACAAAATACCTCACATGAAATCACTGGGGTTTTCAATTTCTCTTATTTTGACTGAACAAAAACATCAGTTATTCACACAGTTTTAGAAAAAAACACACATTTGTCTGGTGCACAGCACATCATATATCCTATAATTTAACTTACAGTTTGTTTAGCCACATGGGGTTTTTTGGTCATGTCAGCTTTCAATGGGAAATTGATCTTTTCTTCCTGTTATTTATTCTTTTCCTGTAAATGATAATGAAGCAATGCAGCTAAAAATGTACCGTAAGGTAAAACAATCCTTATGTTTTGATTAACTCAGAAGACCGTGTACACTTCTAGAGTTGTTGATTTGCCACCGAAAAATCTGTAATCATGTCAACCATGATTCTGTTGTGACTTCACATTCTTACTGCCTTCTGGATTTGGAATGTAAACAGCCTGTTGTATGAAAGCAAGAGTGAACTCTACAAGACTAAATCTTCACTCAGAAATCAATGGCTCAGTATGCAGTGGCAGGCAAAAGAATTAAACAAAGAGCTGGAAGCCATCAGGATAGCTGCTGAGAACAGGAATGATGGGAAGAGTCATTTTCCCACTATATCAAACCTGCCCAGGTCCAATTCTTGAGAACTTTGTGCAATTTTGTTCTCCAAATCTGAGAAAGGACATAATGACAGTGAAGAAAGTACCCAGAAAGGCAATTTAAATCATTAAACTGAAGGACCAGCTACCTAATTGGGAGTTTGGGGAAGAGGAGATCAAAAACTTCATAAAACTAAGATTTGCAAAATCATGAAGGTACATCAGAAGCTGAATATAAAGCTGCGGTATACCAAACGGTGCAACATTAGAGTTATTGGCCCTTGAATCAGGCTTGCAGGAGTCTCATTTAGGACAGAGAAATTAAATCATCTCTTATAGGACAGTAAGTGAGTATCTGGAATTTGTTCTTACAGAAGATTGTGAAGACATCCAGCATCAGTCAAAAACTCATCAAACTCATGTTTTCCCCAGATACTGTCTTTTATTAGCATTGCTAAGAGACAGAATACTGAGATAGATGGGTCATTTAGACATTTGTATGTTAAATAGAGAAACTGAAGCAACTGAGCAAAACTGAATGAAAGTAATTGTATTTATGGTACAGTCAAAGTTTTATGCTGTGAGAATTAGGTAGTCTATGAAACAGGATTAAAAACTGGATTGATCCCTTCTTACACAAAGGTAGGAGAAACTGATTCAGCCCTTTGCTACATGGACAAGAGCATTCATCCGGGATATGGGTGAATCTCAATTTCTTACTTTGTTAGGTTCATGGATGTAAATTTTGTCTCCTGATGAAATTCCGTAATAACCAAAAGTATATCTGTCGTGATGTAACATCCTCTTCCATCTGAAGACTTTCAGTTTGGATTAATATTGCATAGAAACAATACTTACTCTTTTCATTCAGGTGTAAGTCAGGAGTTGTTACATGTGATGTTTCCTAAACATAAGGGATAAAAAGTGTTTAATTCATAGTTATTTGAATAGTTTCAAGTAGTTATTTATAGAGAAGCAACCTTCGAGAAAATCTTCATGATTCATAGTATTTTGCTAAGTTTTTCGACATAGCTAAAAACTATTTCTTCAATGTTCTTCTTTCCTCATCCAGGAATAAAGGAAAACAAGAACACACAGACCTTATTTTTAACCATTCTAATAATCTCATTATTTGACAGTAATAGAAGTATTTTTCATAGCCAGAGATTTCTATGTCAACTTTGAGCAGGTTTTATAAATTCCTTTACACTGAAAGGACATAAAGCAATAGCTCAACTTAATGCATAAGCTCTGTGAAACTTTCAATGAACATTTGTTATGGCTCACTTTCAGGCAGGAATTTCCATTTTATATGCTAAGGAAACCAAACCACATATGACACCAGATTTTTTACTAACTTGAAAGATTCAGACACCGCTATGCACAGATATTCCCTAATTTGTTTATATAATAAATTCCACTTCACATCTGGCTAGAGAGAAGTGGAATAAACAAAGATGCTGAAGGTTCTGGAGCATGTGGCTGGCAATTTTCCCAAGACCTTGGTCTGACTGTCTCATGGCCTTGCCAATATCATGATAACAAAGTCTGAAAATGGTCCAACCATTTTAAAATAGTCGGGGATAACATCTATTCTGATTTAAGCCCTATGTAATTTAATGAGCTTTTTAATGGTTATGAATCTGCAAGTATGAACCATCATAGAGTAATTTTCATAAATTAGCTTAATATTGCTTGCATTTTGTGTGTATTCTTTTGCATAGGTAACATTTCTTTTTCTAGATCTTCCAATAAACTGAACCATGCTTGCCCACCTGAAGAGAATATGAACTGAAGACTCCCAATAGCCTCTAGCCTCCCACTAGTGCACCCTCAGCTGACAGAAAAGGCAGTAGGAAATTAAGAGCAATTAAACAACTCTGAACTGCTTTGGGGAGGTTCATCACACGTATAAGTCATGAAATGGTAACTGTCTTTTAAGATATGTACATAGTTAACGCAGAGGAAGTGCATCCCAGAGGGAATTGGCTGATGTAGTTGCCAAGCCCCTTGTCACATCATTCAAAAAGTCACGGCACTCAGCTGAAGTCCCAGATGACTGGAAGAAGGGAACCATTGCACCCAGTTTTAAAACACAGAAAGATGGGCCCTGGTAACTAGAGACCTGTCAGTCCCACCTCCGCGCCTGGAAGATCATGGAACAGATCCTCCTAGAAGTAATGCTACGGCACGTTGAGGACATGGAGGTGACTCGAGACAGCCAGCACAGCTTCACAAAGGGCAAGTCCTGCCTGACCAATGAGTGGCCTTCTGTGACGGAGTGACTACAGCAGAGGACAAGGGAAGGGCTACAGGTGTCATTTATCTGAACTTGTGTAAAGCCTCTGACACAGGCCCCTGCAAAGCCCTGCTCTCTAAACTGGAGAGAGATGGATTCGATGGTGTGCTGTTCAGTGGATTCCATTCTTTTCAGGAGAGGTGCTCCATCCCTCTGACCATTTTTGGTCTAGGCAACTAGCTCTAGGTGACCCTATTTGAGCCATGACCTCCAGGTGTCTTCTGCAACATCAAAGCTCTTGAATTCAGCTTTTCAGCATGAATATGAACAAGCTGTCATGAAATATTGACTGATAAATCTGAACATGAGAAGTCTATGAAGACAGATTTCAAGTGACAGCCGACACTTTGAGCCCTGGTTTGCTGGGTTTTTTATTAATACTCACTCAAAAATCTGTAATGTATGGGAATTGAGTATGTCTAAAGTCTCACATAAGCATATTCACTAAAATATTTTCAAAATATCTAACCTTGATGTTCGGTTACTGATATTAAGGTATAGAATCGCAGAATAACTCAGCCTGGAAGAGACTTCAGGTGGCCTCTGATCCAATCTCCTGCTCACAGCAGAGTCAGCTCTGAGGTCAGACTGGCCTACTCAGGTCTTCACCCAGCTGGTGTTGAAAACCTCTGACAACAGGGACTGCACAACCTCTCTGGGCACTCTATGCCGCTGCCCAGCTGTCCTCATGGAGGAAAGGTTTCTCTTCCTACCCAGGCTGAACCTCTCTTTTTTTAGTTAATGCCCACTGTCTCGCACCCTCTTGCCCTTTACCATAGTGGCATGCCTGGCTTCAGATCCTTGGAAACCTCACCACAGGCACTGGAAGCTGCTGTTAGGGCCTCCTGAAGCTGTCTCTGCTCCAGGCCAAACAAGTCCAGCTCTCCAGCCTCTCCTCACAGTGCAAGTGCTCCAGCCCCATCATCTTGATGGCCTACCCTGAATTTGATCCATATGGGGCAGTAAGATTTTTGATTAAATGTGCAACCCCTTTTTTATTATATATCTTTGTTCTGGAAAAAATAAGACATTGATTTCTGTACCATGTCACTTCATAGTTGAAAACATTCACTTTGCTAGGTAGCACCAGGAATTTTCTTAAAACCACCTTTATTAATTTCTCACCAGTAATTAAAATCTTAATTTTAAGCTTACCACTTGCATGTAGTCCTTTCTATAAAACCATATGCATCAGTCTTCTAGTTTATGCCCCCTTATCCTCAGGAGCTTTTGCAATGGACTTGAGAAACTGCTTTGTAAAAAGCCCAGCTGTATAAACAACATGAATGTGGTTGGCAAGCAAAACCCACGGCTTTAAACATTACACTTCCTTTCCTCAATGTGTTTAAAATGTATGGTTTTAGTCATGAAACTCCTTACAAATCAAAAATTTACAGCAAACTTTACTTCCATGCATTTCCGTGAAGGACAAGCACCTGTCCATAGGATTTGTGACACTGTCTCTTTCAGATAATGTCAATGCAACCCTCTAATCCCCAAAATTTCAGAAAGAAATGTTGAGTTGCTTTATAGATAAATCATCAAATGCATTTTTCTTCCTAATGAAGATTTTTATCACAGCTACAATTAGCTACAATTAACATTGTTTCTATGAACAATGGCTATCCATTCATGAACAATGGCAATCCATTCATAGTGGAGGTCTTAAATTCTGAGGCTAAAGTTGCTACAGCAAAATACTTAAACAGTGAATTGACAAGACAGAGAACATTTTTTGTCATGATGGAAGAGTTAAAGTAAAAATGCTTTAAGGACATAGTATATGTATTTTGGGGCTGACACAAGAAATAAAATACATCAAAGCATATTAAGACCTAATTATGGCTGTCAGAGATCCACAGTGCTACCGAGGTAGTCTTTAAATGTATTTTTGAGACTGTGTGCAATCTTAAATATCAGAATTAAGAAACAGGTATAAGATGATAGATGTATGAAAAAAATACAGAAAATTAAGTTTTTACCTTTGAGCTAGTTTCCCGCAGTTTCATTTTCCCTTAATTTTTATTGTACTGTTGACCAGCTCCTTTCCCTGAGCAGCAAAATTATGTTGGCTAGACACAAATTCATAAACTCATTGTTTGTCTACAGTTTTCTAGCAACAGAGGTAACTAGATACTTTGTGCTTTATCTGAGCAGTCACTTTGGACAAAGAAAATTTGGATTCATGTACCTCTTTGAGGCATTTTCTCTCTTTCAGTTTGGCTGTGGGCACAGGGTGGGAGTCTCTTGTTTCTCCCAGGTCAGAAGAAGCTGCGAGCAGGAGCACTGTCCTGGGAGGGATGTACAATGCCCAACTACCTACCAGCTGCCACCTTCCACAGCAACACAACAAATCCCTGCAGTGTGATGGTTCCTGGCTTATTCAGGCAGCAGCAGAACGTGGGCACGAAGTTCAGCTGCAGGAAAGGTCACCTGAACCAAAGTATCTCTGTGTGTACCAGCTGGGGCTCCACTAGAGTCAGCAGAGCCCAGCTGTGGGGGACTCAGCACAGCAGCCTGAAGAAAGGCTTCTAGTGCCAGTTGAGATGCAGGGTGGAACCCAAGGCATCTGCATGAGACTGTCAGATATGATACAGGACCAGTGAGAGCTCTCTGTCCTTCAAGCAACTTTAGATATCTGTCTGTGAACAGCTGAAATAGTCCTAATAATCTCCGTGTAATAACCTAAACTGCTGTCTAGGGTTTAGAGAGTGCATTGACTTCATTGATCATAATGAGACTTTAGACACAGCACCCAGGAGGGTGCCCAAATTTAGTTCTACAGACAAAAAGGCACTCCATCTCTGGTGCCCTTTGCCTCTGCTCCACAGGGTCTGCAGGGTCTCATTCAAACAAGAGCCACTGCCTCTTGGGAACACGTTTATATGTTTCTTGCTCCTGGCACAGGACCATATTGAACATCTCTGAGCACCCCAACTGTGTCTTTTTGCCAGCAAATAGCACAAGGATTCTGCTGTTTAACAGAAAAAGGAGTCAGGTTGGTGTAACATCCCCTGTCATCCCAGCTCAGTTGTCTTGGCCCCCCTTCTTGCAACAGGTCCCAGAGATGTAGTCCCACCTGGAGAGGCAGAGCCAGAGTGGTTCCATGTGTTTGGAACTACTCTGAGACTCCATTTACCCATCTGCACAATGGGCCTCAGAATAACATCCTTTTTCCCAGAGGAAGCTGATCGAAATGTGATGGCACGGCCCCAGGCACTGGAAATGTTTCACTTGAAATGCAACTGCCTTGTGGTAAGAAACATTAACAAATGGGACCATTGACTTTTGCTTATTTGTCTTAAGTGAAGTGTCTGCTGTTTCAGGGTCACTGATCATTCACCACATTCACTATATACTGTTATTTTGGGCACGAAACACAGACTGAAAATCAAAACAGGACACCTTTCAATTATTTGTGTTAGCAAAATGTATGTTGAAATCACATGGTTGGCACAATTCTTGTTTTCAAATAAGTAGTGCCTGAATGCTGCTTTAAGGCACTTCATTTCTTCTTGACACATCTTCCATCCCCTATTTTCCATTTTTCCTTGGTGGGGGGGAAGACCGTCATGATTATTCCAGTCTCTGGTGTGCCTGTGTAAATTACCATCAGTCCAGCTAACTTTACCCACACCCACAAGATGACAGAACTGCAGAAATTTTGCAGTGCTTGTTGAAATCTTACTGTTCAGCAGTTTTGTGGGTTTCAGGGCTTTTAAAATAAAACTTTCCAGGCTTGCTTGGCTGCACTGGGGTCAGCACAAGGTCTATGAACCACTGCTGACTCTTTTTACCTTCATTTACACCTCTCTTCATATTTTTAAATTAATTTTCGGACTCAGACAGTGGCATCACCTGATCCATAGATTTTACATCTTACAATGCCCAGCACTGGCTAGCTTTGACATTATCATTTTTCATTGCCAGCTTCAAAAATTTCATTTGTTTGATGTTTTAAAGAGTCACTGTATGTAAAGGTAATAGCAGCTTCAGAGGTCTCTACTTAGTTCTCAGCTCAGTCAAGATTTTTTCTCCCCTTAAAAAAAACCGTCATACACTACATCCGTGATGTTGTTTCAGAAAAAGGGGGAATAAAGCTCATTTTCTCTGGGCCTTTTATTTTCTTGTTTGCATGGCCTTTCACCAGTGTTTCTTCACTTTGTCTACAGGGGACAAAAATCCATGGCTCAGTATAGGCTTCTGGCCACTGATGTAGTATAAATAGCAATAAAATGTGTAAGGAAACATACTGGATTCTGTATATTTACCTGGCCAGGACTCCCAAAGGATTTAACTGAATGTTCAGAAAACACAGTTCAGCCATAATACACTCTCACATGGCTCATTGCACACAGTCTTTCAGAAACCAGTTTCAGGTTTAGCATGTTGATTTACTCCCTGTGATGAAACAATTACAGACTCCCTCCTTTTTTTTCCCCTCTTTGTATGTTTTTCTACTCACACGCAGAATATAGTGGACTATCTCTTCACTTGTTCATTTCATTGTCCTACAGTAGCAAAGAACCAGCTTTACTCATCTCTTCTTACACAAAGAGACGTTGTTTTCAGAAAAACTGCCTGTTCTAGATTTTCCTGTAATTGCTTTGTGCAATTTTAAAAATATTCCTTGGAAATGCCTCAGGACAGTTCTCTGAAGGTAACAAAAGCAAAGTTTTTAAAATAGATTTCGTAGTGAACTTCAAAGGACTTCAGAGCATTTGTGAAAAAAAAAAAAATCACAGAAAGTGGAAAATCGATTTTCCCTGCCTAATATATCATTCTTTTCATGCAAGAAAATTATAATTACTACTGCTCTGTCGACTGCAGCTTAAGCATTTTAAAGAACAGGGCTCCACATCTCCTTGGAGCATCATTGAGTAGGCTAACACTGTTCTTTAATTTTACTCTTGAGCCTAGCTATATTCTTTTTTCAGTTCTACATTTGTATCATTCAAATATTGTCTCTGAATATTTGGTTTTGCCTTTAATTGGCAGTTATCTGGACTATGTTTATTAAGGTAAACCTGAAACCACTGAGGAATAATTTGGGATCATCCTCTCCTCAAGTGTAATGGACTGATCACATTTTTGTAGTAACCGTTGGTTAGAAAAATTAATTTCTCCCATTCCATAAGCAAAGATTCCAATATCCAAGCTGAGAAAGAGTAGTGGCATAAGGACTTGACACAGAATAAAAAACTTTTAACTAAGTCCTCTATGCCGCAGTGATACACAAACGGTGATACACAATTGTGCTTCTTTATGTATGAGAAACCCAATTTCAGAGAATTTGGAATTCACACGAATGTTTCCTGTGGAGTTTTAAGCTATTAATTTTGCTTGTCGATTTCGGAGCTATGTCTGGGATTCCTGTGAAGAGCAGTAACATTCATGGCTTCATGGGCTCCAGAAGATATTCCTTACAGCCACAAAAAACCATGGCAAGGCAGCACCACTGCTCCTAAGCTCCACACAAAGCAAGCAAAACCAATTGTAAACACTGCTTATCTGCTAATTGAGTACCCCAACATTAATAAAAGCAATGCTGCAAATGTCAATACAGAAATGTTGGAAGGAAATAAATGGGATAGTACAGAATCTGGCAGGCTGCACTAGCAAGGAGTGCAGTGCAGTGAGAGCATCAGCAGCATGGATTCAGTGCTTGTCCTGAAGACCTTCAGGGGAGAACACTTCTTAAGAAGGTAGAATAACTAATTAACAGTCTTTATGCCCCATTGCTGAGTAAAAATCTCAGCACTGATGGCAGTCAGTGTAAAGGAGAATATAAAAACTGCTTTAACAGATGCTGTCTGTTCCTAAGTGGTGTAACCATATTTAGCAGTGGCTGAGATGGGCAGTGAGGCAGAAATAGCCTACATAACAAATTCTTCTCAGCTTTATTTGCTTTTGCTGTTTGTCATCATAAGACATCATTGTTTGAGTAATAGAGCTTTTACACATGCAGCTTCACTAATTTTTGTCCTTTCCCTGTTCTGTCAACAAGGCAACACCCATGTCAGGGTAGTGCATTCCAGGATGCCTGTACCAATGTCTACCAGAAAGCTGCCTGAAAAGAGGTTTTCCACACAGGCAAAAGAAATTACCCATTGAAGAGCAAGGCAAATTCAGCAGAAACCACATCTCCCCTTGGACCCGCGCTTGTCAGCATGTGATATGATACAAGTTACAGCAGAAATTGAGATTGTGGTGATCCTGGGGAGATAGAAATAATCCTTATGTTTTGAAGTATAGTAATGACCATCTCTGTCATAATGCCAGATTTATCCTATTACCCACCTCTTAAGAAAAAATCACATTTTTCTATTATTCTAGACACACAGATCCATTGCCTACCTGCAGCTGGTAGATTGCCTCTCTCAAAGTATTAGCTGTCTCATTGATATAAGGTTGTCATCCTCTAATAAAGTATATTAAATTAATGTTTTTTGAAGAAGATAAATTGTATGACTTAGTCGCTCTACATTATCTGGTTTATTGCTAAAAAAAGATGCTTTCAAATGTTCTTAACTATTTCCTGATATTTAGCATTTCTGGTTTTGAGTACATGTCAGACAGTAAACCATTCTGCAATATAGATAGAAATTCTCTTTAAGGATTGCTGAAGTAAGATTTTTGTTAATGCTGTGGAGATATAGTTCTTTACAGAAACAAGGAAACATAATATCATATTGTATATTCTATAATGTTATTTCTTATCTGCCAAGGCAATATTTATTAACAATTGAAGTGTGTATAATGTATTCCAACTGCTAAAAATTGCTGTTGAACTAGTGTAACTACTGAAAGTTTGCAGAATTTATTTTTAAAATCATGAACTTTGTTATATATTTTTATTGTTTATTAAATGGTAAAAAGACAATTTTCCTAGCAAAGACAAGTAAGTTATTGCAGCATTGTTGCCAGTTATTGCCGGTGCAAGTTACTGCAAAATAATCAAAATGTGTGGTTTGCTTCTGCCCATGTCTTCCCACAGACTTTGTCAATATTCAGAGGCTTCATGTTTGTACGAGGATACAGTTTCAGAGCCCTCAGCTGGAGAAAAGATGCCTAAACCACAGTGTTGGGGAGGAAAAACAAACCAGCCATCTAAGCATGTTTACTTCTAGCAACAAGGAAGTTCTAACTTGTCCCTTAGCGGTGACTCACTGGGTTGGGACTATAAAAGTCAAGGTAACTGCTCTCTAAAACATTGGAGCTTCGGGCTTCAGAAATCCAACATGATGCAATCAGGACTTCCAGCTGTTTTCTTTTTCTTGTTGGGTTTGTCATTTTGCCTGACAATCCCTATTCCCCTTGAAGACAGCCATGAATTCACAGAGAAAGACCTTCAGTTTGCAGAGGTACAGTATAAAATAATTCATTTGCATGTTCAACAACAGCAAGTTGTGCAGTTGCAACTGTTTGGAAACCAGGCTTATTACTTCTTTTCCCCTTCTTAGCGCTATCTCAGGACTCACTATGATCTCCGTCCGAATCCTGCTGGCATAATGAGGAAGAGTGGGAACACAGTGGCAGCTAAACTTCGGGAAATGCAAGCTTTTTTTGGCTTGGAGGTGACAGGCAAGCTAGATGAAGAAACATATGAGCTGATGCAGAAACCAAGATGTGGCGTCCCAGATGTGGGGGAATATAACTTTTTCCCTAGAAAACTCAAATGGTCAAAAATGAATTTGACATACAGGTAAATGCCTGGCATTTTGGGAGTTATTGCTGTTTTCGCCTTCTTTCCAGGTGCATTGTCCAGTAGGTTCTCAGTATATGAGTTTGATGTGAGAAGGGTGCATTTGAATTTGACAAAATTACCATTGCATTAAACCCTTACAGCCCCATTTTTGGAAAAGTGCTCCCAGCCTACATTGCTGCCCAAGGAGTTAAACATGAATATTTTCCGTTGGACTTTGTCATGGAAAAGGAAACCTGGTGTGGTGTAAGCTAGCAGCTCCTCCTTTGGCCTCTGTATAGGCACTCAGGACACATCCATGGTGCCAAAAAAAAAGAGGGGTAGGGACTCAGATCATGCACTTCTCTGGGTCGCTCCTTAGCTCTGTTTGGACCTGGTTTAGTGTTTGCTCCACAGAGGTCTTGTCCGGGACAGAGAGGTGTAGATGCAAACCAGTCTGTGTAGCGTGGCCTCGAGAGCAGGCTCTTCCACTTCATGTTCCACGTGTAGATACCTGTGTTTGGTCAGACAAATCCCTGTACCATGACCTCAGAAAGCTGACCTTAGGAAGTGAAGGGCTGACAGTTCACATGTTAGCTCCTTCTCCTCTAATTCTGAAAGGTTTTCAGCCTGGAGTCTTAAACAGCTGCAGACTGAGTTTATGTAGCAGATTCCAAGTATGAAATCACTAAACTCTATTAGTTCCATAACTAGTGAAAAATATTACTTTAATATGGATGATTATAGTCTATAAAAATCACTTTAGATAATACTTTGCTCCTCCAGGAAGTGAGGATCATGAAATATTTTATATGACATAAAAAAGTTTGAAGTTACTGATATGATTTTACTTAGTCCTGAATATATTTGCCATTTTCTAAATCTTATGTTGCATAGAAAACCAATTATAGAAAGCTGTTGGATCATTTCAGATATCTCTGAATTATTTTAATGAAGATGGAAGTGTTATTTTTATTTTTTTAATACTGTATGCAGCTGCTAAGCTCCTTGTTATGTGATAAGATCATATGACAAAAGCAGAAACTTTTAATGAGGTGTACAGCCAAATAAAAATGCATTACATATTTCTTCAATTCACACAGTTTAACTGGATGTATTAATCTGTTTGACAGAATTATGAATTATACTTCAGATCTGAGACGTAACGAAGTAGACAGAGCTTTCAAAAAAGCATTTAAAGTTTGGTCTGATGTGACACCACTGAACTTCACCAGAATACGAAGTGGTATAGCTGACATCATGATCTCCTTTGGCACTAAAGGTAACACAGAACCAATTGGTTTTACTTTATAAGTAAACAATATTCTTATATACATAAGATGGAACAAATAATTTAACTGTTTTGAATTTTTCTTTGTAGAACATGGTGACTTTTACCCTTTTGATGGACCCTCTGGATTACTGGCCCATGCTTTTCCCCCAGGCCCAGACTATGGAGGAGATGCCCATTTTGATGATGATGAAGTTTGGTCAGATGATTCTAAAGGTAACAGAAGTTCCTGAGATTATTTGAAATGGTGATAGATGGAAAATTTTTCCCTGATTGATACCTGTAAACAGTTTGTTTTGCCTGTTTACTGTTTGTTCATCATTATGTTCACTGTTCACACATAGAATGCTGACTTTAACCTCCAGTCATAAATGGAAGTTTAACACATGCTTAGCATAAATTTTAAGATATTAACACTCCTAAGTGAAGTGGCTAAAAAAAATTACACAAATGAGATTTTGTCATTTTGGCATTTCACTTAGGGCAGCTAGTTCTGATCACAGACTGATGGGAATTGCCTTACTGAAGCCTATGGAAAACGTACCTCAGCTGCATATTGTCTGCTTGCATTAAATTTGAAAATTCATCACCTTGCCTATTCAGGACAGAGTTTTAATAGAAGAAAGCACTATCTCCTTCAGCACTGGATTAGGTCACCCTCCTGGCATTAAAGCTAATTTCTGCAATATTGAAAATAATATGGACTCTCTACTGCAGGTGAATTCCCAACAAAAACTGTTCTTGATTTGAGCAGGACCAAGACCTCACCCTAGAACTTTCCTGTGTTGCTAAGAAATTTCAAGAAATCTCAATCTCCCTACATAGCAACACTGTCATATAAGAATTAGGCTGAACACCAGCTATGAGACACTAGATCTATTAGGCCGGTATGAATGCAAAACCCGTCACAGTTCAAAAATGACAAGCAATTATGTCTAGTGGAAGGTGTCCCTGCTCATGGCAGAGGGGTTTGAACTAGGTGATCTTTAAGGTCCCAGACAGTTCTATGATTTTATGAATTATGCAGAATTTTCCCATGTATTCAGTTGTCTCACTCATTGTCCCATATGTTAAAGCACAGAGTCAAGGTTAGTATGGTGATGCAAGGAGATACACATTTACTTTTGCTGTGTTTTTTATAGGCTATAACTTGTTTCTTGTTGCTGCCCACGAATTTGGTCATTCACTGGGACTTGAACACTCTAGAGACCCTGGAGCTTTGATGTTTCCAATCTACACATACACTGGAAAAAGTGGTTTTGTGCTTCCTGATGATGATGTGCAAGGGATCCAAGAGCTCTATGGTAAGTCAGTATAATATATTACATATATCTCATGTATCATTATAGCCTGTTGCAGATGCACTGCACAGTTGCTACAGAGCTGCAGATGTTCAGTAACAACAGTCATGACTGATTAAGAATAATTCACTGGAACAGGAGATGATTAGATTTAATAGTTCAGGGGAAAAATAATTAAGTGATGCTGCAAAGCACAGTTGGTCACTGACCTGTCTCCTTTTGTGGTAGGTGATGGGCAGCAGAGTCTTTCTACTTTTTGACCTGCCTGAAAAGAAAGGGTAAAACAGAGTCTAAAGGTAGAAACAGAGCTATGCATGTTTCTTTATGGAAAGAATAAAGTTTTGGGGACCTTCAAAACTTGGTATAAAGAAAGCAAGTTCATTTAACATCTTTGCCGCACTCTTGAGCTGCAAAGTCCATGACAGTATTTGGCTATAGGAGAGAAAGAGAGAACAGACCTTCCCGGCTAAAATTTTTTGGCCATTATGTTTGTATTCATCATGCTCTTGGGAGCTCTTCCATGTTTTGTTCAATATCATGGTCAACAGAAAGGAAATTAACATTGTCAAGCTTACATCATATGAAATGATTACAGGTGCTGGAGACAAAGATCCCAACCCGAAACATCCCAAAACACCAGAGAAATGTGATGTAGAATTATCGCTTGATGCAATAACAGAACTTCGTGGAGAAATGCTGGTCTTCAAGGACAGGTAAAGAGACTTCCATGTCACTGATGGTGGGTACTGGGTAAAATTTGAGCAAGCAAAAGCACCCTTTCAGTTTTTTACTAAAGATTTGGGTAAACATACATTTAAAAGAGCACAAATCAATATAGATGTCTCTTAAGAAACTGCATCATATATTTATTTAGGCAGGATTTATAATACAACTAGAGACTCTACTGCCCAGGAATATAATGTGAAGATAATATGGCTGAAGACTGACACTTTTTGTACACATTTTTCATTTCATGGGACTTTCTTCAACATGCATAAATCTGCTAACATTGATTTGGGTGAAGTTGTACTGCGTTCAGGAGCTTCACATGGGACAGCAGTGTTTCTCTTGTTCTAAATGAAAGAAGGTTAAAATTTGTTATTTTGAGGTGATCACTGTGTGAGTGACAGAAATGGTCTGCAGCTAGATGACTGTGAGGAAAAGAAAGGAAAGGTCTAAGAGGGGCTCTGTGTATTCGATATTCTATGTTACAATAACCATTAATTCACCAGTAACTTATTTTAACTATAGCACATCAAAGATACTGCTGTTTTACAGTATGACAAGAAACAAAAAATATATCCTTTTTTTCTGAACTAGGTTTTTCTGGCGACTGCACCCTCAGTTGGTTGAGGCAGAACTGGTGTTACTTAAGTCCTTTTGGCCAGAACTTCCAAATAAAATAGATGCAGCTTATGAAAATCCAATCAAAGATCTTGTGTTCATGTTTAAAGGTGAGTTTTCGATTTTGTTGTTGTCAGAAAAATATACATATTTAACCAAGCTCAATAGGTGTTGTAAAGCTAATCAATAGAAGAACAAAACATCCTACCATCCTTGCTCAAAAAACAAACTTTTGGGTTCACTCCATGCACATCTATAAAATTTTCAGTGAATTAGGAGAAGTAAAATTAAGTTAGGATGCTCAGAATCATAGTATAAATAGGCTAATACCTACTGAGTACGTGACCTAAGAATGTCTTTGTTGTATGAAAATAGGGATCATGGTATGCTCATTTCATTCTGCTCTCAAAGCTGAGTCTTTACAAGCGAGTCACCCGTTCTTTGTTCATATTCTCAGGGAAAAAAGTCTGGGCTTTGAATGGCTACGACATAGTTGAAGACTTCCCTAAAAAGATATATGAAATGGGATTCCCAAAAGAAATGAAAAGAATAGATGCAGCCGTCCATGTTAAAGACACTGGCAAGACTCTCTTTTTTACTGGAAATAAGTACTGGAGGTAAGCTGGAGACAGGTTAGTCTCAGTGTCCCTAGTCATAACCCGTCCAGGCGTATGGAAAGATCAGCAGTTTGGTTCAAACCAGGCATTTGGCCATTCCCATCTGTGGTTTCCATCGGTGCTATGGCTGTGTACACCATGTCATAAAGGTGCATGCAAGGCTTTTAAAAAATATGGGCACAGACTGTAAAAGCTGAATGAGTGTTAGGAATTGAGAACAAAGTGCTCTAATCTGGGAGAATTTGTAATATGGTCATGCCTGCTAGACAAAATTCCCATTTTGCTTCCTTGAGTTGCTTGTGTGACATGAAATGGTATCAGTGCTGTGAGTAAGAAATCTGCCCCACTCTAGGGTGTCTCTTTTTTATTGTCCATGAGTGGGGTTCACAACCAGGTCTCATGCATAATTAAGACATTACCATGGCCTTGTAGCACCAATACATCCAGGTACAATAATCTCCATATAATACATACTTTATAGATCAGTTCTAAAAACGTAGCTCGATTTATTTTGTGCTTATTCCACTTCTGGTGGAGGTGTGCCCTGTTTATTGTCCTGAATTTTACCACTGCACTAGGCAGACTGCTGGCTTGCTTTGGGTGTGGGTAATTTCAAAGCATATAAAGGGCACAGGCCAAAATCCCAGGCTGCTTAAATACCCTGATTTTTTTTCTTTTGTGTTTAATATAGTTATGATGAAGAGACAGAAGTTATGGAAGCAGGCTACCCCAGGCTGATAGAGGAAGAATTCGCAGGAATTGGTGATAAAGTGGATGCAGTCTATGAAAGAAATGGTACATAATCTGATTATGAAACTTGAAACTACTTGATTATGCCCTTGAAACTTGAGATTAATGTCTTGTAGAAAATTCTGGCATTTGTAATTCTAATTTCTTCACATCAAGACATCTGTTCTTGGCTGAATGAGTTTTCTGATCTAAATTGTGCTCTAGCCAAAAAAAGAGCTGCCTCCTTGCTTAGGGAACTTAAAGTGATATGTTTAATGTAGAAGTATTATAATGTGTCTGTTCCTTCAAATGGAGCCCATTCTTATCCTAATTTTCAAGGAGTGTTTCCAAGTCAGAGTCTTAAAAAATAACATGCCAACCCTGTATTTTCCTGATTAAGTGAAGTAAGAATTTGACACAAGATTAAAGAATACCAGTTATTTTAAAACTCTGATCCAGCTCTAGCAAGTGGAATGAGGATCTTTTAAAAATCTGGCTCAGCATTCTAAATATGAAAATGTTGCATTGGAGTTATTAAAAATGAAAACAAACAAGATAGTTACTATTTTAAGGATAATTTTAATATGACAACACAGTTTCTTGGTGTTAATTTTCTTTAATTTTCCTTTTCCTTAGGTTATCTCTACTTCTTCAATGGACCACTGCAGTTTGAATACAGCATCTGGAGTCAAAGAATTGTCCGTGTCCTACATACTAACTCCCTATTTTGGTGCTAATTAGAGCTGAGTGCCATGTCATAGGCTGCAGAGCAGCTTGTAGCACATGGGAATATTAATAAAGTGGGCATGGGCATTTAGGTCTACCAAAGGAGGGCAAGCTTCTATGAACAAGTACTGGGCTACCTACCACCAAATGTACACTGTATATATGGACTTATACAGCTGCATGTCAGTCTGGAATTGATTTAACTTAATAGGAAAGGAGAAAAGAAATCATTATCATTTCAAGGGGCATTACACCATTTAAAGTTTGTCTAGTGTTCAAGTGAGATGCTGGATACATCACACATTATCATGAACACTACTAATTCCCAGTGATCTAATCACATCCAGCATCTTTCAAGGATCTCCTAGCAGGTCCCAAGAAATAGACCTCATAAACCCAGGAGCCTTATATTTTTAAACTAATCCTTCTTCCCTTTTCAAAATTCCTTTTAAAATACTGGGAATTCAGATGTGTGAGTGAACGAGTCAGGACTGCACAGTGACTCCCTGAGCAGGTAACACCAGGCAGCAATGACGAAGTTAGGGAATTCAAAAGTATTTGACTGTATCCCAACTGAATGGGAATGTCCCCCTGGAAGCAGATGCCCATGTCATCTTTAGAATAAGGAGAAGGTACAGAAGCAGTGAGATGTCATTCCAAAGCAGACAGGAAAGCAGGAAAAGGGAAAAGTACTCCCTGCAGAAATCCTAAGCCTGTATGATCCTGGGGAAACCAGAAGGAAGCTGCAACAAGAGAATCACGCAGGTTGAAACCGTGCATGATGCTGCACGTGGTATCACAGCCCATGTTTTCAGCTGGTGTTAACTGAAGTGACATTTACAGAGGTTAGGCCCGTGCCAGGAGAGAACCTGAATGTCCAAAGCAAAATATTGAAAAGAATATATTTTTTCACGTTGGCCACTCTTTTAATATCTATATCAATTGTTTCAGTACATTGTAAGAGTTTGTTCTGTTCTGTTTAGTTTTGTTTTAATCAATGCAAATTGTGTTGGACTGTGATTATTTTGATTTTTAAAAAAAATATTAAATAAACCGGAGAAATAAATTGACATTGTGAAATTACTTAAATTAAAATTTTATATGCTGCCTGTCACAGCAGCAATGTAGAGCTACTGGACAAAAGAAATCAAGAACTGTAGCCTGGCATTTCATTCTTTAAGATTTTCACCTCTGCTTAAAAATATGATTTACTTTTTTTCCTTTCAAGAAAAATAATTTTATAGAAACGAGAAAGAGAGGAAGACAGAAGAGAGAAAAAAGGAAAGACCCCTCAAATCTGCAAAATAAGAACAAAGTTAGAATTAGTCCTTATCATTATGGAAAGAATGAGAAATTATTAAGAAATACTGGGAAAAACCATTACACATTACTTTGAATATTAAATATTAACTACTTATAACTACATTGTGCTGTTCTGCCTTGTCAATACCAACCCCTAAGTCAATCAATCAGCCAGGCCTGCCAAGCAAACCTCACCAGTTAGTATCTTTAAACATACATAAATGACCAGGCTTACCTAGTGATGGGCTGGGTGAGGTTAATTCTGTAACTCACACAACATAGATGGTTAGTTGAGATAACCTAACAGATTGAGAGGTCTCTTCTGAACATAAAATTGTAGACTAATGAGTTCCAGACCTTAACATGCTTAAAAGAAATGCATGGAAATAGAACTGGAAAAAAAAACTTTACAAATAGAAAACTTAAATTGGACTAATATCAAAGTTCTGGTTTATGATAAAATATTGAGAAAACTGCTGGACAAAAAGTCAGTACAATTCTGTAAGCAAAACAAACATAATTTGGTTCAATTACATATATAAATTTTTGACAGAAAAAGTGTACATGAAAAATATAATGTTTGATATTGGGCTGAAGTTTCACTTAATTACTTGGCAGTGAAACAAAGGTCTGGACATGTAATCTCAGTCCTAATTTTTCTCAGTATAGAGACTTGGTGAAAAATTGTATCAAAATAATAATGAGTCTTCCATAAGGGCTAGTTGTTGAGTCTGAGTCTTCTGAGTTTCAAAGGTCTGACATGAGCTGCACTGGATAAGGGAATGTAAAAGTGGACAGGAAAGCAAGAGACATCAATGAATGTCTTTCACATCTATGTGAATTTCTGTTAACACGAACACTTGGCAGGGGAAAAAGGTACTGCATAGGAAGCTGGACCTTCAAAAGCCTTCAGCATGATCATATCCAGCTGCTCTCCAGCCCAAACAGACAGATTCCTGTTAGTTGCTCGGCTGACTGGAAACAACCTTTGGCACAAGTCCAAGCATGGCTCCAGTTTCTGTGTCCACATCCCCAGCAAGAGACGGGAGCTGTTCTGTGGTAATCTCTACCTCAGCTGAGAAAAGTACCAGGCTGTCAGTTCCCGGCATTTTCTTGAGAAAAAAAATTGGATAAAACTGCTTGTGCTATGGAAGTGGAAGGCTGAGATCAGAGCCAGAGGGACCCTGTTGCAGCTGTCAGCCAGAAAGGAAAACTCCCCACAGTACCTTGTGCCCTGGGACCCACTGCCACCACATGAGAATAACATTGTGTGGGTGCCTGGCGGGGACCCGATGGAATATCACCCAAGACCATCAAGAATTGAAAAGAAATAATTATTTTTCCCAAGGCAGAGACAGAACTGACTGCTTTCCCTGAGATATGAGTGAAGAAAGGACAACAAGAAGTCTGAAGCAGCTGTCTCCCAGTATGTAATGCAAGCAGAACTAATAACTTCCCACCAGCTTGCTAGTTTTTATGTGGAACTACACAAATCCACCTAATAGCAGGGAATGGCCTGAAATTGTTTCAGGGAGGTTTAGGCCGGCTATTAGAAAATGGTTCTTCATCTAGAGGGTGTTTGGGCACTGGACCAGGCTCCCCAGGAAAGTAGTCACTACACCAAGTCTGACAGAGTTCAAGGAGCATTGGACAACACTCTCAGGCACATGGTGTGACTGTTGGGGTGTCCTGTGCAGGGCCAGGAGCTGGACTCGATGATCCTTGTGGGTCCCTTCCTACTCATCTTATTCTGTGATTCTCTAATTCTGTGACTAGTACATGAACAGTTATTGATTATTGTGTCTTTTATATCCATGTTGATCTCTGCTAGGAATGATCATTTGAAGGGGAAAAAGGATAAGGCAAGAAAAGGAATCTGTCAGATGCTCCTCAGGGAGCTTTCTGTGCTGATTAAATGATCCTGAACAAGTAGGACTTAGAGGATGCAAATTACATTCCAGGTGTGAAAAGAAGTGAGCAAACATAATTTAAACTTCCCAGAGTGAGAAACTAGGCAACACTGTAAGAGTTTCCATGAACTACATGAGATCCACTAGTAGCTGAGAAACTTGAGAAGGAATTCTGTGTTCTGAAAATGATTTTTTTCCTTAGCATGATCTCCAGAAACCTGCTCTGCAGACACTAGATGGCAGTCACAGCTTTTCTTCTAGAGATTCTGCACTGATCCAAAAATGATAACGGTGGGTGAAGAAGACACAGGTAACTGTAGTGAATTCTTATATTATGTGAAGATATAAAAACTCCTGACACTAATAAGAAGAATTTGATTATTTATTCTATTGAAAAGCAGATCTCTGAGTAAAAAGTTAGGATATTACAATGTTCTGGAAGCTTCTAGATATATTCACTATCAGGGCTACTTATTTTTTCGTCTTTTCTGTAATTCAATGCAATACACTTAAAACAGTATACTCTTGTCCTAGGCACAATGCAATCCCTTAGTCTAACCCCATTCATTGGAAAATTACACATATATAGGCGTGTTCTAACTGCCTGGGAACATGGCAACCTTTCAGGATTCTTACTGAGTCTGGAGAGAACTTACTGTTTCAGTATTTTCTCAGATTGACTTAACAAGGATCTAGACCTCAGCCTTCAGTCTAGGTCAAAGAATTGCAGATTCACACATGTTGTGGTGAGTGTGTGTTCATCTGTCCTGCTGGAGACCTTTTCCCTTTACACATGTACAATTGAACAGTGCTCTTCGGAAAGACTGATGACCCACTAACCAGAAAGCTCATTTGGGATGTAGGATCAAGACCTTGTGTCAACTGTGTTTGGGGGTTTTTTGCAAAAAGTGGGGTGTCTGCACACACGGTGAGTCCACACCAGTTCTTGGGTTTGATGGTTGTGCTGCTTCTGATGAAAAACATTTTCAGAGAAAACCTCGGTAGTTCTCCCTAAGATGATGCAGAGGCTACAAAGCCCACAGAGGCTCCATCCAGCCTGAGAACTTCCCCTTCCCTGCTTAACACAGGGGATGTGGTTGGTACATCCGCTTTAGTCACAGCCTTCGGATTCCATACTGCAGTTTGAATTTCCAGCCAGTGCTGTTCAGGACTATCTCTGGCACTCACTTCACCTTTATCCATGTGCTGTTCTACAGAGGGTGTGCTCTGCCCCTGCCCCCTTACCCACAGGAAATGGATGAAAGAACATTTTCCTCTAGGAAACTCTTACCAGGCAGAGACAAGCAGGTTTCAGATTCTTTTTAAAATGTCACATAACGAATTTCCTACTGCTGCAGAAATACAGGATGGTGCATTTCTGTGTGTACTGGAGTGAGCCATCCATGTTGTCTCTTGACCTCTTGCTGGACTTCACCAGGGTCCTCCTACCACTGGGCAGGAGGAGGCTGATGGAGCAGTGTCCTCAGAATGGTCACATCCATACTGCATAGTCTCTGCTGGACCCCACATGATCCTGTTCTGCTCTTCTTAGAAGAGGGAAATGGGTCATTTTAAGCGCCAGCTGTTGCTTTCTCAGCCCAAATGACATTGTTACAGCGCTCTGTAAGTTCATCATTACAGGTATTACCACCTTAGGAAGAAAATAAGAAAAGTTTATTTTTATATCTGAATGATTTGTGTTTGAATATACTCTTCACAGGAACACAAAAGTGATGCAGCCCTCCTCAGAGTCTGTTATCCTAAGAAGAACCTCTGAAAGTCTGTTGGGAATCAGCCATGTCTGAAGGGTCTGGAGCTCACAGTGTCCTTCCCACTATCTCTTTATTTAGCAAATGTCCTTTTCAGACTCATCTTGGACTGTATCCTGAGCCTGTCCCCCATTGTGCCCCATCCAGAGAGGGGTAAGTAGTTTAAGCCCTCTCAGGAACTGCTATGCAGCAACAGCCCTGCAGTAACCTAGCAAGCATTAGGGAAGAAGCACATGCAAGCCAGTGCAGTTGTGAGGAGGGATCCATTCTGGGGGGGCTTTTCCTGGGCTGTTTGCTGGTGTCCCTTGCTGGTCTGCACAGGTAGTCCACAGCCTCTGTCAGGAAGGACATGGGCAGTTGTAGCTTTGGCTGGTGGAGTCAGTGCTGTTGGTAGTGATACCAAAATGATTTAGGTGTCCCTGGTAGATAACCACGACTTCAGGGTCCCAGCAGTCAAGGCATAGCATGCCTATGCGTATCCCTGTCCATGGCAGGGGGGCTGGAACTAGATGATCTTGAAAGTCCCTTCCAACCCAAACCATTCTATGACTCTATGGTTCTATGATTAAATTAACGGTTCCAGGTTGTTTTCAGGTGAATCAGGAGAATTTAACGTATAAATCTTACCCCTGGTCCAAATTATGTGCTCTTTTGCTATAGCACATGGGTGTTATAATGGAAAATAAACCATGCAGAGCTGCATAATTGTGTCAAAAGATATCAGTGGTGCAGAGAAGACAGGGTGAGACAAATACCGGAAAAAACTTGGTCATGGAAAGCTGCAAGGACCCATGGGATAAGAAATCATGTTTGAGGTCTCCCAAGGCAAACTGCAGTACAGGCAATCCAGGACCATTGGAGTGGTCTGCGCAGTGCCACAGAGTGCAGTTTCAACCAGGGGCAGCCAGGATGTGGCCAGGCAGCTGGAACAACTGAGACTGGTAAAATACTTGCTCTCATTCTAGCTACATATTCTGATCTGTTGGTCTCATTGATTAGATTAGACCCTGCAGGCAAAAGCCATAAAGGAAAGTAATTTTCATTATTCTGGCAGAGCCCAAACACAAGGTTAGTTTATGCCTCAAAGTAGCCCATATCAGAGATTTAGCTGATGGCTGGGCTATCCAGCTGTAGATTCCAGGAATCACCCAAGGGCTCTTGTGGAAAATTTGGGTCTGTAACACTAATAGTTTAGCACACCATTTTATTGAGAAAATGATTTGAGAAGATTTCTGTAGTTCCAGTGTGGCTATTCTGCACCAAAACACAGGGAAAGAAGCTCCAATAGGGTCACTGGTTCACCAATTATATTGTATATGAGAACAGATTTCCAACTGAGGTCAATTTCAAATTCAGAGAAACAAAAATTAAATTACACTCTCAAAAGTACTGCAGAAATGTCCTGTCTAAAGTTCTGTTGAAAATCATGGTGCAGGAAAAAAATGCACCCAGGTCTAGCTACAGTGATAGAAAACAGTGAATGACATTGCAACAGGGAGATAGAGATCTGTAATGGGAGAATGAGGATGTAGTAAGAAATAGGAAGCAAGTGATAGCATTAATTTATTTCCAATTACTGTATTTGTATAATTATCAGTAGTATCTGAAGTGTGACTATTAAGAAAGAAATAATCAATAAGAAGCCTGTTAGGATCTGAACCAAGATTCAAACAAAGCAGAATTCTTAACAATTACTTCACTTGGTTTTTGTCTAGGGAATAATTGCCCAGATAACAGCTGCTTTGCAAACAGCTTGGGCAGATTGCTGTTCTCATAGAAGCAGTCTCAAACTTAATAGTAATTTGAGAGAAGATGCTACAAACTTATGTTTTGGAAGAGCACCTGGATCTGGTACCATTCAAGCATTTCAAAAAAAGGGCAGTGAAAGCCCTTTGGCAGTTTTCTGCTGAGTGCCAAGGAGGAAACACGCAGCTCACAGCTTCGCATTCGGGAATTTTCTGTGCTATGTTCATGAGACTTAGAGTATGAGTTACACTCTCCGAAACTGAGTCACTTGATGCACAAAGTAAATATCGGATGTGGGCTCCCTCTCCCTCTGCCAGGCCGCACAAGCATCAACTCCAGAAGGAAAATGCTTGTTGAAATTTCAGGCTCAAACAATCCAGTGCTGTGCATGCAGCCTTAAATAAACACCGGAAATTTTAATTGTTATGATTCCTCCTGCTCTATTCATAGCTCTCTGCATTAGAATTTTCATGACGCTCCAAGGAATGACTTGCATTATATTGACATGTGTTTAAAGTGGGACATTTCTCCTTGAATCTAATCATTACAGTTGCAGAACGTCAGCAATATCCAGCTGTCCAAATCAGGCCATCTCAGATGGTCCTATTCTTTTCTATCCATAATGGAAATGAGGAGTAAACAAGATCCTATCCTGTGATATTCCAAGCGCTGCTGAATTTTTCATTGTTTTTCTTTAGTTCTTTCTTGCACAGATATAGGCATTCTTAATATCCACATTCTCAACTGAATCTCAGATTTAAAATAATACAGTAATATCAACAGATCTTTTGTGCTCCTCATGAAAGACTACTCCCCTATGATCTATTTTTAAACTATTGTTCTAGTTCACTGAATGTGTCATTGTTCTTATATTCAGAAACTGTAAATAAGAGGACCTACTTTCTGTAAGTTGCTTGTTTCTGTATCTTTAGTGGAGCTCTTATTTGTTTTAACTTTAAAACTAATGTTACAATTTCTTGCCCTTTGATGTGAGCAATATTTTTTAATTCTCCTGGCGGTTTTTGGCAGACTTTTTTAATTGCTATCTGCTTTGTAAGCCTGTGTGACCAGAACTAGACACAATATTTAGGTCAGACAGAATCAGGTCATTATGTTTCTAGAATTATCATTCATCTCTTCCTCTACACTTTAAAGTCCTATTTTTTATAGACATGTATTGTTTTTAGTTGTTTTAATAGGTTTACTTTAGTCTCAGTTATCTGGATGCCATCTAGTAAGGAAAGACAAGCCACAGGAACACAAATTTAAGAAATCCCTCCAAAATTACACGAAAATTAGCAGGAGTCAAGGACACCATCAGTATTGCTTCAGTGATTAGCTAGCTGCAGTTTACCATCTTCTCTGTGTTTACTGAAGGTCAGAGATTTACAGTTCAATATGCATCAACACCAACTGCCAGTACTGAAACACAAAGAAGCCCAGCCATCCTGTTATGATGGTACCACTCAGGAATAAAGTAATAGGTATTAGAGTCAGACAAAGACAGAAGACTGCGTGAAACCAGGAATAATTTTCCTTCCTCTGATGTATTTCATGGCAGGGTACTCCCCACTCAGATTACTGTGCCAATTTTGTGATGCCACATTTTAGAAAACGAGTTTAAAAACAGCCAGAAGGCAAGAAGTGTAGCCTGAAAATACACTTCTCGGAAGCAAAGGATCTGGGGAAACCACCTACTTTATGACAGGGTAGAGATTTAATGAATGCATGGAATGCAACCTTTGGGGTACAGGATAGGAACAAACTGTGGCAGCAGGAAAAGGGGCAAGGTTACCACTACCAGTAAACTCCACCAGTGCTGTTATCCTTACAAGGGAGGATACATTGAAGCAAAACTCAAAGGAGCAAGAAATGTCAAGCCAACCTTTACAAATATGTGAGACCCAAAGGTTTGATCCAATGCTGAAATGCATGCACAGATGAAATCACCAGCCATCGCAGATTAGGCTACAAGATTATGGGGCTGTAATTCCACCACCACTACCCCCCGACACACCTTACAGCAACCACAGCTGTGTAGGTGGCACAGATGTGTTTAGGCTCGGATAGGGTAGACTAAATTTTGACGAGATGATATAATCAAAACAATTCTCAGTATTATTTCTAGCAATGCAATTTGTTACTGAAAATAGTGCACATGTAAAATGCCTATTTCTTAAAATATCCCAATGACATAATTAGCCTCACTTCCTCTGTGTTAGATGACTGAACAACACACTGTGTGTCTGCATAGTCAAGACAGAAGTTGCAAGGCTATGTGATAGGGTGATTACTGTATCATTAGTGACTTGCCTTGAGAATGACCAAAACAGACTCTTGCTTCTTCTGAAATGGTGGGGCTGAAGCAGAGGTAGGCTTTAGGGGCCACACAGCTCAGGGTAAAATGCTTTCTGTTTTGGCACTGACATGCTCTTTCTTGTGAACCAGGGAAAAGCAGTCTTCGTAACTCCAGTTGGGGATGAGTCAATTCCTCCCCCAAAGAGTTTATGCTCCAGGGAGATGTAACGCACAGTGAGCTGGCAGAGATAACCACAGTAGCCCATGAGCAGAGCCCCAGCCTGCAGGAGTCAGAGCCCATCCTTGGTGTACTACTAGATATGGTCTTTATTGGACTTTTTGCTAAAAAAGCAGCAGACTCCCAGGCAGGCCTGGAGAAAGAAAATCTTTCCAAGCCTGCCTGTTTATTCTCCCAGGACTGTTTTCAGAGTCAGGCTGAACTCTTCCTGTTTCAAGTTTCAAAGAATGAAGGATGAGTTATTTTTGTATAAACAGTAAACTTTTTCCATGAGCTAGCTGGTTTACTAGATCCTGCGTTCTCAAAAGGAGAGATTTACTGGGTCTTGGTGTTCAGTTCTAAATAATGTGTTTTTCTGCAAAAAATTTCTGTTGCTACTCAACACAAGCAATGCCAAGGAAAGCCATGTAAACCCATGTGTGAGATGAACTAAGAACCTTGGATGTTGTGTTGTCTTCTTGCCTTCCCATTACAATGATTAGAGAGCAAAGAGCAAAGAGTGGTAATGATCATGTGTGAGATGTGCCTTCACAGGCAGAGCCATTGTGGTCACTCCCACAGCTTATAACACAAAAAATTAAAAAATTTTTACACTTCTGAGCTATCTGAGATTACATTTCAAAGTCACTTAAACAGCTAAAACACATTCAAATTCAAACAACTTTTCTGTGCAGGTCTGAGAAAGTGGCTCCACTCCATATGCTCGGCAGTATTTTCTTTATCTTTCATACTGGAAATCATCACAAGCAATGGTTGGGTTTTTTCCTTGGGAATATTCCAGATTTATTGTGTGGGTGTAGTACACGTCTAGCATGATCCCCTTGACTAGTCTGCTTCCTCACTTTGAATCATTAGCTATTTCCATTAAGCAGATTGCACGGAGTTAATTTTACTTCAGCTCTCAGGTGCCACAAACCCTTTCTCATTTGCTGTGTCAGGCATTCTTGCTTCATCTGGCATGGAGTAAACAGCAAAGACCTGGAGGGCCTTTCTGCACCCAGCAAAAGAACAAACGCGCCAGGCTGCGTTATGTCACGCAGCAGGAAATAATGCTTGCTAGGACTTGAATGGAGATTAATATAGTTTGGATTAGTGTTGAAGGAGAAGCTTTAGTGCCTTCCCTGATACGTGATTTCTGTAACAGTATCTGCATTTGGATGTCATGGAAGCAAGCAGGTTTTCCAACCTGACTGGATCTCCTGGGCTCAGCTGTCACAAATACATGATACAAATTAGGCATCCCATTCCTCTCACCTTGCCCACCCCCCAGTGCCTTGAAATTTTTCGTGTTGTTCAGTTTCAAAGGCTTTCAAAAGGAATTCAAGTATCATCCAGCAAAAAACACCTGCAGGTAAGGAAATGTAATGAAGTGTCCTGAGACTTCATCAAACACTTCTCAGTTACACTCTTGTCCCCAAACCACCTGGCAGTGTACAGGTGATAACACGTGATGGCAGATGATGGAACATAAGGGACTCACTTATTTGAAAAAACAATTGCAAAACAGTTAATCAGTGAAGGAAGGTACAGGACAACCTTCAGGGCAGCAAGAGAACGTATAAACCCAGAAAAGAACACACACATGCACAAAGGCTTTTTTCAGCAGACCAGGTGAAATGCTTCCATGGTGCTACAGGGAAAATGAAGAAATTAAGCTAGGTATGTAACAGAAAGAAGGAAAGCATTTTGTGCAACAGAACTACAGGATAAATTGTAAAACTCCTTTTTTTCATACTTAGCTGTGAGATAAAAATAGCAGAAGAAGCACATTGGAGTAATTGCTTCTTTATTAATATTGAATACTTCCTCTGTCCATGTAATCCCTTCTGAGTTAATATAATTTCATTTATTTCCATTCATTGGACCAGGGTTGACTTAAAATCAAATAACTGAGCTATCATGCATGTAATTTCAATTCGAGCTTAAGGTGAGGTATCTTTCAAGTAGAACTGATTGACTGTGAAAGAATAATAAATTCTTCTTTTGGAAAGATATAAATTATTTTTGGTTAAAGAAGGAGTTTGGATTTAGTCATTATCTATTGATCTGAAGGCAAAACCCAGTGGCTTCACAATTTGTTTCCAGAACCCTGGTAGCCTTAGTGCCATGACCACTTCCCTGGACAACCTGTTCCAGTGACCAAGAAATATCTCAGTGAGAAACTTCTTCCTAATGTCCAATCTGAACTTCCCCTGATGCAGCTTCATTCAATTTCCTCATGTCCTGTGGCTGGTCATACTGGGACCATGAGTTATGTAAATGAAACAATTTTCACCTTTGTGACAGAAACAAACAAAACCAGAAACAAAGCAAAAGAATTTCTGGCTAAATGCATAAAGAAAGTAGAAAGATTTGGGTGTTAATGAAGGTAGATTAATGCTCTAAATAAGGACAACACACTTCATTCATATTCCTAAGCTAAACTTGACTTACATTACCTAAGGACTTTGGTTATTTTGCAATCTTGTTCTCTTTCTGCCTAATCATGGGGTATCCCTGAAGTTGTACAAATTGCTTAATCATCTCCACTGTTCAACAATGGCTCACTTCTTCAGGTATCTCCTTTTGTGCAGATTGAGGACTGAGCCTGGCAGAGGTAAAGGGCTGAAGCCATCATTACTTGAATTGAATACGGTATTAAGAAGAGGGATCTTCCTTACATCTGGGCTGGACACATATCCCCAGTAAGCACATGCCAGCCTTTGGGAGGCCAGGTGTGCTCCTGTGATGCTGTGTCGGGGCGTTATCCCCTTCACAGAGCCTCCTCTTTGCATGGGCACCAGCTTCTTACCACGTCGTCTAACTTTTACCAGTGTAACAGCCTCTAAAGGAAATGCTAAGCCAAATGTAAAATTATACTCTGCTTCCCATTTAGTCAATGAAGAAAGGTAGACAGAAAGAGATTCACACCACTAATACCTCAACTCCTGTCTGAAGATATCTGTTTTTCTTCATCGACTTCAATTAGGAGACAGGATGACTGTGCTCCTAACCTAGACAAATCTATGAAGACACCACATTTATGAAAGATTTGTCTTAGATTTCGCCAGGTTTTTGTCTTTTACATGTAACACCCTTGGTTTTTTATCTTTTTTTTTTTAATCAAATTACTACCATTCTGATATGTTGAAGTATTTTTCAAAGTTTTTATTTTTGAGGCATCCAGTTTCTTTTCACCTTTGGACCCTCAGAAAATTCAGATCCCCTCTCATTCAAGTACCTGAACTTTTTATTCCACCTAACTTCTGATAAATTTATTGGTTTTTTCCCAAGGAAAATCAAGATGCTATGACTTACTCAGTCAGTGACATTTCACATGAAGTCAGCTCTTCATTGGTACTTAGTATGGTTCAAGCCAAAATAGAAATACTTCATAATGGGGGCACTGGTTACCAGTAAATCACAGTGTTGTCCATAATACCAAGGTCCATCTGGACCCTGCAGCTGTTTTTGTTAGGTTGAGGTGAGTCCTTCTGGTGAAACATAAATGTTTAAACCCATGCTATCCCCTTTGGGCTTATGCTTTTTTAAAGCAAAGAAACAGAATATACTTAAAAAACTTTTTTAATGTATTTTAAGTGTGTACTTTAGGTGAGATGAATCACATTCTCTGTACGTTAATCTTTCAAAAGGAGCAATCCAACACTAAGGGAAATCAATTTCATTCACAAGGATGAATTTCATAGCTTTCATTTCTCTAAAAAGAATTCCAAACATGTTCAGAATCTACACAGGAATCTCAGTCAGATACTCAACTGCACATAATTTTGATCCAGATAAACTGCTTGTCTTTTGAAGTGACTTGTTTGTTTTTATTCCATCACATCATAATGCTCAAGGCTAACTGATCATCCCTTTCTTGTTTCTCACATCAGCCCACAATGTGCACACATCAATAATTATGTTCCACTCACACTTTTGTTCTGTCATGTTATTGTTAACTTTGGCCTTGGATTCTTGTTCTGAGATACTATCTACTATATTTGGAAGCATGCAACATTTTAATATTTGGTGTCTCTGTTTACAGTCAAAAATTAAAGATGAGTTGATTTTAAAAAAATCCACCATTAAAATTCAGAACTATTATGCAAGAGAAAAAAATTAATAAGGATTGGGCAGAATGTATAAAATAAATAACATAAAATAGCAAAAAGGAAGAAAAGCTATGTATTTGCTTGCAAACAATTGTTTTGAATAAGTGAATCTTCATTGTACAAATATTTTCAAACTACACTTGAAGATTAAAAAAACAGATTATGCAGAAAGATTCAGGAAGCCTCTGTGGTCAATAAGGCTTTTGGACAAATAATGTATAAGTGTGGGAAAAAACAGAAATAAGCCAAATTTTAGCTGTTATTGATGACAGGGAAATGGAGGCAAGGCAGATCTCTGTTGAGGGATTACTGGATTCCACCTCTTTCAGTTTTGTTTTTTTTTCCACACAGTTTTTGCTATTACAAAGAAAATAAACAGCCCAGGCTGATCAATATTATGCAAGTGACAAATCCAGATTAACCCACCAGTTAAGCATTCTGAAGTGATATCTCAGCAGACTCCACCTGAGCTTGTAGGTCCATCTCCTCTGTTCTGGCAGTGCCTGAGAGAAGATGAGGGCAGTGGCTCCTCTGCCAAGAGCAGTGAGACCCTGTATGGGGTGGCAGCTGCTCCACGGGCAGGCTCTGCTCCTGGGATAGGGACTGAGGAGCCTGGGCTCTGGCACAGCACTGGGAAAAGAAGGGAAGCCTTTTCCTGACTTCATTTAGTTACCAGCTTTGGCACCTACCACGGCTTGTGGGGCAAGTATTACCTGTGACAGTCAGAAGAGACTACAATGGGGTTACTCAGGTGGCAGGGACAGGGTGGGGATGACTGACCATGGGGTTCAGTGCTCAGCCCACCCCCAGTGCCAGGTGCCACACTGCAGGCAGAGCCCCTGGGCACACCCAGGCACCCTGGCTGACAGCACCAGTGAAAGGGGTCGTTCTGGAGCACGGAGGGCACGGAAGCTCAGCCGCAGGAGGTCACAAGGCCCACTGTACTTTCCAGGACCGGTGGGTGACCCTCTTTGCTGACCTGGGTAGGTGTCCCCAGGAGGCTTCCGGTGGGTGCAGAGCATTTGCCTACATGACACACATGAGGTGCTGCCTCACCTGAACTGATACCAATGACACTGTTTATCAATGTAGGTACGCCCCAGACTCAACGAGATACACAGTGAATATTTTCTCTCGAGGAAATTCCCTGAACAACTATTGGCCTTAGCTACTTCTCGGGAAGGATCAGTGTCCAGGCTTTTGTGAAAGCATGCGTGATTTTCAGAATATTCCCCTATCCTACTATCCTACAGAATATTCCCCTATTCATTCCCACAGACCTATGTCTCCTGGGCATTTGTTCAGTCCCCACCAGATCAGTTCTGCAGACCGTGGAAGTGGGTACGTGACTGCTTCAGCAAAATGCAAATTCTTCCCAGTAGTTTGCTCCAGAACAGAGCCTCAAGCAGATACTACTAATTGAATCATTCTGCTAAAAAAATCGTAAACATCTGAGTCACGCGTCATTTTAATGTTCTTATAAAAGCATTGGGCTCAAGAAAATTGATAGGGATTACTGAGACAAAATGGTATTTCAACAATACAATTTAGGTTAAATGCTCCTTTCTTGAAATGCCTGCTGAGAGTCACTGAGATATATTGGTGCATTCTGTTCAATTCCACAACTAAAATATGGTATCAATGACTGCACTGAAGAATTTTTTCCTAAAAATATATCCAGAAAAATTAACTAGATATGTTTCTTTTATTGCCATGGGGACAAGATACTTTAGGACAATGAAAATCTTACTGCTTTTGCCATGTTATTCTTTGTTTAACAGCAAACAGGGTGTTTTCTCCCTTTTTTATTATCCTTCTTGTACCAACACTGTAATTTAAAATTGATCACATTATATCTAGAAATATATAAATTGCTTGTGAGCAGAACACACTCTTGTCTGTGTTTGCCATTCCCTGTGCTAATGAGTTGGTGGTTAACATGACAGCCAGCTGGTTTTGGCACTATCTATTTTACTAAAAGGAAAAATAAAGAATTGTTTGTACAGCTGCACAAAAATGTGTAATGCCTCTTGTGGAAGGCCTTATGTCGCTATTATAAAACCATTTTTACGGTCAGGGGACAAACAGAGGGAACTCTCTAGGGGTTGGTTCACTCCATCTTAAAGGAGTTATTTCAGGCAGTTTCAATGCATTATGTTCCCCAGGTACCTGTTTGGGAGCACTGGGAGCTGCACTGCCAACAAACTCTATCCCTGTCTTTACACAGATGAAAGCACAACTGAACCTCATCCTTATTGTGCTGGGATCTTGGTACTAACGCAGGACATGACTGCAGCAATACACTCCATCCTCTAAAGCAGTTTGTCTGCAGGTACCAAGACCTCCCTTCAGGTTCTTCCTCCTTCAGGCTCTGCTAGTTCAGTGAAGGAATATCCTCCCTCTAATCCCTTTCCCTGTAAATTATCTCCACTCCAAGGTCAACTGTGCATCCAGAAAGCTTGCTAATTTTTTCAAGAAATGTTTAGGGTAGACAGTACAAGGCAAGGTGTAAAAGCAGCTACTGTAGTTGTCCATTTCTCCTTCTTTCCCTCTGCCTTTGGGCACAAAGACAGATTGTGCTTAAGTTTCCTTATTAGATGTGACAGATGAAATCACAAGTGCTGCTTTGAGTGTTGGTCTTTCCCTGCTCTGAAGGATGTTATTATTGCAGTTTCGAGGTTACAAGGTAGTTTTTGTCAAAGATTGCTGCTTTCATTTTCTTTGCATTAGAACTGTGTTTCAGTCTTTCATGTGTGCCTGAGAGCAATTTTTAATCTGTAGTATAACACTTTGGTAATAAGGATGTTGTCCTGATCCAAGCATAGGAAAAACAGACTGTAAGAGAGAAACATCAGAGCTCTGAACTTTATTCTTTCACCATAATTACCCATCCATATGCCTCTCTTTATGTTGGCTGTGTTGCTCTGTATATGAGGTAGGTTCATAGGTAAAGAGCATGGATGGATGTGTGCATTATCTGTGGCACTGGTGTAAGGTTAGAAACCACATATTTCTGTTTCTGAGCACTCAGCTGAACATTAGTTCATTAGAACATTAGCTCTTTTATATGCTGTGTTTCAAGGGAAAAAAATTACTTTTTCCTGTTAATTCAAAATATGTGTTTACAAGCAATATATACTTGATTGGATTTCATGCCTTAACTTTATTTGTATTAAAAAAATAATGTGTAAGACCAGAAACCAAAATTTGCCAGGTTCAGGAGAAAAACTATATTTAAAATTTTCAACGCTCTTGCCACTCAACAAGCCCTTCTGAATTTAATGTGGTTTAAAATTTTTTAAAATAAGCTTTTTCCCTTTATTTGTCAGCTTTCAGCAGGAAATGGTTTCTAAGTATGTGAAGTAATAAGTGGTGTAAAAGTTTGGAAGAGCTAAAACATAATGTGGGAAATTTTGGGTGGTTTTGACTAGTATATATTTTAAAGGGAAATTTTGTTGAAGGAAAGAAAAACAAGGAGTTGCCAAGCATAATATGTTTGAGAAATAATGAAAAATTCTCTATTAAAAATTTAAGAGTCTTGTATGATTACTTTTAACACATATTCAGTGACTAACTCATATTCCATATTATGGAATTTCTCAAGTGGGCAGCAATTTATTTCATTTTCTGCCCAACTATGATTTTTATTCAAATTGAACTGTGTTTGAGCCATTATTGCAACAGGAGAATTTTTTCACTCTTCAATCAGTGAAATCTCTATCAACACCAGAGAAAACTCAGGCCAGATCCTTTCTCACTTTACATACAATGAATAATCCTTCATGTCATTAATACATTTTGTTATTTACATAAAATGAACAATCTTTCATGTCAATTATACTTTTCTTAATTTTGTCCTACAATGACACGTGAATATGTCCTCAAATAATCATCAAAGGAGACAAGAAGTCCTTTCTTTGCAGTACTCAGTAACGAACTATACACAATACCTCTTTTCAGAAGACACAAACCATGGAAATAATTGCTGGATGTTACATTAGAAGTTTGTTTCAGATGTATTAGGATCAACTGTTCTTTGAAAAAAAATTTTTTTTCCTCACCTTTGCATTTTCCTGGAACATAAGGGAAGATGCACCTGTTTCTTGAAGAATGTTGGCAGGTCAAAAGAATGGGGGATTTCAAATTAAAAAGAAAACAAGGCTTTAAATGTTCCTTCTCTCCTTTCATTGCATGTCTTCAACTAACAGTAATATGGACAACAAGAAAAAAATTCTCTTTGTTCTTTTTCCATTTACTGTGAATACAATGATAATCTTCTGTCTATTTTGTTGCCTTTTTAATTGCTTCACAAATATTATTTGTGTTCTCAAGTAGAATGAGGAGACATTATATGACATAGATGTTAGAGAAATGAACTGATGATCCATTTTACACAGCATCCCAGTTCTGGCAAAATAAAATTTGGGTACTGCAAAGACAAATTCCCTGTAGGGTAGGTCCTTTGAGAATTATAGTGTTTGAAAGGATAATCATGTGTCATCTTGGACAATTCTAACTCTATATTTTGCAGGGCAAGTCCAAAGATCAGTAACCACTTCATAAACAGTAAATTACGAAAAAAAAAATTTAAAGTATATTTAAAAACCCACAGACTATTCCACTTGGTGTTCTGATATTTGTAATACTAATTAAACTGAATCTGCTTCCTATTTTTTAATACTGTAGGTATCTTTTGCTAAATAGCATAGGTGAAAGAAACTCTTATTAGATAGCAAAATGTTCATGCCAGTAAAAATATTTTTTGGGGGTGCAAAAGAGAAGCAGATGACTTCAGAATCAAATGCAATATGAGATTATTTATTCAGAGTTTAGCTACAGGTGTATCGTTTAATCCCTGTAGGCAAAGATAGTTGCCATATGTGGGGCTGAAAAACTGTGTACTAAGAGACAGGTAAGGCTAACAAGAATTTCCCTGGGATAATAAACATTACAGTTATCTCTGGAAAAAAAAGAGGTAGACAAGTTTTGAGCTGTGAACTGTAGGTAGAGTAGTGACTGGGAGGGTGCTCATGATGTGCTCTAATCATGTGTGTGTTGATGCTGAGGGTTTTGGTATTGAGCACAGCCATGTGATTTGGTGTCCAATGCATCTGTGAAAGACATTGTGTGAGTCTCCTTTAGTTTACCCCAGATAACTACTGAGACAGTACGTGGTACTCTGGATGAAGTGCCTTCCACACCAAGAAGTTCACGTGTGATCTGGAAATCATAATGGGTTTATGATGAAGCGTTTACAGTAAGAGGAGAGGAGATGCACTGACAAGCCTTGTGTGTCTTGTAAATGCATGATCTAGGGAAAAATCAGTCACTCTGAATTACACAGCTGCCTGTTATTTCATTCCTCAAACTCCATGATATCCCACAGCACTTCCTTCTGTTCTCATACACCTGAACGACTTCTCTTAAATCTGGGAACAATTTAACAGGTCTTTAGCATGTGAAGTAATACCCTAAGGCATTTTGGAGAGAAAAGACTGTGATCAAGTCTTACAAAACTGTAGTGAAGCAACATCCTTATGGACCTTGTGTTTTTCAATTAGCCGGAGGCTGCTGGATAATCATTTCCAACAAAGTCGTGTGAGTCCAATTCCTTGAGAACACTGTAAGCATGAAAAAGTAATTTCATTTAATATCTGAAACCTCATCCTGGATCATGTTCACGACTGCACATACAGGCTTGGCTCTTGTGCCATCCTCAGCAGTGACAGCTGGAGAAACTGCTGCTCAGAAGCCTCTTCCTCTGCTCTGCAGAAGAGCCCATCCCTCCCTGACACACTTCACTCAGATCACCTGGATTTGATTAGCAATTAAAGTTGCAAAGGTTTAATAGTTCAACTTATTTTGGGTGAGGTCACATGAATTCATTCGAATACCTCAGCTAGATGTTCAGTAATCCCTGTGCAGGCAGACAGTGGTGAGCTGGAGGAAGACACTGATGGAAAGTGAGGTCTTAAGTAGTAATGTCATCTCTGCTTTGGCCCGAGTCTTCATGCTTGAGATCACAAGTGGTTCTCTGTTCAAACTAAAAGAATCACATCTTCAAATTATTTTTTTTAATATAAATTAAATGGATTGTGAATTTAATATTTGCAATATTTATTAAAATGCACCTTTTTTTTAATCAAGAAACATTTTGGGATTATGTTCCAAGGCAGTTTAATGTGTTAACTGTGATGTTTGTTTACTTGAACTGGTATTCAAAATAAGAATATTCTTTGGTATTCAAGAGTAAAGGAATACTAAAAAGCTGATTAGTTACTTTTAGCTTCGCATTTCCACAAGTGCACAATGACAGCACCTTCATTAGTCAGCATCTTTAAAGAAGAGGTTTGAGATATTGACTAGCCTTTTTTTTTTTTACAAGAGTTTAGACTAAATAAGTATTTTTTATCTTTTAGCCATATAAGAAATATTCAATTCTTTTTGCTTCTAATGTTTGGAAATTCCCCTCTGGTCTGCAGCTTCATCTCCTAGAACATCTCTAAAACATGTAATTGTCAGTTTTATTACAAAGCTGATAAATTGCACCCTTGTCTGCTATGGTAGCATCTAAAGATTTCCCTCTTCATCACGTTGTTCAAAGACATCCTTCTGCTAAGTGAAACCTTTGTGTGTGCAGGTTTGCTCGGAGCACACAGGGCTCCAAGGTGGGTATCGCCACTTTATTTTATTCATCAAAATAAAGAAAGGACTGATTGCACAAATAATTTTGATATCCAGAAAAAGAAGATAAGTAATGAAGGTAAAGTTCATGTTTGGTACTCACGGTCTACCAGCAGCTACTTAAGGATCAATGTAGACCACTACATAAAATGACTGCCAGTAGTTGATTACATAATTTTCCAATTATGACCATGACATATGACAGCAGGATGGCAGACTGTTTCCTAGAGTGCTTCCCTGCTTTCCTTGCTCGGGTCTTCTTTTGGAAGGAGAACTCAGGCTTCTCAAGGCAGTGTCTTTTGTTTCATGTATCAGTAGTGTGTTGGCTAAATATCTTAGGGCTGCCAAGTGAAATTATAAAAGCTGTCGGTTTTTTCCAGCCCACAGCAAAACGAATTTCAGAAAAGTTAGGAGATTATTTACATGGCAAATTTCCCTACCTCTTCCTAATATTTAGTTCAAAGCATTGCAGTCAAGTTCATATAACATTAGCATATCATATATTAACAATATGGCTAATGGACAAAAAGTCAACTTTTTAAGCAGTTTTGAAGAGATGGGATGACCAACCACACATGGGAAGTCATCTTCTGTGGACTTATCTTCTGCTCTACAAAACCAGGAAACTTCAGTAAATCTTCTTGAGTCTAAAAAACCATCACCTTAACTAAGAACCAGAGATCTGGCAGCTTGTTCATATCCTTTTTAAGAGAATAAGAATCACACAGGTTTAGGTCCTTGACCATAAAAGACTGTGCATGGGAGGAGAGATAAGTGCAACATTTTACTGGCCATTCCCCTTCAGAAGGAAAGGCAGGATCCTGCCCACATTTGAGTTACCTCAGTGGTTTGGTGTGTTGGGACAGTCTGAATCTCATAGGGGCCAGGATGGTAAAGAGGAAATGGTGAATTAATTGTGCCTCACAACCACAGTCCTTCCTGTCACATCCATTGCTCCAGCCACATCTAAATTCAGACTATGACCCCAATATATTGCCACATAGGAAATAAGGGTGCCATAATCTTCAACTTTCATATTCCAGTTTAATTCCTGAAAACCTAAGAGTTCTTGGGCACTGGATTCTGTCACACCTCTCATTCACTGGTGGATGATATAACACCAATGGACTGCAATCATTCTGTGACCCTGCCTTCTAAGCTACCAAGTCAGACACTGCTGAGAGGAAATTACATGCAACTTATGAAACTTGTTTATACACTAAATACAAGTAAGGAAGTGATTTCAGCTTTGTTATTGCTGATAATACTCAAGGATACAGACATCAAAACCACCTAAATTCCTGTTTAATTAAAATCAGCTATTGAGTCTACCTCTACATGCTATCTCTCAGTTTGCAATGGAACCCGGACAAAACGCTTGGATGAAGTAGAAAAGTGACTGATATTATTACTATTAGCAGCTGTATATTATAAAAGCAGGATGAAGAGATGCCACTGATAAATGGAAGTATATGGAAACACACGCAAAATCGTGAAATTCAAGTCAATACCTGTTTCAGGCTCAGTTTCAATACTCTCAAAATACAGAAAGAGATTGAAAGTGTTTCATTTTCAGTAAATATTCTCTGGTTTTTTGGAGTCTTCTAATAGCAGACCTGGTTGCTTTCATGTCACAAATTTTCTGCTTGCCTAGCTCCCCCAATCACTTATGTGCTACGATCCAGCTGTTATTTATTAAAGACTGGCTCATATAATGATGTAAAGGGCTTGTATCTTTTCCTGCTCAGTTATTGTTCCTCAAGTCCCAGAATATCTTTGTATGAATTTATCTCCCGATTCTGTTCAAGTGACAGAAACCAGCAGCTTCTTCCGTGTCCGGGCATGTCCAAGACCTTCCTAACACATCCTGCTTCTTTGGCACAATAAAGAGGGAGAGTTTAGAAACAGCATGAGTGAAGGGGAGGTGGGAAAGAAGACATCTAGAGATCCTTCTAAGAAGTTTAGGAGGTGAAATCATAGTGTGCGTGTGTGTGTGTGTGTGTGTGTGTTAAGTTACTTCAAGATTCCTTTGGCCTAATTTGCTGTTATTTATACAGTCAATGACAATTGTTTACATGACTATGTTAAGTATCCTTACACTTCTTTCCATAAGTCAAAAGTGCCAGCAGAACTGGAATGACATTTCTGGACGGAATCTCAATAGCGTAAAAATAAGAAATGGCAAAATTCCCAGGTAGAATTTTGACAAATCCGCTAAAAACCCTAGCACTTGGACTAGACCCCACAGGATAATACAAATTGCACTGTGAGAGGACAAACAGTTCTGTGGTGGAGGAATATTAGCCTTGATGTTGGCAGGCTTTCGGTGAAATGCTCTGTTCAACTGCAAGGGTCTTCCTGGGAAAGCACCCACTCTTGTCCCTGAGCGCGTGGTTAACTGCTGGCAATAGGGGAAGAAATGAGTCTGAGCAACGATGAGCTGAGGGAAGAAATGAGCAGTATTCCTGGACCCATTCTGGCTGCTTTGCTGCTGCATAAGCTGACAAGTCACCCCTGACGTCTGCATGACTTCAGTGCAGAGAGGGGATCAGCTTCCCAGGACAGATGGGAATAGCAGCATCTCTTTACCTACGGGGCCAAGGCATGAAAGAGGCATCTGACCTGCTCAGCCTTGTCAAGGTTTAAATGTTTCTGAGCACCCTTGAAGCAGAACTGATCAACAAGTCGACCTATAGGTACAGCAAGAATGCCATGCGAGATCATCCGTTCAGCTCAGCTGATCCCTGAGCTGAATTTAACTCTAGCTGTGTCTTTGTCATTAAATCTTCACTGTGCCCCCTGGCAAGGTAATATTCAAACACTTTAAACCTCTGATTAAAGCCACAACACAGTTCCTGTTTTTATCCTGTGATACTTAAACTCAGACTGAATACCCACGTTAGTTTGAACACCAAGACTGCTGTCTTAGGGCTCAGCATAAGAAGACAGCTCAACTCTTGGATCCATGTACAAGTATCACACTTGCTCACACATCTCAGAGCCATGCAGACTGCTCAGCAGTGATTTTCCATCACTCATGCTGCTAAACACAAGGCAAGATACAGCTCTTCCTCCCTGCACTCACCAGCCACTCTATAAATGTCAGCTCAGGCATGAAGGCAACAGGCTCTGGAAAGGCAAACCAACAGCTGGAGCTGTAACATGCCTATTGGCAGCCATGCAAAAGTCACTAAGAAAGAAAAGCTTCCTAAACATCCAAAAGGCTCACTAAAATATTCACCAACTGGGTGTGCTGCTTCTCATGCTCTGACTGCTTTGCCCCTGGACACAGCAAACAGGGTGTTTACAAAACATTTAGCTGAAAGCAGAAGTGCCTAATGAAAGCTGCTGCTGCCAGGTGCAGAGATACAAACACTGTATTTAAAATGTCCCTGGTTTGTGTCTGGATTTCTATGTGGAAATGCTAACATCACACTCTACAAATGCAGTTTGGGATGCTCTTCCATGACCAGCAAAGAGAAACCCTGCTGCAGCCAAAAGGAGAGGTCCTAGTTTCCCCATGTTCCTGGCTGCCTTCCTGCATCCCTATTCCCATCTATGATATTCCACCCCTCCTTCATGGAGGCTCTTCTCACCCTTTGGAGTGCCAGTGCATTTGCTAACTTCAGCAGCAAACTATTTTTAATGGGGTTAGGGTTATTTTTCTGGGCTGTTTCCCATAGCTTCAGCCCTCTGAATTGGTTTATTGAGGGCACACACGGTATCAGAAGGGCACAGGAAAACAGCAAGAGAACTGGCCAGGCTGGGAGGAGCAGGAGGACCCTGCTAGAGCAGCAGTGAGCTATTGGCAAACCCACCCTCATCCTGCCGCAGCCTTAGACATAAATGTTTGTACCACTTCACTCAGTGGTTCAGGGACCTGGGCTCTGACCTGGGTCACACACACAATGTGACCTGACTCTAGCCAGGCTGTTCAGCTCCAGTTTCCTTTGGAAGGAGGCCATGCCTTTCCCCAGGCCACCTTGCAGACTGCAGAGCTCAGCTGCTGTGGTGCTAGGATTGTTTTTATGAAGTCTCCAATATGTTTGTTCTCACTGGAAAAGTGGTTCCTTTTTCTTATTTTTCTTACGTTCAAAAAGAACTGGATTATTTTTAGCTCATGTTTCTCCTTTTGAACTTGCATGTGGGCATTAAGTCAACACAGGAGAATTCTGCTTCCAAAGATGGATGTCTCGGAAATGACAGTTAACAAAGATCTGAGTGACAGTGGTTCTGCAATCCCTTCATGAAGTGCAGTGCACCATGTTCAGAAAAGGACATAGGAACTGAAAGTAAGACTTCTGGCAAATTGGGGAACTTGGAATCTACGGCACAAATCCTCATCACCTTCCATCTGACGTTGGAGAAGTCTCTTAAAAGGTTCTTCTGTCGACCCTTGCATCCCAAAGGTGCCCGTGGTTCCGTAGGGCAATTTCTGCCATTTCTTCTTTAGTTGTGACACCACCCTTGTCTAACAGACCATGCAGACTGGGATATACGATCTAGGGTGCTCTACTGAGACTTTTACATTGTGGTGTGGGGGAACAAGGGGATGAGACCATAGATCCATGGTTACATGGGCCAAGTAGCAGCACAAATGATGGTTCTGTAACAATTCTGGGATGTCAGGTTCAAGAAAAGAGAAATTAGTTTTTTGTATAATTGGCTGTGTCACTAAAATTATCAGGGACAAGATGGGCTAAAGGAAGGGATTCTTTCCTGACATGCTGAGGTCCTGCCTACAAGCAACATTGAGAAAACTGAAGGCAGTTTCTGGAGGTCCCTTATCAAGTACTAGGAAGAATTACAGATTTTTGTCCCTCACAAAGAGCCAGGTCACTTCAGCACCTCTGAAAAATGGGGTTGTTTTTGTCCAGCCCACTTTAGGAATGAAGACAAAAACAACATACTGTCCGATAATATGATTGCGAAATCAGGGGCTTTTGGGCAAGGTAAACTGTCATGTGTTTGCTTGCTTCTAAACCTAAATTTGTTTTCTGTATTTCTGTGGGAAATCAGAGGATGTTATAAGCTGAGTCATGCCATTATTGACTTTAGCAAGCACAGCACTGATATAAATAGTGGAACACTGGTGAGTCTTAGACAGAGGAAGAAGAGATTGAGAGGTCTTGTAGCAAGGGCTGGTAGCGTAGGGAGACAAAGATGAAGATGAAGATCCTTCTTTTCCTTGAGTTATTATATGTTATATGCTCTTCTGCTTTTCCAGTGGCTCCAGAAAAGGAAAAAGAAGATATGCAATTTGCTAAGGTAAGGACTACAGACAGAACTGAAGAAGTATTTTTTTGAGAAAATCAACATAGTGCTGTATTAACGATGTGGAATCTTTTATTACCAGACCTCTGCATTTGCAAAGAAAGTTTCATGTTCTAAACCATTGCTTTTTCTTCCCTATCAGAAATATCTGGAAAACTTTTATAATTTTAAAGAAGAAAAAACTCTGTTTAAAGCAAAGGACCTCAACCAAATGTCTGACAAAATACGAGAGATGCAGTCATTCTTTGGGCTAGAGGTGACTGGGGAGCTGAATCACAAGACACTGGACATGATGAAGCAGCCTAGATGTGGAATACCAGACGTCCGGTCATACAGCACCTTCCCACACAGCCCCAGGTGGAACAAAGAAGATGTGACATACCGGTAACATACATTAAATCGTGCTTTTCTCCACACCACTGGGAAGCTTTGTGAATGCTAGGCAGAAGTAATGTCAACAGGTTCTTTACTATTTATTTCTCCATATAAATATAAAAATATGTGTTTCTCCATATAAAAGCTCCCTTCAGGATGAAAGAGACAGGAATGTGGGAACTATTTAGGCTTCCAAATAGTGATGAGAATACCAAAATAGGAGTTTACATTAGTTAGCTAACAGCTTACTAAATAATATACTCAGTGGATAGAAGGAATACAACTGAGAGTATGTATGATGGGGTTTCTGAAAGACATGAAAGAAAACTGAAAACATAATCTGTTATATTGGCAAATATTTTGAAAATAAACCACTTGAGCTGCATAAATTCTAATAACTACTGATTAAAATATTTGACCTTGATACCATATGTCCCAGTCAACATGTGATCTGGTTGCTTTTAATTCCTTTTGTCTTTATTTCACAGGATTTTGAACTACACTCCAGACATGCTGCAAGCTGATGTAGAAGAAGCAATTGCAAGAGCCTTCCAGCTCTGGAGCAGCGTCACCCCTTTGAGGTTCACCAGGATCTACAGCGGTCAAGCAGACATAATGATCTCCTTCGCAGCTGGATGTAAGGAGATTCTGTTGCCTGGGAATGATAAGTACTGTCACTTTTTCTTCCCAAGATAATGAAAAACATCTCTTTTTCCTCCCCTTGTTTTTAGTTCACGGTGACTTCTATTCCTTTGATGGTCCAGGAGGAACTCTGGCTCATGCCTATGCCCCTGGCAATGGGATAGGAGGAGATGCCCATTTTGATGAAGATGAAAACTGGACCAAATTTTCTACCTATAGTGGTAGGTGACCTTAAATATTGTGTTGACTCTTTTCTGTTAGACAGTGTTGTCTTGAAGATGCTGTATAGTCACACATCCCATGGCAGTAGTTATAGTATTTACTGAGATGTAAAATGTCAGTGTAATTTGGTAAAATAATTCTGCATATTTGGATCTGGGCTGCAGTCACAACAGTCCCTTGAAGTTAATGCAGACGGCAGTTACAGCTCCAGTGAAGGAAATGAAGTTAGCATGGAATAGCAATGTTGGGTAATCATGACATCAAAACACAAGGAATTTTGACCCTCAGATAATGACGTTAAAAGTTGTCATATCACCTCTCACTTTTGTTTGTTTTTTGTTTGGGTTTGGGGTTTTTTCTGATTTAAATTGATACTCATCTTTAACTTCTGGAAAGGAAAAAAAATCTTAAATTGATTGGCAAATATAATGTAACAGTGAAGTGTTCATGTTTCAGCAGTGTCCAGGGATTATGTTACACTTTACCGGTTTTGTGAAGTTGCTACCAGGCAAATTCCATGTCAGTTACTATTCCCAAAATCTGATCAGGTGACTAAAACCTTCTCACCTGCTTTTCAGTTGTTATTAACATTAAAGAAACCTTGATTCTTTGTTGGAAAATTTTTGCAACATGGGCAAAAACTGTTCCCAGAGTGGGTTTCCAGTGTGAAATCAATGCCTATAAGTCAAAACTCATTTCTTCTCCAGGAGGCCAGAGAGCTCTTACTTGGGCATAGTTAGATTTTGCCATTTTTTTAAGACCATGAATGATATATCCCACATGAAAGAATGGCAGCTGCATCCCGCTGTCATGCAAAAAAATTATTTAGTGTTTATTCTTTGTGGTGGATCTTTTTTAGGATACAATTTGTTTCTCGTTGCTGCTCATGAGTTGGGCCACTCACTAGGTCTCAGTCATTCCAACGTTTTTGGTGCTTTGATGTATCCTGTATATATGGCCACGGATACAAGGGACTACCAACTTCATCAGGACGACATTGATGGCATTCAAGCCCTCTATGGTAAGCAAAAAGCATTCTTTTTCTAGTGAATGACAGATAACAATTTATAATGAATTTTGCCCAACAGCTAAAATGTACTGAACTTCATACTATAAGAAAGATACTGAGGTTTAATTTCCTGTTATTATTTTTGGGCAAATCTGTTGGGTTTTTTGAGGCTAACAGTCTATACTGCAAAATGGAATCTGTGGACTGATTCCATTCCAGTTAGTCCAAGTTAGTCAAAAGATCCAAGAGCCTTTCTCCAGTGTTACCAGAGAAACAGCCCATGTCTGTAGCATTAAACCCTCTTATCTCCCACAAAAGGCTGGTTATGTGCACAGCTTCCTATACATTTGGCTTCACATGATGCAACCTGAAACACTGTTATGTGAACGGCTCTGATCCACCTTCTAATTCCACACGTATCTATTTTCCAAAGGACCCCCCAAGGAAACTCCTGCACTTCCAACAAAAGCTTTTCCCCCACAAGAACCAACTGAAATGATACCTGCAGAAGCACCAACTGAAATGTCTCCCAGGGAAGAACCAACAGAAATGACACCCTCCAAGCCACCCCGAAGACCAGATGACTGTGACCCTCATCTGACTTTCGATGCTATCACTACTCTCCGTGGGGAAACACTGTTCTTCAAAGACAGGTAAGTGCTTTCATTTCCAGCAACATCTTTTTGTGAGACTCACAAAGGCAAAGCATAAAGCTCAGTTCGAGGAATTTATCTTCCCTTGGTTACAAAGGAAAATATTTCTTTCTGCAAGTATTAAGGCAACTTCGAAACATTTCACTAGCCCACCTGGGCTGGGTGAGTAACATGGTTTACTGACAAGTGAGCATAATGTTTTAATCCATCATACATCATTGTCCATGTCTATTAAAATTGTGCAAGGCTGAGTAATTCCAGTGTCACTCCTCAGCCTGCAGCTGCTTCACATGCAGCACTGTCCTGATCACACCACCCTGTGTGTGGGCCAGGGAGCTGTGGAAAATGTCACTGGTGAATTTAAGTGTCACTCTGACCTAGCATCCTGCACTAGACCACTGCCCAGTAATGTCTACAGGGGGACCTCATTTTGGGCATGCTCTGACACTGCACTGTAGTGGGTTGTTGGCTGAGCACATGCACCCTGGTGAGAGCAAACAGCATGTCAGGCCCAGGGTTTCACCCCCTTCTTGGCTTGGTAGTTGTGTTTTGATTGAACAAGCTTCCTTTGATGGTGTGGGTCTGATTTCTCTTCTAAAACACATGAAGAATTGTAGCTTAAAAACTTAATAATTTTCAAGGAGAAGGAGGAAAGAGCAGTTCTTCCTTAAACTGGGTTTAACATGTTTTCAAGAATGTTTATTTAACAACTGTAACCAAACTGAAGTGAGCTGTGCCTACCTACATGGGTCATGGTGAAGAGAAAGCTGCAATTGTCAGCATTACCACAGATATTCTGTGTTGTCCTGGACAAACCACCAGGGTGCAAATGCAAAAGTCTACAGGGCCACCAGCTGTAGGTGACCCTGGCTGAGCCAAGGGGTTGGAGAAGATGAACTTCAGAGGTCCCTTCCAACCTCAACTATTCTATGACCTCAGAGCAACCTACAGTAAAGGGCACCTATTTGTGAGGGAGTGGGCAGAGTGAAGGGCTGCATCCCAAAAGGGGTGGTATGTCTCCCTCGTAGGTGCCACTGGTTCCAGAACCCAGACAGTAGGATTTAAAGTACATTTATGGGCCCCTGATCTCCTGATGAAGTACAGACAATGAAACACTGCTGGTTTTGTTTCTATCAGCTACATCTGGCGCAAAAGTCCATATTTCTCAGAAATTGAGCATGACACCATCTTCTCCTTCTGGCCATCACTGATAGCTGGCTTTGATGCTGCATATGAGGTTGACAATAAGGATCGAGTGCTATTTTTTAAAGGTACTTCTCTTACATTTCCATCAGTTTTTTATGAGTATTTGAAGTTATAGCAATACTGCTAACGTTATTTAATCGTAATGGAAGGAATATTACGGTAATATTCATATTAACTCTAATAATAATACTAGCACCAATAGAGGATATTCTTAATATTTAAATCCACTTAAATTTTGAAAATTATGTTACTGCCATTAACCAATGCTGCTTCACAATGGTCCTACACAGACTTCCTTTGGTCAGTGAGAGAGAAAACCATAGCTGAGACAAAATTGATTGCTACATTACATTATCTAAATACATTTTTAAAGATGACAAACACGCCTAAAAAATATATTGACTTTTAATTATTGAGTTTATAATACTTTTAATGACTATGAAAATGGAAAATCCAACAGCTGTGAGATAGTGAAACTTCTGAGTGCCCTAAGAGGGTAAAGTTTTCAGCTGGACATCTGTGCTGTTTGGTGACACTTACTACACAGAAAGCTCTGGGGCCTTGACGAGAAGGAGATCAGATTCCTCAAGAATCCCTTCAACTTTGTATGTTTTCCTGTAGATGACCAGTACTGGGCTGTCAGTGGCTACAGCATAGACTCAGGCTTCCCCAAGCCCATTCAGAACCTGGGCTTCCCCACCAGTGTCAGGAAAATCGATGCAGCTGTTCATGACCAAAATACCAAGAGAACCTACTTCTTTGTCGGCAACAAGTACTGGAGGTAAGGTTCTTTTCTCTTCTGTACCAGAGATAATCAAAATAACTTTCTAAATAGAATGATATGAGTATTTGCACAGGAAGTTCATATCCTCTTTTTGTCAGCCTTCTCAGCCACTAAAAGTTGAAACTCAGTTACTTGGGTCTTTTCATAGAACAAAATCTGTATACCTGAGTGTTCACTTACCAGGCTATGATTAAGGGCAAATGAGTTTTGTTTATTCATCAAGAAGCAATGTGAGCCAGTGTAAAAATATAATGTAGTAAGATAATTAATATAAAAATATAAATTGAGTAGACTTGGTCACCATATCATGTATTCATTCTGTAGTTACTAAGGAGCAAAGTGCTCTGTGAAATTTAAAAGTGACGAATCAATCAAGAAAGTTATAGAAGGAGATTAAAGTATTTACTACTTAAGAAACAGTTGAGCTAAGCAGTAATCTTAGCCTAATAATTAATCTGTAATACAATCTTGAAAGTGTTATTACACCTGAAGTTTGCATTTCTCATATGGGGTCATTTCATAGATTGTGTGTTGTAAAATTAAAATAATTATGTTTGAATAACTATTTAAGTTTATTACTCAGTATAAGCGCCATCCAGCCTTATCGTCAGTCTTGGGGAATGAAAGTAAATGTTTTAGTTTGACATTCTGAAAACAGACTTACCTAGGCTACTAAAGATGTAAGTAATCACATAGCCAGGATTTATACAGCTCTATGATGTCACAATGCTTCCAGGTACTGGATTTTCAGTTGAGAATAGGCATATTCTGTAAAAATTCCATGTGGTTTCAACATTGAATATCACATTCCTTTTTTCTGTTTCTATGCAATTTCTTTAGTTTTAATGAAAATACCCAATCAATGGAAAGGGGCTATCCAAGAAAAATAGCAGCTGACTTCCAAGGGATCGGCCATCCAGTTGATGCTGCCCTTCAGAAAAATGGTAAATAAATTAAAATGTATTTTAAAAAAAAAAGCAAAAGACCACCAACCAAAGCAAAAAAAATTGTATTTCAATACATATATTAAATTTTTGGTTTTATTTTTTTTTAATCACCCAAGAAAATAGTGTGTAACAATAGGTATACAAAAATGAAATACTAATTTGTCAAAATTTTGTCCTTCCAATTCTAGGATATTTCTACTTTTTCCATGGATCAAACCAGTATGAGGTTGACATCAAGAAAAAGAAACTCATCCGTACAATGAAGAGCAACAGCTGGTTTAATTGCTAGAAATATTAAGTGATGGTGCAGGGGTGTATTTGTATCAGAAAGAGTTTTTCATGTTTCTTGATTCTGAACAGTGTTATTCAGCTGGTCCTGTGCATCTGAGTCTGAAATGTTGGCCTTTGGCAATTCTAATTTAAAATCTTAAAATATGAAACCTAATGTACAGTTTTAATTTATTTTGTTCCCCATCTATTTATTAATCAAGTTGGTTTTGAGTAATAAAGTATTTTGCTTGAGTTTGGCAGTTCTTGTGTTCTGATTTGGACCACTGGATACAACCACACAAAAGCCTGAATGACACCAGGACCCATCAGAATTTTTAGCAGGGCTCAGTGTCTGTGGGGGGAAAGTTAAACAGAAGAAGATGTAGAGGCGGGACCAGGACCCATCAGAATTTTTAGCAGGGCTCAGTGTCTGTGGGGGGAAAGTTAAACAGAAGAAGATGTAGAGGCGGGACCAGGACCCATCAGAATTTTTAGCAGGGCTCAGTGTCTGTGGGGGGAAAGTTAAACAGAAGAAGATGTAGAGGAGCAGTTCTGACAGTCAGTTAGAAATTACCCAGGGGGCAGAGGTGGGAAAAAAAGACACTCAGGAACAGTGTGGGGGAGGCATAAAAGGTAAGACATCCCACACAAGAGTGTGCAAAGGGAGAGATTGGAGTCTGTGGCCTCACCTGCCATGACCCCTGGCACAGGGAGAGAGGGTTCAAGGCAGGGGTGGGGACGGCTAGACGGGAACATGGCCATGGGCTGACAGGACCGGTGCACCAGTGCCGCTGAGGGTGGCTTTGATGGACAGAGTCATTGGTACTGCAGGACTTGAGCGACCAGAGAGAACAGCAAGTGTCCAGTTTGGGGATGGAGGTAGCATGCTGGCAAAGTGGGAAGTGATGGAGATATGATCACAGGGTCACAGGGAGTCAGTGGATTAGCCCTCCTGTGCTGTGACCGTGTGCCATGGAAATGGAGTCAGGGCTGGCAGTTCACCTCACAATGCCAGACAAGAAACCACAAAGAAGAACCGCTTCCCACAGCAAACAAGCCAAAATGATAAGAAAAAAGCCAAGGATTTTTATGTAGCTACCACAGATTAATCCTCCAGAGGATGAGTGGTGAGACACAGAGAAAAGCACATCTGCTTCCTCCATGCTCCTTGTTTGGGTCCCCCTCACAGGGCAATAGCTCAGTGACTCAAAACACCCCTTGGGCTGTTAGACAGCTTGGCTGGAGTCCATCCTCTCTTTGAAGGGAGATTGAGGGATTTGATCCCATCTCTTACAACACCATTCTGATGATGTGATTGTACAAGGAAGTGGATTTGCCATTAGTCTTCCTCTAAGAGAACTAGTAAAGGCAGAAAGAGAGGATGGGAATGGCTGACAGGGACACTATTCCAGCTACCACAGCTCAAACCCCATTTGGCAGAGGTAAAATTTGGTCCTGGTCTTCTGAACAGGGCAGTTCCCTCAGACACCTCATCAAAGACATACTACCACCTGTCCTTCCATCCATCAGGGCCAGAGGAAGCCATGTGTCTCCCAGAGCACCCACAGACCCACTGTACCACTGTGCTTGCAGACAAGACCAAAGAAACACAGCAGAGATGATGCTAGGTTGGACAGGGCTTTGAGCAGCCTGGTGTAGTAGAAGGTGTCCCAGCCTGTCATAGGTGGGTTGGAATGAGATTATCCTTAAAGTCCCTTCTAACCCAACAATTCTATAATTTTATGACCTTGGAATATCTCTTCTCTGCCATGTTCTCCTCATCATGCATGTTTTGTGCCATGCTAGATATACACTGAGTACCTCTAAAGCCAGGTCTAAAACCAACCTATGTTAGAAATTAAGCTGTGTCTTAAAAGTCAAGTAGGGACACAACTGCTAAGCATTGCCACGAGGGATGCACCATGGTGAAGTCATGGACTGAAAAGTGGGTGAGCTCAGCTGGCAGCAATCCAGGCAGAGCAGAGATACAGGAAAACTGGTGTTGCACCATCATCTCCCACTGTCTTTCCTAATAGGTCTTGTTCTGTACATAGCCTATCCTGAAGAAACTTCAGTCCAAGGACTTTAGACGCCTCCAGGCTTAGGCAGGGTGCTTGTGGGTACTGTTTGTACATAACTAATGGGGTTAACTCCCTGTGCTTTTAAAAATTCCTACATCCTTTGATATCCTAACTAGATGCCTTCTTGTATGTGAAGGCTACCGTCAGAAATCAGGCCTTTAGGCTCTGGTTGTTGGCTGAGACTTGAAAGTGGTTAAGGAGGAACCAAAAGGAACATTTCAGCAACAGTGAAGCAGAACACTGTTGATGTTTACAGTGACTCACACTAGATTAAAGTATTTCTCCTGCATGAGGTTGGTACTATTTTTTTAGTTATGACATCCAGGAAACAGAAAAATAAAAATACTCCCTCCAACTTCAGGTATTAGTTATCTTAAACTCACATCTGAAAAATTAGTGATATTTACTTAGCTGTGAAGAAAAATCTAGCAAGTGTAGCCTGGAGCAGAAATGGATGACAACATGCCATGGATTTCACATAGACAAGGGGACTAGTGAGATGTGTTAACCATGGAATTTCTATCTGTATTTCTGCTTTGTTAATGTCTTGAACTTTGATGTGGAAGAACATTACTTTCGGTTTGGGAAAAGCAATGAAATTCCTAGCAAATGAAAGACGTAGCTCAGATGACGTTGGAAACATTGGAAACAGGAATGCTGGAGTTGCCTGTCTATACTTAGTGAACGAGAGAAGATTTCTTGTAACCAGGATTTTGTTATAACTCATAGATGATTGCTGGAAGTAAAGGCCTCTTGGGTACTAGCTGGGGAAATTTATCCATAAACGTAATTTCAAGTACTTGTCCTGTATGAATAGGAACTTTCCTTGGAATCCAAGAGCAGGCATGCAAATTAGGAACACAAAAAATAACCTGTTACATCTAAAATTCTTGATTGCACAAAAACTGACCTAGACCCAATCCCCTGCACAGGAAATCTCAGGCAAAAAATCCCTTAATGACTTCACTGACAGAGAGCAAGAGTGACCCATGTGCAAGCCCAGTGGAACTGGAACACTGAATGCTGCCAGTGAATCAGCATTACTATGCTGGAGACCCACAACTGTTATATAAAAGCCAGAAGTAGGTCACACACTCACTTTGTCAGCAGTAAGTCATATTTGAGGATAGATGTGTGCTGCCAGGTTTGAGGGTTTGCAGCACAGCCAGGAAGGAGGTGCCAAAGGCACTGAGTTAAGCAATGTTCATGGCAGCACAGGCTGAAGCTGCCATTTTACAGCTTAGAAGTTTCCCATGCACAGACCTTCTCTCCCAGATTTTATCCAGGGGTTCTACACTGCTGACAGAGTTCAGCCTGGCCAGGACACTGAGGATACGTAAGGCAGCAGAGAGGAGCAGTTTCAAGCTCTGAGTAATTAAACCCTTGGCTTTGCACAACAAGCCGACTTAGTTTGATCCTCTTGAGGCTCTATGAGATGCTTTTTTTCTTTTCTCTATACTACATTTCTCATTAGTTTTAAAATACATAAACCATGAATTAGCAATAACCAATTGCCAAAAGAAAGGAGCAAATTTTAACACTTCTTTTCAGTTATATGTCTTTCTCTAGTACAGCTAGCTTAGGGTGGGGCTGCATCCAAAGCAGAAGATTAATTCCAGAAGAGGGAGCGATAAGGGCAATGCTAGGATTTTGCTCAGACACTTTTACAGGTTGAAAGAAGAAGAACATAGCCATTTTCACACAGACTTCTTTAAGCCAAAACAAGAGATTGACATTATATATCGTGCTACTTCTGGATAAAATCACCTCAAAGAACAACATCAAAAAGATCTCTGTGAATATGGAATTTTCTTCATAAAGCATATTCTAGATGATTGATCTCTAGGTGATTGATCTCTTGAGAGAAATGGGGAATAGTAACAAGAAAAGTGAGAAAGAGGTCGACAGAGTAGCGGAAGTATGTCCTTGAGAAGGCGGATAATTAGAAAACTGTAAAAATTTCATCAATACCTTTCCAGATGGTTTTGATGGCTTCTAATAGCCCTCTCATTAGAGAGAAAGATGAGCAATGAAAATTTAAGCCCTAAAGGCTGGAAAGTTACTTTTTCCTTCTGGTACACGTGGAGACACTGAGGGAAGAGAAAAAAGAGTTGGAAGGCTGTAGGGGGGCTGTAAGTCCCAGAAGCTATTTCTGCCGAGAAGTATTTAAGCTGCACAGGAGAACTCTGCAGCCAATTTTTAGATTCATCTCACCCACTCAGGTACACCTCACATAACTCTGTGAGGGGAGCCATTATCAAAAGCTCCCTCAGGGGATTACTTCCCCTCTGCTCAGCTGGCCCATTTCTAGGTCATTCCCTGAGCCTGCCCATCTCCTTCCAGGACTAGGGAGGGGTTCTCTCCCTAATGGAAATGCCTCAGGTTGGTGTCTGCTCCTAGGGTAGGAATTCAGTCCTCAGTGAGCAGATAACCCTTGTGGAGTCCCACCAGCCTTGCTGGTGACAGTCCCTGTTTCAGCTGCCCAGACCTAGCAACCCCTCATGTCCTGCCTATGGATGGCCACTGGCATGCTGGGCTCTGGGCACCCTTCTGGTACCAACACAGTGCTCTTCAGCAGGAAATAATCTCAGCAAACACCTCAAGTGTACAGTATATTTATAACCTCTCCTTTTACATCTCCATGATCCCGCCAGCTCTGTGGAAGGGAGTTTATCTCTCTGCACATTCAAAGTCCCACCTGCACTGCAGTGCTGCAGGCTTACCCGAAATCCTCTGTCAGCCCCATGCAGAAGTCTCAGATATATAAGACTGTCTTCAAGGGCAGTAGACATCTCTCTCCAGGATTCCCATGCCCACTGCTTTTTCCTCACTTGTGGTAGTGCATGGAAGGTGTGATTGGGCATGGAGGAAAAGTGGACCCAATCTAGAGTGGATCTGCTGTTGAATGTCAGCAGTTCTTACCACCAGCGGCAGAAATAGAGAACAGAGGAACCTCTCTGTGACTAGAACAGCCATCTAAGAGTTTGATCCAGAAAACCTCAGTGCTTTTTGAAACCTTATTATAAGTATCAAAGGAGACTGTGATATACAGTGTCTTTGGGCAATTCTCTGAGAAGAGTGGGAAAAGCTGCTTAATAAAAGTAGCACGAAAACATCTTGGCTCAATTTTCATATTTTTTATATATGCTGGAAAAAGTATTTCCATTTATTTGTGTTAATTCCACATTTTCCTGAAGAAAAAGAAGAACGTTTCATCCACATGCAAACTCTTTTAAAAAAACTGCATAAACAAAGCATTGCTTCATCAAGCAAGGAGTTATAGCACTGACAGGACTATCAAAGGGAAAGATGGTGGCACTATAACAGCCTCAAAAAAAAGGTAAAACCCCCCCCCCCCCCCAAAAAAAAAAAACCTAGAGAACTAATTTCTGTTTGTAGTCTACAGTCTTGTAACCTCCTGTGAATATTTATGCCTTTAGGCACATCAACAACCTTTTTGAAATCAGTATTATCTTTGAATGGAAAGCATCAAAGAGATATGCTTTAAGTTTTGGAGAGTTAGACTACATTTTAACAATTAAAAGGTTAATAAGCTTATTATAAAGAACTACAGGTCTATTATCTTCTCATTAATCATATCTCCATGTTGCAAAACCTGTGCAAGGGTGGAACCGGATGAAAGACAGCACTGATCTGTTTTATGGCAAAACCCTTGTTCTGCATGTTCTGTTGCTAACTAGACATTGTGAGAATCAATGAGTCAGGGATTGGAAAGCTTTATAAAGCAAACAAATACTATATAAAGGTGAAGCGGGTGTGTGGCAAACTACAAAAAAGACTTCTCTAAAGGGTAGTAGAAATGAGAATGGAAAATCGCCCGTTTCTCGTATTATTATGCGCAGCACTTTCCTGTGCTTTTCCTGCAGATACAAGGCAGACAAAGGAAGAAGGCATGCAGCTTATCCAGGTGAGAAAGGCAGACCTCTGGGGAGATGTTTAGCTACTGCTGAGCATCCACAGCAGTCTGTGTAACTAGTATAGGGCAGCCAGAGAGCAAACAGAATAAATAACTGATTGAATATTTCTCAAAACGGAGGGGGGTACTGTGAAGACAAAGGCTACTTTAGCACCAATTCATCTTATTTTCCTTTTTTTAAGAGGTCAATTAAATCCAACAATGCATTCACTCTCCGTTAATTCTACAAATAATTAAACTCCTGAGTCAGTCTAGGGTTGGTCTGTAGTTCAGGCGGAAATGTGGTTATTTACGTGACTTGTGATATTATGAAACGTAACTCTTCATGAAGTAAGTATAGTATTTTTTTCTGAATTACTACTGTTTAAACTGTGGGGAAACCAGACACACTGAAGTTTTATATTCCGTCATGTATTTCAAACTACTTCCTCTGAAGGACTCTAGGTAACCCTAGGGCACAGGGTAAGTGGAGGGCACATTATCAGAAAATAATTTATGAAACAAATGTTAATTTTAAATATATTTTGATAACTACAAAATCTTGATAATACAAATTAAAAAACTACCATTGAGAGAAAAATATTCATACAGGCTTTAACAAACTATTATCCATGCTGCCATAGAACAGAAAGAAAAGTACCAAAGGCACGTGACTGACTGATGTTAGTATAATAACTTATAAGCTTCAGAAGTAAACACCATTGATTGTTCTAAGTTTTGGTGTTGTTTTTTTTCATTAGAAGTACCTGGAAAATTACTATGGCTTTAAGAAAGATGGGGAACTTTTTGTTTGGAAAAGTAATGACGCAATGATCCAAAAACTAAAAGAAATGCAGGAATTCTTTGGGCTGGAGGTGACGGGGAAACTGGATTCTGGCACTTTGGACTTGGTACAGAAACGCCGCTGTGGATTCCCTGATGTAGCCGGGTTCTCCACCTTTGCAGGAAAGCCAAAATGGACAAAACAAGTCCTGACATACAGGTAATCACAATGGAATTCTTCGTGTCAAGACAGTGTGCAGTACAGGGTGAGTGGTAAGAACACAACTGGTTCTCTCTTGTGTTTTAAAGGATAGTGAACTACACACCGGACCTGCATCCAGCAGATGTCAATGCAGCCATCAAGAAAGCATTAAGCGTTTGGAGCAGTGTGACCCCACTGAGATTCATCAAGAAGGACAGAGGTGATGCAGACATAATGATCTCCTTTGCAGCCAGAGGTAAATCTTTATGCAACCATTACGAGCTACTGCCAAGTTGCTGCAGTATATGGAGCAGTTGAACTGGAATGATTTCTCCCATACATAACACATGTGAAGTTCAGTGTCCAGTTGAACAAGCAGACAGAAACACACACTTCTTGCTCTAGGTGCTATGGTTATAATTCTTGACAGACTTTGGGGGAGGGCATAGAGGCAGATGAAGAGAAAGAGGAAGAAAATACGGGGAGCTGCCATTAGTTCACTGCTATGTGCTGCTCACTGTGTGCATGAACCCTCAGTCAGCTTCTATGGGATTTGTTCTTCAGCTCACAACGACTTCATCCCCTTTGATGGCCCAGGAGGCTCCCTTGCTCATGCCTATGCACCCGGCAAGGACTTTGGTGGAGATGCTCACTTTGATGAGGATGAAACATGGACCAAAAGCACAGAGGGTAGGTAATTAAATTCTCCGAGCCCTTCCTGAAGAAAGTCACACACGGAATCAAGAGTGCAGTGTCTGTCTCCTCTCTTCCTTAAGAAATGTTTAAATTGCTGCTCATTTGAAGGAGCATTGGACAGCTGGTTTCCACAGCTATAAAAAGCCTCTGAGTCTCTGGTTTAAGAAGTTAAGGCCCCAGCTTAGCTTCTGCCCTGCACTGGGAGGAGATTTATTTGTAAGGGGGCCCTCCTTCTCCCCATTCCTCCAACCCCTTCCTGCACAGTTACCTCACTTGCACTGGCCCAAGGTCCAGTGTACTGTTCTGGACCCTTGTACTATGCTATAGCAGTTTCATTATTTTTACTTCTGGCCATAATTTCATCTCCAACTGAATTTCCCACAAGACCTTCATTTTCTTAGGCAAGCAGTTCTGAGAGCTTCTGACCTCCCTTATGCCCTTCATGTTATTCAGGACAAATAAAAAGACACAGGTCACCTATTCTGTGGGTTTTTTTGATGTTTTCAGGCACAAATCTGTTTTATGTTGCTGCCCATGAGTTTGGCCATTCACTGGGACTTTACCATTCCAAAGATCCCAATGCTCTGATGTATCCAGTTTACAGGAAATTTGACCCTTCAGCACTCCTTCTTCATCAGGATGATATTACTGGCATACAGTACCTCTATGGTAATTCAGAATTTTTCATCAACTACTTATAAATTTTTATAATTATATNTAAAATACAAACTGCTTATAATTTCAAAATCTTTGGATATGTTTCTGTGACATTTTTGTGTACTGGATATACCTCAATGAGTTCACGCTATAATTTCTTCCATAAACTGCTTCTTTTAGGACCATCTCCTAACACAAACAATGATCAAAGGGAATCTACTGAGATAAAAGACCCAACCCAGTCAAAAGATCCTGTACTGCCAAACAGCTGCAGCTCCAATTTAACTTTTGATGCTGTCACCACTTTCCGTGGAGAAATAATGTTCTTTAAAGACAAGTAAGTCAGCTTCTGGCAGTAAAATAGCCGGGTGTCGCTTTTTAAATTATGCCCCACAGCACAGAAAAAAAACTTTAATCAGAATATCAGCCGTTTCAGACAGGAAGACAAGACAGGGAATCAGCAGAAGAGATGGAAAACAAAAACATAAAGGGTGGTGGAGAAATGAAGAGACAAGTATAAGGAGGAGCAAGGACCTTTGGAACAGAGGATGCTGTGAATGGGGTGGGAAAAGATGGCTCCTCCGCAAACAAGGGCTGTTTTCACTTTAGCCTGTAAGCAAGTCCCAAGTCTTCAGCATCTGGGAGAGCTCAGCTTTGGCAAAACATATCTGGGACACTTCACACCCTCTTTGCTGTCCTTGCTTTGAGAGAGCTAAGGGCCTACCAGCCCTGACAAATACCTGCTTGAAGAGCCCCTGTAGCAAGGTTTTAGTATAACAATAAAAGGAAAGGAAAATTGCACTTTTTTTCCCAAAATCTTATCCCATACCAGACATGTGAGCCAGATCTCTCTAACTTCCATTTCTGCATTAGGGGCAATAAATGTTTTGATAAAAGGGTTCATCTGACCTCTTTTAGATGTCTGCATCAGGAAGAGAGCAATCCCACCATGGAAATAACTGTCTTTACATTAAGTTTACAGGGAAGGTAGCGTGACTAACTCAGGGTACATGGCTGGGTTTAGTCAGATAAATACTGCCCTGGTTGCCCTGATGTGGTTTCAAGCATTAATGTGTGTGAACATCTGATTTCATTTAAAACTTGTTCTATATTTACACAAGGCATATTTGGCGCAAACACCCAGCAGTCAGAACAGCTGATTTTGATTTCATATCTTCATTCTGGCCACAGCTGCCACCTGGCGTTGATGCTGCATATGAAATTTCTGAAAAAGATGAAATGGTCATTTTTAAAGGTAAAGTGTTGTCTTTTTATTTTCCCAAGTTGTGTTCCCAATTAGCCTTGGCAGTTTGCGTCTTGTTTCAAAGCCACTTAAGCTGTTTCTGTAGGATCCCACCATCTTTAATTTAGTCCAATAAATTGGTGTGTTTCAATCACAGAGGTAACAAAAATATTATCCAAGTTAAAGAACATGTATCTTATTTTTAATATACACATAGAAAAATTTCCCCCCCAAAATAAGTGTCATTACTTTTCTTTTTTCTAGGAAATTAACTACTGAATTTAAGAATGACACCACATGCTTCTTCCAAGCTTGTGGGAAACTAATATAAGTATGAAGACTGAAATTTCAATTTTTGGAAAAAGTGATGTGGAGAACTATTGCATTTTTGTGGACTTTAGAACTATTTTCAGTTATTTTCAAGTTCAATGGTTATTTTCAAGTAACCATTAGCTTTCATGAAGAGGATTGTGTCATTCTCAAAAAAGATTCTCATAACATGCTGTTATCAACTTTTCTTAATAGGGGATGAATTCTGGGTTGTGAGAGGAGATAGCATACTTCCTGGTTACCCTCAAAAACTCTACACCCTGGGCTTTTCAAAGGATGTTACCAAAATTGATGCTGCTTTTCATAATGGAAATGAGGGGAAAACATATTACTTCATAGCGGACAAATTTTGGAGGTAATATTTCCTGTGCTACTTTTCTAAATAGAAGCAAACATAATCACATGATCAATATCCTGTCATGATTTCGGATGCATTAGTCAGACACTTTTGGGTGATCTCTTTCAGTGTCACAACTGGCTGTGGAAAAATATTTGAAAGGAGACGGAACAGTGCTTTTACTTTTCTATTAGTTTATTTAATTATTTAACAGTTTGTTTATTTGTTTATTTGTTTGTTTTCATTTAGCTGTCTTGGTTAAAAAGCCATCTTACAGCTCCACAAGTCATCTCAGGAAATCAGGCAGAAGTTCACTATTCACATATCACATATGTTTCTGTGGAGTGAGAAGGAGAATGTCACCCACTTTCCAGTTGCTAATAGATAGTTTCATAAAGTTGCTGATAAATTACATGTACTGCAAATAATTATCTGTTGCTCATGGTTATTACTGTTTTGTTTTCAATCTAGTCCCTACTGCTCAAGTTTGTCTTAAAGGACATTGATTTCTAACAGCCAAAGGAAGTGCTTCTGTAATGGAAGCAGTAAATAACCTGAATTGTTGTAGATGAAAAACAAAACTTCTCTTTCGTTCCACCACAATGCCCAAACCATTGTATATAGAGAGATCACACTAGAGTAATTATTCACCCACATATTTATAGCCTAAGCAGAAGATCAGACTTCCACATCTTAGGTCAAACTCTCATAACTTGAATGATGAAGAGTTTGATCATTATATCTCTCGCTGAGCAAATTATCAGTAGGAAAAAGCTTTCACAAGCCTTATTCCTGCACTGAGAGATAAACTGCACTTCACCCATAATGTAATAGCTTGCTGTAAGTAACTTAAGTAAATTGACTTAAAATAGCTTATAACTTCAGAGAAAACCAGATTTCTCCTGATAAACTTTTCTTAGAGAGATATAACATGAAAGCAATCTTTTTATGATCTATTATCTATCGCTCCTTTAGGCATGGTCTCCTAGAAAAAATATAAAGCAGATTTATGGTGATGGGGCCAATACTAGGTATTCTTAGATGTATCTTAAGGTGGAGTAAATAGAAGCAATTCATCCGGTGCAGCTAACAGAGTAATAATTAATTTATGGCAAATTGTGTCTCTCTCTACACTACCTAAATGATACTGAAAATCTTCAATGAACTCGGTTATCTCTTGATAGGTAGGAGATAATGTGCAGAGAGAATTAATCAAGAGTTGTTTGCAGTTTTCATTGACTCCTGTTTGTTTATCTCTTTTCTCAGTTATGATAAAAGAAGTCAGTCTATGGATAGGAAGTCATTACTGATAAGAGATACATTTCCAGGAATTAATGGGAAGATGGATGCTGTTTTTCAACATGAAAGTGAGTAACTGTTCTTACTAAAATCTATATAAAATGCTCAGTGTGACAGGGCTGAGAGTGCTTGGGAAGAGAGAGGCACTTCTACACGCTGCTCAGAACCCCCAGGATGACCAACAAGACCCTGAAGCAGTCACATAACACTCCCATGCTTCACTTCGCCCCTTGAAACATAGTGATGGTTCACCTTTGGTGACTGCTGCAGATCTGGAAAGACCAGCTCTAAGGGACAGATGTATCTGTATTCATGCTGGTGTGCACATCACACCATGAAGATCAACACTCAAGACAGTGACATCTCAACAATGTAAGGTGTACCTGCTGTGAGCGAGGCTGTCACAGCCTGGCCCTCTGACCTAAAACAATCAGCACAAGCTTCTCCTGCGTGAGGGTGAATGGTACTCAGACAGAGAGATGCTGGACTAGATTCAAGGATACATTCACACTGCCACATGTCACAGCTTGCCAGTTGCCTCCTTGCTCCTCATCTGCTGCTCATCCAAACCCATGCATGTTAATTGTTTCATAGCAAGTCTTCCTTCTTCCTCCGAAATGATTCTCACACATGTTGCTGAGAGACCTCACTCCCAGAGGGCAGTGTGGACGTGACTAGCCCAGGCTGGACCTCTCCTTCCCTGCATGGTATCTGGCAGCACCCATCAAGCGAGTACCTGCGCACACCTTGCTGTGCTCTGTGCCACACTCGGGACTGTGCAATACCTACTGACGTGGCTAGAAATGCACCCTTCTGGGGGATTTCATCCCAGCTGCTGTGTAAGAGCAGGTATTTTAAACTGAAGAGATGCACAGGATACAGCTTTTGTAGTGTCACCTTGTGGGGTTCATTGAGTACATGATGCAGCGTGTGCATGGCCGGTTTGCTGTGGAAGGTGCCCCCATGCTGCTGTGCCATGTTTTGCAGAGGTTATGCCTGGGAGTAGATGCTGTTGGCACCATAACTGTATCCAAAGGTTGCTTTGAGCTCTTTGAGGATGTTGTTATAAGTGTACTAATCTTTACTTCTGCAATATCATAATTCACCTGGGTTGTTTCTCGGGTTTTTTTCTAGACTTCCTTTATTTCTTCAGTGGAAGAAAGCAAATTGAGTTTGACCTTGGTAAGAAGAGAGTTACACGCTTCCTAAAGACAAACTTCTGGTTACCATGTTAAGAAAATTAAATCTGTAATGGTGTTGGAAAGAATGTACTGTTATTGTGATAAAAAGCTTTTTCTTTTATAAATACATAAAAATGTCCAGGTACTTCAGCACTACTCAGCAGACCTCAGTCCCTGCACAATCTGTGTTTCTTTAAATAGCAGAACAGTATTTGGCATATTGATGTGTACATATGCATGTAGTTAACATCAGGCTGGCTAGCTTACCAAACAACATTGCAGGTTTTACTTTTGATAAAAAATTTTGATTGATTTTATTATTTCTGCCATCTTCTTTTCATTCTTCTTGCTGTACGTCACCCTACACAGAGCCCTGCCATGGAACCAGGAGTCCATGAGGAAGAGCATTTCTGTTCCTAAGGTTAAGATTGCTTTCAACCTGTTTTATATATTTCAAAGCTAAGCAAGAAGACTTAGCTAGTGCTCATAGTTACAGGGAGACATACAGGAGTTCCAGAGAGCAATCCCTCCCAGCCTGAGGTGGGTGCTGAGAGATGGAAGTGCTTCTGTGTTTCACTGACTGGAGAGGCAGTTTATGTTGGACACCTGATAATAGAAGGCTAAATTTAGGTGTGATGAATTCTACCCTAAAGTATTTATTGATATAAGTCATTTCCTGTGCAACGTGCTCTCAAGGGAGGTTGGAGCAGATGACCCTACTGAAGTCCCTCCCAACCCTATCCATTCTGTGATCAAAGGCTCATCTCCACGGACACAGGAGCAGAGGGGCACACTGGCATGTAGGGAAAACCCAGACAGCCCTTACCTGCCACTGCTCACCTCCAGTTTTCCCTGGGGACAGCCCCTAGACTGGGAGACATGCATCATCATGTGCCAATGAGAGGGTCCCCATCACCTCACCTTAGGTGTGGGGGGGATAGGGATCAATATCCCGGCTAAGAGCATTCGGACATTTCATTAAATTTATTTTGTCATGTTCGAAGGGGACTGTGGGCATGTTCAAAATTTATTGTAAGTTAATTACTGGAAAGACAAAAGGCAAGGGAATGAAAGGATCAAGGTAGATTGGGGAGGAAAGGGAAAATAGAGGGATGAGTGGATAAGGGGGGTTGGTTGTGGGTACATAGGCTGCAGTCAGCTGCTTCTCTGGCCCTGGCCTGCACGTTTGGTCCTGTCTTCTCAGTAAATCACGCATTACATGTGGATGAGCTCTTTCTATGCGTGTTTGGGTGAGCTTCAAGCTGGACTGGCTGCTGAGGAGGTCAACAGGTCTGAATGCCAGCAGCTGGGCTATGGCTGCAAGCTGCAGGGACATGAATGTTCCTGGGGATACAGGAGGTGCAGGGCCAGCTGCTGTATTGGGAGGGCTGTGTGTCTAAGGGCAGCTCCTGAGGGCCTCCACACTGTTGGTATTTCCACGTGGCTGCTTCACCATGGGACAGAAATTCTCATCAGAGGGAAGCGAGCAATGGGGTGAGGCCACCAGTCCTTTTCATATTTGTCCAAGTGCTCCATGTTTTCTGTCTGTGATGATCTCTGCAGCCAGTCTCACAGCAGTCTGGACCCAGGGCCAGACATGAACCAGCTGCCCGTCCAATACTGCTGACAATAATCCACCTGATGCTGAGGCAAGACATCACTTGGGCCCCACAAGTATTCAGATGGACAGCTAGCAACATCTAAGGTCTTAGGGAATGTATGCTTTCTTCCATTAATGTAAAAAAATCTCTCCCAGAACCCAGTGTCTCCCCCTCATTAAAAAACCTCCCCCCAAAAAAGGGAGAAAGCTGAGAAAAACAGTTAGTTCTTCTATATGATTCTGCTTCTGCATGAAGCACAGAATCACCAAATGACTATGGTTGACTGGGCCTCTGGAGTTTATCATGTTCAACCTCCTCTGCTCAGGCAGGGCACCTAGAGTGGGCTGATGAGTCTCTAGGTGGCTTTTGGAGATACTGCTTTTGCACAAAAAAGGAGACTCCACCACCTCAGTGGGCAACCTGTGCCAATGTTCTGTCACTCTCACAGTAAAAAGAGTGTTTCCTGACGTTGAGAGGGAACCTCCTGTGTTTCAGTTTGTGCCCATTGCCTCCAGTCCTGTTGGGACAAGGCAATTGTGTTCTATTTATGCATAAAATTCTGCTGCTAAAATGCAATGAGATATTTCAACACACTTAATGTAACCTTTTTTCTGATGCATTTTTTTAACACCTGGTAGCAGGGCTACTCAAATGCAGCACTCCAGTCACTGAGGAATCTTTATCTGAATTCTATCAGGGTCAAAAATGTATAATGGCCTTGTCAGTCTTACAAGACAAATACTGCTGCCACACCTGCTGCAGAGATGGCAAACAAGGCTTTGCTGCCCAAGCAGAACTAGAGTCAGAATGACTAAGTTTAATCACGGCACCTCAAGAAAAGGAAATGAGTAGCTGTAGTCAGTGTCTGATATTGCCGAGGTCAGAGAAGTAGGTTCAAGACTTGTAGCTTGAAAGTTTCTATTGAATTTAGCAGGAAATAATTCTGTGCTGTTTATTTCTTTCTTATGAGTCTCCTTGTACTGTTCTTGTTTTCTAATTCTATATTTCCTTCATGTTTCTGGTATGGCTTTTTGATTGGTCTTGCTGCTGAAGCTGCAAGACTTCATCAGCCCATGGTCTCAGGTAAAACAATGAAAGTTAAAAATATGCATGAACAGCTTGGCTCACACTCTATAGATTTTTTTTTTTTTTTTTTTTTTTTTTTTTTTTGGTTCCTTAAAGAAGTTTTTAACTGTTCTGGTTTGAATAGTTTTTTTCTGTTTTTCCTACTCCTGGTGTTCTTCTATGGTCTCTGTGCCTTGCATATCACTTCCATTATGGATAACTGCATGAGACCATATTATTTTAAATGGGATAATCTCTTCCAGCTCTGGTCTATCTGACTTCCTTTTGGAAGTGCTGGCTTTCAGATGAGATTATAGCTCTTGAAACAAAGCTGGCTGGTCTAGACCATTCATGATTGCCTTGTAGTTTTCTGGCTGTCACATACTTATCCAACTAGTTCTTCTTTGGGGGTTTTTTGATGATTTCTGATTAGTTGGAGCTCTTTCTTTACCTATTTCTGTGCACACAGATAGTCATACTAATTGTGAATATGAAGTCTTAGATCCTTAGATCTGTGGCAGAAGCAGAGCTTAGATGACTCTAGTACTGTCTGTCTTAAAATAGTTTAGCTGGTTTAGTATCAGATGTTGGTATCTTTTTTTGCTTCACAATTCTTATTTTAAAAATCTCTGGTACCACTAACAAGACAGCCTTGCCATTTGAGTGCAAACAGACTTTTGAACTGAAGGTGATTGACTGTATTCAATACCCAGTGCTCTTCTAAGAGACAGTTTGAGGCCTAGGCTCTGAGTTAAATGCATTTATTGTCTGTGGTATGCTCAGTCCAAGCATTTCAGTTATAGTTTTCTCCATCTTCTAAACACATCAGATTTTTCCATGTTCTAGCAAATTTTTACCCTGTTTGCACAGAAACTTGGGTGAAGACAAAAGTTTCTTCACAAGGAACAGGCTTATTATGTGACTCTAAAATTCAGATCACAAGAATTTATTTGTTTTCTTCTGTGTTTTATAGATAATGGTCTCACTTACTGTGGTTCTCACCATCTTGTCTTGGAGGACATTTTTCCTGCATCTGAATGTAAATATTTGCCTTTTCCTTTTCAAGGACTCCATAGCACAACCATCAGAAACAATACAGAAGGTCCAACAAGGAAGTCCCAACACTATCTAACCCAGGAAAAAAGCTGTTTGGTTTGCAAGTTCTTTTTCTTACTCTTTATTGGTTTTCTTGGTTTCACACACTCATCCTGCCTAGAAGGGACGAATGACCTTTGATATTGTTCTTCGCACGATTACAAATATATTATCAAACAAGGTAGGTCTGCAGTGCTGGCCTGAACTGAAAGACATAGTGTAGTGATTTAAACACTCAGACTAAGAGCAGAGAGTTTATCACCTCAGTAAACCAGACAAAGGTAGCTGATAAGCCCTGGCAGAACAGAATAAGATTAAAATGAGTTCATTTAAATATTGCTTGTAGGAACTTTTTCCTAGTGAGATGTTTGGTTTGGTTAATGGAAATGCTGTGGGAAAAAAAAAACCCTTTCTTGGTGACAGGAACAGCAGATTTGTGGGTTCAGAAGTGTTTAAGACAACACAGAACTGCAAAGATGGATGTCTTAGGTACCATTGATATTATAGAGAAAATAGTTTAAAACTGCCAAGGAGCAGACTTTGTTTCCAGATAATTCCCTGGCAGCCTCTGAACTTCCATCTGGCTTCCAAGAAGAAAAGTGCCTTTGCAGGTTCACAAGCAGTAGCTGTCTCACAGAATGTTTTGGCATTTGTGCCGTGTATCCAGCTGGGGGCCTGTGAACCTATAGGAGTTCCAGGATGTCCCAAATGGTGCAGATCCCCGGGAAGTATGTAGATTTATTTTGTAGATCAGTGTGGAGACATTGATCTCTTCTTGCTGCCTCTTTCAGGACAAGTTTTACATCTGCCTATCTTGTGTGATAACCACCAAATTTAGAGGCAAAGGACTTCAGGTTGGTGAGATTGCTTCTGCAGGGCATCCCAAGGCCTTATCTGCCATCAGGGAAATCATGACCTGGACACAACAGGCCAGATTCCCATCCTAGGCAACAGCCCAACTGCAAAGATAAACAATGAAATTTTATTTTCCTGTGTTCGGGAAACAGGTGCTTGACAAAAGCAACTGTTAGCCAGATGGAAGTGGCACTCCTTCCCCTCTCCTTTTACTGAAATAATTGATGATGCCATGTCTGAGACTGTGCAAGTCACTGAGGTGTAACACAGGTGCTGCCCCAGTGTGGGAATGGTCACACTGAATTGCTTTTCTACAATAGGATAACTAGAACTGATTCAGCACCTGTCATCCTGAGCCCTATCACAGCGGCCTTTGGACTTCTGAGTGGTTTGAACTATAGAATTGTGCTCCTAACACTGCCCAGCACAGCGCCCTGGTTTGTAAACTGATCTGATCAGTACCCTTGGAGCAGTACCAACAGCAGTTCTGTAAAGGAAATGTTTAACCCTGGGTGACGTGAAGTCATGAGGTTGTGCAAACTCCAAGACAGCTGATTTGGAGGCTTGCCTTTGGCTGTTTCATCTCAGTATTAAAATGTAATTGATTCATTAAGGGAAAACTCCTAATGAACCCTCTAACTTCAAGCAAATACCTAGCAATCAGCAGAATATTGCTGCACAGTGACATGACTTACATTTTTGACACATTACACTTCACATGAAAAGTGACATCCTCCAAGGAAAATAGCTTATTTCAGGATGATATTCTAGGTTTGCAGAAAGATTTTTATTTTGTTGTTTCAAAATAGATTGTAAAGACATTAGAGGATTAAGGTATACATAAGAGCACGGAATGGAAAGAAAAGTACCTCCTGTGGGAATGATGACTACTTTGTAGTGCCACCTGCTACTGAGGAAGCAGTTGCAAACATCATTGTGACAAACTGTTAACAGTAAACAATTCTTTGAATTATGAGGTACCACTTTTCATTTTTGTAACAGTAAAATTACAGAACTACCAATCAAAGTTCCCTTTTCCGCAGTGATTTTGTAGTGAGAGACTTGATTTAGGGAAACCCCACTATGATTCACACTGTGAATTTATTTTTTCATTATTCAGTCAGGGGTGTGGGTGGAAGTCATCAGAACATGTTACCAGAGGTACTAGGGGAAAAGGGAAATAGCTTCAAGAGTCAAATCCAAGCCCTAGGTAAGTGAGGTACAAAGTAAATCAAAATCACTGAGACAGAAAATTGTTCAAGGCTGGGAAATTCTTCTGGGGAAATATGTCTCCTCTTAACACCTCTGCCTAAATGTCTTTTTCAGTTAATGCTGGAAAGTGAAACAATGCTGGGTAGACCTCTGGCAGTGCTTACCTGTGCAGACCTAGTGAACGAGGAACAGTCAGTAGAGAACCTAGGGAAGGGACATTTTGAGGTCTCTTGTCTCAACACAAGGAACAAGGGTACAGTTTTGCTGAGGAAGAAGTGTTAATACAGGGAGACACAAATCTGTACTGCATGGGTGTACACTGGAAAAACCCTTGAAAATGCTGGCTTAACAACTGTGCCACCTCCTCTTCCTTAGCAGTGGTTTAGCAGATGGGTACCAGACCGAGCAGGGTGATTCAGGGTGAGTGAGGCACTGATGCTTTTGGTCCAGACAAGAGCTGCCTCTGAAGAACTGATGGAGGTAGGTAAATGTAAAGTTTACCTCTCTCCTTTGGTTACATGGAGATTTTACATGTAAGCAGCTCTGGAACACCTCTGCTATGAAGACACGCTGAGAGAGCTAGGAAGAGAAGGCTTCAGGGACACATCATGGTGGGCTTCCAGTACTTTAAAAAGGGACTTATAAGAAAGAGGGATAGGGACTTTTTACAAGGGCAGATAGTGACAGGACAAAGGCAAATGGTTTCAAATTAAAATTCAAGGACTTAGATTAAGCCTTGGGAAGAGGTTCTTTACTTGGAGGTTAGTCAGGCACTGGAACAGTTGCCAGAGAAGTTGTGGCTGTCCCATGCCTGCAAATGTTCAAGACTAGGTTGAATGGGGCTTTGAGTAACTTAGTCTAGTGGAAGGTGTCCCTACCCATGGTAAAGGGGTTGGAACAAGATGACCTTTAAGGTTTCTTCCAATCCAAGCCCTTCCAAGATTCTAAATTTCTATGATTTTAAGCAAACTCCAGGCAGGGACAGCATGTTTGGAGTTGTCCAAATCTGGTACCCTGATGGATCTGGGGCTGCTGCAGCTCCCTGACCCCAGGTCCAGCAGTGAGGCTGTGCTTGTATCCCAGTAGGTACATGCACATATACATATGTACCAAATGGACTTGTGTGCACACTGGCATCTTTCCAGTCACAGCACCACTGACTCAGGGGCCTCCAGCCCCTGGCCACACCCCAGAGGCTCTCACTGGGATCCCCCAGACAGGATAGAGCCACTCACATAGGAAAATAACTAGAAATGGGGTTTAGTGAGAGGCCAGGACAGCGCCAGTCAGATGCAGGTGCAACACAATGGTCCCACAAGAATAATGAGAAACTGTGCAGACGCCTGTTGTCACGCAGTAACAAGTCTCATGAGACCTGCTCCTCTGAGGAGGTCTCCGTTTCATTTTGGCATGTTCATGTCTCATTCTGTTGGAATTTGAGCCTTTTTCTGGAGGCAAGTGCTTTAGAAGGAGAAGGTGGTGTTGTGCTAGCTGTCACACCCTGGGAAAGCAGATGACTGAAACCTGTGCTTCCCTTGAGTGTGGGTTCAAGGGATTTGTGCCGAGGGACACGCAGTAGGAAGTCAGTGCAGATGGTGAAACGGGACACAATTTTGCAGCCCAACACCATGGAAATTCCCAAGACAGGGGGAAGCCACTGCTTCTGCTTCCTCTTCCTGATGCTGTTTAAGGTTTTCCACTTGATGACTTTTCAAATGCACAAAGAGCTCCCCCAGCTAATTATGGATCCGAGACCGTCTAGTCCTTCCACTGGCTGCTTTGGAAAGTAATTTATTTAAAGTTTCATAGAAAACAGCCCGATGTCCTCTATGACCCTCTGCCCAACCCAGTATCCTCTTGATCACAATAAAATTTGGCCATAGACCCTTCACAGAAATCCACAAGGCAGAAGAAATTCTCTGTGAAAGTCACAGCACTTCCTTATGCTCCTGTCTCAGCCACCGGACACCTCTAATTAATGTGCTTCTCTTCTTTGCATGTATGTGTTTAAATATGTCTATGATGCCTTCAGCAAATAAAAGGGAAAAAAAGATAGAAGAAATAAGAAGTTAACTACTTCTTATGGAATATAAAAAAAAAAGAAATTAAGGTATTGAATCATGAATTATATAAACCATCCTAAAGAAACACAGGAAGGAGAGAAATTTCTAGGGAAATAAAACTGATTTAGAAACAGAGTTAGAAAAGTTAAGCAGCATTTCCTGAACCCCAGAATCCATTGCGTTGTAGCCAAGTCTTTGGAGAAGTATCCAACACACAAAATTCTTTTTGTACATGTCTGAATCAAGATGGATTAAGAATGACCAATAATTAAGTCTCCATGGACTATGAACCACGAAGTTGAATTTCTTTAGTCTACAACAGCTGTACCCTTTGAGGAATTATTTTCCTCGTCATTTCAAATCACAGCTTCTGCTTTTGACATGTCATGTATTAGCTTCAGTCTATAATCAGACCAGGCAAGCTGTGTGACTCGCACTGGAAGGTGTAAGGTAATTTACTTTTCCCAGGAGTGATATTAGCTCTGCTGAACCTAGATATAGTTAGGGGGTGCTATACTACAGCGAGTGTAGAATCTCATGCTGAGTACATTATTTTTCATGATGTTTGAGAAAGTGAGTGAAAAATTTCCCAGCATAGTCAAAATAATGGTATTTATTTGTATTTCTCCCTCTCACACTAACATTTACTGTTTCTCTTTTAAGGTTTACAAGGAGGGTCTTTAGCTCCAATAAGGACAGAAACATCAAAACCATCCTGAAAGATGTCCAGCCTGTACCTGACAGCCTGCAGAGTTAGCAGACACACATCCCCTTCAGGCCAATTACTCTGATGCTTGCAGTTAGAAATGTTTCCCTCAGTTTAGGAGTCTACACTATCTAGGATATTTAAACTTCTCTTATCACTGTTGGGGACCCAGCCAACACAGTCAACATAGTATAGGGAGCAGTTCATCTCATCTGGAAGTCCATGTCATGTGGTCAGTTGAATCACTCTCTAGAATTCGTTGTCCAAAATGGGAATTTGGAGACCTAAGTAATTACAGACATCTACACAACAAAACACTTAAAGCAGATTCCATCTCATTATTCATTTGCCTGTACTTGAGACATCCACCCAGGGCTGGCTGCCATGACACAGGAATTATGGAGACTTACATCCTTCCAGGGCAACTGGAGATTAGGTGTGATTCCCTAGAGAATTTCAAATAACACTAATGCTCAGGCAGTTGAATCCCAAACCTCATGTCTAAACCTAATCAATGGTGTTTAAGACCTTTCTAGATTCTCGGAGACTGGACACTGCTAAATTTTTATTAAAAACTTTTTTATATTTACCAGATTTTATCATGGCGCCTCTCACTCTTCCTTCCATGAAACAGTGAACACAGAGTAAAAAATGGTTACTTTAATCTTCCTTTTCCACACTCATGAAAATTCCTGCTGTATTTTGTGGAGTCTTTTCCTCCCAGAGCTCATCTTTCTCTGCTTGATTCCAAACACACTATGGCAGCTGAGACCTTATCAATGCTGGCAAGAGTAGAAATGTTGCCTCCCATACATATGGGAACCCAGATTATGCATTCCAGTATCATGACCGAATTTGTTAATATCAGTTTAAAAATGCTGAATCATTTTAGCACTCATTTCTGCTAACATCATAAGATTGTTTTAGATAGAACTGTTAGATAACTGATAACAGTCCTCCTAGAGTTATGCAGCTGGTTATTTCTAAAAAAGATCAGTTCTTTATACTGTCATTTGTATTTTGCTATTACATATTGCAACATAATATTCTATAGTCTAAGATTAAATTATATGTATCACATATAGCATAATTTGATTAATTATCATACAATAGATTGTTTCTCTTACATGTTATTTCTTATAACTTCTCCAGTTTGTCAAAATCTTGTGCCATAAATTCATGACTCAAAAAAACCCCATATGTAATGTAGCTCCACATTTTACCTGAAAAACATTTCCTTTTTTGTTAAACATGCTCTAAAATTTCCCAAACCAGAAGGCTTGGGCAAAATAAGGATAGTAATATTAGTTAAACACCTTGCGTCACTACCTGGTGATGAAACTGCTATGCATCATTTTTACTAATCAGAGGATATTATACAGCATGAGTCAGGCTGCCACTGATTTACTATCAGCTATATAAACACAGCTGAGAAGTGTGCTCAGTAGCTCAAGAGTGAAACTGAGGCAGACAACCTCAGATGAGGATGAAGACCGTCTCAATTCTCCTCTTGCTATATGTGGCCGTCTCCTCCGCGTTTCCTGTGGCTCCAGAAGAAGAAGATGAAGGAAAAACCCTACAGCTTGTAGAAGTATTTTTTTCAGTGCATATCTAAGGGAAACCTAAGGTAGTCTGAGAGATAACTGTAACTGCAATTCATGGAATATGGCTGGAAACTTGAGATGTACCATTCTGCAGAAGTTTCAAGAGAAAGCTTTTCCTATCAGCCTAGAAAATGTGTGAGAATCTTGTGGAACTTACTTACCCAGAAGTCTTCTGAATATTGTATACTTCACTTTTGGTGTTGTCAGTAAAGTAATAACAAAACTACTGAGGCATGGGTTCTAGCAGCAAAAGTCAAACTCAGCAGCAATTTACATTTCAGAACATGCTTTGAAACTTATGATGTACTGGTCTTGATAACATAAGGAAGGAAACTTGCTTGAAGCAGGCACATTTTTCCATGTTTTGGCTGAAGAGATCTTTTATAGAATATTTTGGAAAAAGGGAACTCACATAGACACAACATAATTTGTTGTACACAAAATTGTTGCAATTTAGTAGGAAGGCCTGAGTTTCTAGTATCATACTCTGTAGCTAAAAATAAAAGGCATGATTGCCAAGTCTGACTCTCTAGCAATAGTCATCTGCTTCAGTGGGAGTCCTGGCTGTGTGGAGTCTCACTGCCAGCCTCAATTTCCTTGGATAAGACCAGTTATAAATTTCTTGTAAGCTTTGCTATTAGAGTAATTGAGCACAGTAAATAATGTAGAATTAATTCTTAATAGTGGATATCAGATTTTTAAGACATTTCTTGATATATTTCATCAGTGAAACAACAAAGTCAGAAAACTACAGGGAAACTGTACTGAAGAAAAGAGGTTGTTGGTCCTGGTAAACAGGGCATGTGGATATGGGAATAGTTAAATATTACATAGAAAATTTATGTGTGACAAAGACAGTACTGATAAGTCACAAGGCTCTTTTTTTTTTAAAACTGTGATTCAGAGTTATCTACAGAATTTCTACAACCTTCAAAAGGATCATCATGCCCATTTAAGAAGCCGTGGTGAAAACCCCCTTACTGCAAAGCTCAAGGAAATGCAGTCGTTCTTTGGACTACAAGTGACTGGAAAACCTGATCTTGACACATTGGAGGTGATGAAAAAACCCAGATGTGGTGTACCTGATGTAGAGCAATATGTGTTCACACCAGGGAATCCCAAATGGAAAAGAAATAATCTGACATACAGGTAATCTTTCCTAATCTGTTTCAAAAAGATATAAATCCAGCACACCAACTTTGGATGGGGGGGTCTGAAGGAATTATATTATGCAACATATGGACATATGGAGTGATTTAGTGATTTCTGGAAGAAGACAGGGGCTTTAGAAGGCAGTATCTAAAACAAAGCCTTTATTAATTCTCATTCATGAAAGATACATCTAAGATTTTTGACTTTTTCACAAGTAATTATATTTCAGCTAAAATGCTGAAATTTCAAGTATTTTCTAAACAATATATTATGTGTTGGGTTTTCTTTGAAGGATTTTGAATTACACTCCAAAGATGAGCCGAGCTGATGTAGAAGAAGCAGTCAGAAAAGCTCTCAGTGTCTGGAGCAACGTGACACCATTGACATTCCAAAGGGTTGAGAACAAAGAAGCAGATATAATGATCTCTTTTGCTTATAGAGGTAACAATGATAACATGGGATATTAAATACCCATCTGAATTCATAGAAGTAATTTAAGATTTTAACTGATTTTTTACCTCTTCATTTTAGACCATGGCGACAATTCTCCTTTTGATGGTCCCAATGGGCAGCTGGCTCATGCATTCCAGCCTGGTGAAGGTATTGGTGGAGATGTGCATGTGGATGAGGAGGAAGCTTGGACAAAAGGTGGAAGAGGTAAGCATTTTGTAGCTGAATCTATCTAGTTTTAACCTCATACAGTCTTACCTCATGAGACGCTTACTATTTTACAAGCCTTTCTACAGGCAGAAAAGTGAGCAAAAGGGACAGAGCTTTTCATTTATAATTGCTTGCCCTTTTTTTGTTGTTGTTTTTTACTGCCACTTTTAGGCATGAACTTGCAGAAAACAGATTTTTTAAATCATAGTAGCATTTATAGTGTCATAAATATTTAGGTCACGAGGGTTTATAATGATTTTAAGGTCAGCACTTTAAAATATTTTTTGTTCAGAGGAAACCTAAAACTTGGATACAAGGAAATCTGTTGGTAGACTTCTGATGGCAAATTCCTTATTTTTCTTAACCTAGCACTTCAAAGTTTGGTGCTAACTAGGGTGTTCAAAGTATCACCGAAACTGTAATCTCGCCGTTTGATTTGAAGTTCTGTTTTCTGTTGGATTATTGCCAACAATCCCTCAGCATGGGTATGATCCTTGATCTGAGCAGTTTATGTGATAGGGCAAACAGCTCGTGTTTAAGACACAAGGACACTAGAGAAATGACAGTGAGACTACAGTTAAGGCCAGACATTCTTTATATACTCTTCTAGTTCCTCTGTTATAATGGTGTTGGGTTGTTATGATAATAGAATTACTTACAGTCTCTCTTGTACCTCTAGTGTATTTTAGGATAAGTCTTTCCCATTTAGTGAACTGTGGCGAGTATTGAAAGAGATTTTATCTTGTTTCATATGTTTTTAATCCTACAGGCTACAATTTGTTCATTGTTCTTGCCCACGAGCTTGGCCATTCACTGGGTCTATCTCATTCAAATGATCCTGGAGCACTGATGTATCCAACTTACTCCTACACCGACCCAAATGAATTCCTTCTTCCTCAGGATGATATTGATGGAATTCAGGCCATCTATGGTAAGAAATAATATATTTATTTAATATATACTATTTGGGAGGCTAGTAAATGGTAAGAAAATATGTATTTATTTAATATTCCTACTTGGGAATCTGGTAAATGGTAAAACAGTGCTATTTAATATTTCACCAAAATGAGAAATTTAACAGTTTCTGAAAAATAGATAACAAAAGAGAGAAAATGCCTGGAAGCAAACTTCAGCTGAAGTCCAGTTCCACAAAAATCTCATTTTGGAAAAGATGAATACAACTGGTTTTATCAATATTAGAATTCTGAATTTAATATCAGACACTTAATTTAAAACAACATTCTTTTTCATTCCCTATAAAAAGTGTTTCCTGGGTCCTCAGAGACCTTCTGAACACTTTCCTTGTATTTCTCCACACTAAATCATAAATATTCACCCTACAGGACGGTCTAATGCTGCTGTGCAGCCAACAGGACCCGTAACTCCAGAAGCTTGTGACCCAAATTTGACATTTGATGCTATTACTACCCTACGTGGCGAAATATTCTTCTTCAAGGGCAGGTAACAACAATAAGCATACATACTATTTCTTTAAAATATTCAGTAGTTTAAAAAAATCCATGAGGGAAAACTAGCCCTTTTGAATGTAATACAAAGAGAAACACTAGAAAACCACCATGTATTTACAGAACTGAATTCTCAGACCATTAACCCAAAGAGCCCTATTTGATAAATTTAGGGAAGGTGACATGGACTTACAAGGTTGTTTTCCAGCTGTTCCATCACTGTGGCCAGCACTGTGATAGACTTATCTCTGAACTCAATTCAACTAAAAAGAAAAGCAAGAGCATTCACGTACCCCTTAGCAATGTGTCCATGGGTCCCACACTCATCCTCAGTGCAGGACCAGCAGTGGAATTGAAAGCACTGCCAGGGAGAAGGATGTCTGAGCCTTATTGCCCTACAGAGAAATAGAAGGTCTTACATTCAAATTGTCTGATTTTTAGCATGTAATTGAGGTGCTCAAAGTACAAATGCCTTTGGTCTAGATTTCTTTTGCATGCAGTGGATTACATGCATGGGGGTATTCACATCCAAGTACCCATCTCTCCTCCATTGTACTCCAGAAGCTATAATAATTATTTTGAAGTTTTGATAGGAGTGGAATTATTTTATGACATAAATTTTGTTTAAAACAGATACATGCTGCGCAAGCATCCTGCAAGAACAGAGACGGAGCTCAATTTTATCTCACTGTTCTGGCCAAGGTTACCATCAGGAATTCAAGCTGCTTATGAAAACGTTGAGAGAGATGAAATTTTAATTTTTAAAGGTAATTGAACCAGAAGTTCTCCACTTTTTCTGACCTGTTAATTCCTGTTTCTTGAAAAACTATGCACTTACAGAAGTTAAAGTGTTTTTAAGGAAGCAGATAATCTTACAATTCTGAAAATAATTCAACCAGAGGATCATATTGCTGTAATGGATCTTCAGGTCATAATCTAGAAAACTTGCCCCTCTGTTACAGTTAATGCCCTGATAAAACAAGTCATGGAAACAGCTACCCTTCTTCAGGTCCAGTTCTCTTCAGGTAACAGCACTTCACTTTGTGCAGAAGGACTTTTACTGAATTCAATTGACAAATACAGGCATTTTTATGCTACAGTTACTGATAGGCTTGTTAGTATTTGTTAAATTTCGAAAAAAAAATACAAAACTATGTTGGTGAAAAATTGTACTATGAGAGGAAAATTGTTCACTGAACTAACAGTCAGTCCTTCTTTTTTAAAGGTCTCAAATACCCTTTAAGTTCCTCGAATAAATTAATTATATACATACTATTGTACATGACCTATTACCACATATAAATATGTTCATTGCATCTAAAATTAACAAAGCATTTTGACTAGACATGTGCTTTTCTTAATAGCTTAATTTGATGCACATTTCTTAGTTTTCAAACTATTATATGGCTCTATAATCTAATAGCATATTACAGGAATTTAATAAATTCAACATCCCAATCCAAGGTCAATGGTTTAACTCATCAACCTTCAGCACTCCCCAAGCGGTTATTCAGACAAATACCTTATATTTCTTTTTTAAAGTTCTGGGAAAAACTCTATCCAATACACCTTATAATTCTAATGTTTTCTTCTTAAAACAAAATCCGTTTCCCTTGTCTTCATGATGTAGTGCCAGTGTAAGAATTAGAAATTTTCTAAAGTGGTAAACTGAAAGGAATAATACTGACATCTAGACACATTGTCTTCTACACATCTGAAACACAAGTAAACGCTGTTTATAAGTAGCAAAAACAAATGAAATTTGCTGGTATTTTTCAGAGGATAAATACTGGGTCGTCAGGGGATATGACGTTGTACCTGGCTATCCCCGACCAATCTATCGCTTGGGGTTCCCGAAGACTGTTAAAAGAGTTAATGCAGCTTACAATGATGAAACTACAGGAAAAACATACTTCTTTGTAGCTGACAGATACTGGAGGTAAGATTTAATGTTCATTTACCAGAAGGCATGTTTTCATTTCCCTGGGGACTGATGTATTACTATACAGTTTGAGTAGAACGATGTGTAAACCAGGTATATTCCAGAAATTTAAATGTGTTTCTTTGGAGTTTAAAAAAAATTAAGCATTTGCTAGAATGTGTCATGTTTTCATGAAGACTTTTTTTCCCCGAACATTAGATTCCTGTAGTAGGAATATAAATACTTTCACCTGAATGAAACAGCTACCCAATAAAAAAGGGTCAGTTTCTAGTAGATTACTCACTTTTTCTCCACAACAGTGCTGCTTTTTTGTGTGATGTTGTGATAGTGTCTACTTTTAATTCACTTTTCAAACAAAATGAGCCATCAATGCAAAGTGTTGCAATTGAATTCCTCTATGAAGTAACTATAAATATTATCCAATTTTTAAGTCACTTGTATTTCTAATTGAACCTCATGACAAATTTCAGAGAGTAATTTTGTTTGAGAAGTCCATCACCGACACTAATTCATCTATGGTTCAGGACTGTGCTACTGTCTTCTTCAAAGTTTTATGTTGAACTGGATATTCAGTGCCTTGAAATAGAAATTCATTTTATGTGCAAGTGATGGCCAAGGCTCTGCTAGTCCAGAAATACATTATTAATTTCTGAGCTGTGTTTCCAGGATCCCTGGGAACATTGTGACAAACTTTACCACAGGTAGGATTTTCAAATCTCAGAGAAACCTCTCAGAGAAACTTAAGAATCAAAGAGCTACTTCAGTTAATCTCTATGAGACTTCTTAGTAACAGCAGAGTTGCATGCAAGAATTTGCTTTTGACTTACAAAATATTGTCCACTTTCTCACTAATTGTAATGACATTTCTTCTTCTAAGATATGATGAAAAGAAAAAATCCATGGATCATGGGTATCCCAGGAAAATAGTCTCTGACTTTGGAAATATTGGCAGAGTTGATGCTGCTTTCCAGAAAGATGGTGAGTGCAACATACCTTTAATCTGTGTTTATGTGAATATGTGGGCTTCTATAGACAGAATAATTTTTTTCAAAAAGCTGTTATTAACCTTAATGAAAAGGAAATTAAAAATATCAGGTATACATGGGCTGTCTATAATGGGGGTTTTCTTTTCCAAAACACTGAAAAAAGTCAGCTATGAAATATAATTGGATTAAATTTTACTTCTAGGCTATGTGTATTTCTTCCATGGAACAACTCAGTTCCAGTTTGATCCTCATGCCAAACGGATTGTTCGACAAATGAAGAGCACCAGCTGGTTTAATTGTTAATTGCAATGTTTTCCATATGCCAACTGTATGTTTTTATGTGCTGCACTTTTTCAGCACTTTTCACTTCAGCACTGCTGTATTTTTCAGCACTTCACANTTTAATTGTTAATTGCAATGTTTTTCATATGCCCACTGTATGTTTTTATGTGCTGCATTTTTCAGCACTTCATGATTCTCAGGTCAGAATGGATTTCCGTTCAAATTCTATGGCAGTATAGTCTTAATAATTATTTATTTTAAACCAAATAAACTTATATAATTTATCACAACTTCTCCTGTTACGGACAAGTTTCCTAATAAATTATGTTTCTCATACAATTGTTTTCTTGATGTCTTTTTTGCCCTTATGCTCAAGAGCCAAGCCTAGCTTTCAAACAGTAAAAAATGTGTTCTGGCAGGAAATGTCAGGTTTTGTCACAAAGACAGGGAAAGGAGCACACACCTGTCTCTGAAACTCCCACCCCACACAAACCCTGGTGAAAATCTGACGGTGAATTAGTTGGGGCTCACTGTCATCAGAGTACAGATCTACTTCCACTTTCTATTCCTCTTTCCCCAACTTCCGCCCTTAGACTACTCTCCAGGGTGTACATCTTTACAGCTGTGGGAAGAGGGCAGGGGGGCGGGGGGAGAAGGAATATTCTCATGTTTTTGGATTTAGGAACTGGTTTCAAGCCCAGAAATGCAGAAATGTAGATTAGAAAGGACCCCTGACCTGAGAAACAAGTCACTTGCTCTCAGAGGTATATCTGAGATACCACATCATATAACGAACAAACGAACCTCTTTAATCAAGGTTCTTTTACATGCTTACTACTCCAGTAGTTACTAAATCCCTCCTAAGTCCAGTGGGTTGAAGAATCAAGACCTTTCCTTAAGAAATGAAAATACTTGGCCAAAAATACTTCTGATACAAAAATTTTTTTAAAAAGACCACATGAACAGGATAAAATATATTATCTTTTACAATATCTGTATTATTCAACATGATCCTATATTTTGAGAAAATAATGTGTAATCTCACAAAAACATGCCTGTTTCATTTAACATCACTTATCTGTCTTTATTAGAAGGCTATTAAATTTTATCCTTCATAAACAAAGAATAGACTTGGTAGTTCCCTGTATTAAATTCAGGAGCATAGATTAGTCTAAATACTGTTCATAAGAAATTGTATAATTGATAATAACTTGATCATATACTTCATAAACCTAAGAAAATATTATTAAATATAAAAATAAGTTGCAGCAAGTCAAAGGCTTTAATTAAGAAGTTAATTTATGTGAATCCTGCTCTCACAAGTTGTTATAGGTACTAGTTCTTTAATATCAAACCTCAGTAGCAATGCTATTGAATCCTATTTTCTTGCATATGCCATTGTTACTGAATGATAATTAAACCAAAAATTGTTTCAGAAGTTATATAAATCTAAATTGATTGCGTTAGGGCTTTTTTAGCAGAGATATTTTACAAATAAAACACAAGATCTGCAAGCAAAGATAATATTTCTTACTAGAACAATTCATATTTAAAAAAAAAACTGAGGGCATATATTCCCTGCACATATGAAGTAGAAGCACAGGATCTCAAGGCAATGGCACGAGAGCTTCTCAGATTTAGAGCAGAATGCTAGTCCCTCTCCAGAAGCAAATAGTAGTGGGCACTCATGGGGCAGAGAAAATGTTAAATAGGAGATGAGGGGTAAGGAGACTGTTATGTTTTAGAAGAAAGAGAGATAAAAGGTAATTTACAAACCATGGAAGATGAAGAAGTTAAAAATAGAATGAAGTTTCTCATGCAATATTTTTAGTCCATGCCTTTTGGCATCCTGTGAAGCTGCAATTTTTAGTTGCCAGACACAGTTTTGAAATTCACTGTGTGGATTTCCCACAAGCAGGAAGACGAGAGCTCAAAATGAAGTGAGTTCTTTGTGAGAAATCTGCCCCGTGCTTATGGGAGAGAACATTTCCTCTGCCTGCGTGAGCGTAGTGATTGCTCCATCCCAGCCACACCATGAAGAAAGAGGAGGGCACTTCTGGTGCTGGCAGCTCTTGTCTTCCTTTAGGCACAAAGCAGGCTTTCAGTAATTAGGAATTGGGGTGTTGTTTCCAGCTTAGCCCATACAATCACGTGCCATTTTCTTACTCCCTTTTAACAAGTTTACCTCTATTTGCTAATTATTGTACTACGTTAAAGTACTGTACCCCTCCCCAGGGTCTTGCTACAGGTTTGATGTGTAGTTGTAGTCCATATCATTATTGAGACAGATTTTCCCAGCCAGGAATTTAATTCCCTAAACATGATTAGAGCATCTGAGGTACCGTAGGGTCTCCGAGTAACCCATGCAGATATGAAACAGGACTCCTCAGAGCCCATCACTTCCCAAAGGCCCACAGAGACTACACTGTCTCTAGGGACCTGTGTTGGGGTGGTTGAATCCTGCCCTCACACACTGCACACTGCTAAAAGTTTGGGTCAAAGGGTCAAAGATAGTATCTGAACCATTCACCTGTGCTCCATGTTTTTCACTCGAGCTGAGTAACAATGTAATTTTATTGGCTTTGTGGAAGGATTGAGCCTGAAGAGTAGGGGCTCAGCTCATCTGCCTGAACAGTTCTCTAATTGCGTTAAGGTTTCTTAAGGCTTCCGGCTGGCTTCCAGCTACCAGTCTAGAAGCCACATGTCTCCTCTAGGTGCTGGACCACAGCCACCAGTGTGAGAGATCTGTCTTATGTTTTTAAATGGATGTATTTGTTTGTCTCAAAGGTTTTAAACCTAGAAGGAACGACCATGGTGCTACAGTCCAATTATATTCATGCATATGCCACAAAAGACAAACGCTGTTCAGGGGCTTTTGCAGCAAACATATTTTCCCATGGCACTAGTATACATTCTTGGAAAACATGTTTCGGCTGATATGAATTTAATTTTATGGAAAATTAAAGAACTATGGGCAGATTTGATATGAACTGGGAGAAGTGGTTATCTTGCTTCCCACTGCAGCAGGCTATCAGATCCCCACAGCTGTCTGCCATGTAGCAGTGAAGGATAGAGACAATAAGAGCAGCTAGGTCAAGATCAGCTGCATCTAACTTTATGCATTTATTAGTTAAGCTTTCTTCTACAGAAAACAGAGAAATACATATCTCTGGAGAGTGATTCAACCAGCTATCTTAGAATAGGGTCATCTGACCTCTACAAATAATTTAATCTAGAGAAGTTTAAACCACTAACTTAGACTACATTTTTAGTTTCAGCTAATATTATTGTTTGCTCAGAAGACATTTGAGTGACAAATAAGGGAGATCTACATCACACAAAGCACCACCAGGGTTTTGTAACCCGGCCACCTACACAACCTACAGCAAGTTCCCACTGCCTATGGGAGAGAGACATGAAAAAGTGTTTTCACAACTGATGTTTCACAAACATGTCTGTAGCTGGCCTTGGGGTCTGGGAAAAGAAGAAGCTGTATAAGCAGCTTCTGGGTATGGTTTCCTAACACTTCTCTTTGACATTTGTTAGAGCCTCTCAATGTTGAACTACCTCATGACTTCTTTTCTCCTCTTAAAAGGCAGCAGTAATGTGACCTCTGTTCTAACCCAGAAAGTTCACTGCCTATCCTCATCACATCAGTAGTACCAGGTGATGTTACTCAGAGCATCCCAGGAACCAGAAATAGTGCTGGAACGTGGTCATGATCTTAACACAATACCAGCAGGGACTCAACATTCCTAATTGTTCACAACACGGGTGTCTATTGGTTAGCTGTCTAAGCATGCATTGTATCAACAGAAATCTAATCAGTATGGTCAAATACACACAGAACGGAATGGGATCCATACAATGCAATGATAATAAAAATGAATCAAGGGAAGGGTTCAGTTTTGTTTTAATAGTACCTCAGAAATACCATTAACAAGTTTAACAACGAGGCCATTAGGATGAGAAAATTAGTCATTAATGCCTTCAGCTGGAGAAAAGTTGGCTGCAAGTGACAGCAAAGAAGCCAAAAACATGGAAGTAAGCATTTCCGGAAAAAAGCCAAAGTCCAACATGAAGGTATTTCTTTTCACAGTTTTGTAAAATTTGAGTACATGTTGTCAGAGCTCCTCTGACGTGCCAAACACCTTCAGCTCCCTTTGCTGCCAGTGGAAGAGGAAGGTGCTTGGCTGGAACAGGGTGAAATCCCATCATTTGTCACAGACTGTGTGACTCTTAAAACTTCCCTTATTCTGAATTACTTAAGACAGGAAATAATCATATCCCCTGCGGTTAATGTGGTTAAACTGAAAAAAACTTTAGTGATGAAATCGCAGATAGAAAATAAATAGATGGATTGATAGATAAGTGCAGACAGAGATATAAGATTATTCACATTTTTAGGGTAAATTTATAAGGTAAAATCATTCTCATTTATGTATATTTTTGATTCCACCAGAATAATTTAAAGGAAACACACCGTTTCAAAGAGTTGCCAGGAATAGGTGGGCAAGGAATTGGCATTTTCATCCATTTTCCAAAACATTCAGTCTCACTTTATGAATCAATTTGATATAAAATATTCTGCTTAAGTAATTTCTCCCAAAGTTATTTTTGTTTTGTTTTTTGTGGGATTAATATCTCATGCACAATTCCCATTTTCTAGGCTGAGAATGGTAGAGTACTTCTACATCTCGTGGCCCCATTTCACACAGCTATGTTGGGACAACTTACAAGGTTTTGCATTTGTCCACCATTTAATCTGGCATGAAATTGCTCAGGTTTGTCAAATCCAGTGTAAAATAACTAAAACTGAGTGCCAGTTTAGAAATGGTAGCCGAGCAGCTTAGACGTATTCAAATCCCAACTGACTTCCGATGACTGTGAAATCGGATGGGTTCAATTAAGTTTTATTGTGTCCGTCTGCACAGCGTTATAGCTCATGTGGAGGGAATCAGAGCATGAAGAACTCTGAGTCAGTCTACAGCTGACTCTCCAAAGCACCCCACCACCGTATGAGCTGGGACGCGAGAAAGGAGGCACATGGATCAGAAAGCAGACTGCTCTCCTACCGGGACGGGGATGAGAGTAAAAATGATGGCTCTTTCACTTTGGCTTTTAACACATGCAGCTGTTTCTGGTGCTCTTCCCACCCACCCAGAGAAAGACAACGAAGAAGATGCAAAGCTTGTACAGGTAACTGCATTGTCCATATCTGAGATCTATTGAGCCCTCTATTTTTAGACCTAATCTGTGTATTCCAGCTGCACAGCAGCTTGCTGCCTTTCTGAGACAATGCTATTGCATACGACTCTGGTGCCCAAATTTTACTAAAGTAGGATAAATCTGTACAAACTGGAAATGTCAAGTAAATAAGAGTGAGGACAATTTTGTCTCTTTCTGTTTAGCTGTGAACCTTGGGTAAACATCTGTTGTGCTCCAAAATCACAGGCAGAAGGTTTTGCCAGCAGCCGACACAAACGTCAGTCCCAAGGTATTTGTTTAAGAGACAGATCAAAATGTGAAATATGTTTGCTTTTTTTTTTTTCCATTAGAATTATTTGAATAAATTCTATGCTGTTGAGCCAGATCCAAATCAACTTGGATGGAAAATAAATGCTGAATCCACAGCTGAAAAAGTTCAGAAAATGCAACAATTTTTTGGTTTGAAAGTGACTGGAAAACCAGATAATGAAACATTGGAAATGATGAAGAAACCCAGGTGTGGAGTTCCTGATGTGGGTCTCTATGGCTTCACTCTGCCTGGATGGAAAAAAAACAAACTGACATACAGGTAGTATTTCAGTAATTACTTTTTGAGTTTAAATTTTAGGTTTGTGGGTATTCACACTTGTTATATTTAAATATAACTTCCATAGCAATTGTTTCCTGTTGGGAATACAAAAATGTCTCTTTCTCCACAGCTGTTACCTATGCAGGCTCCTGAGAACCAAGCTGGGTATTTAACATTCACTGGTTTAAGCATATTACTGTGCCTGTCATGTATCACTTCTGACAAATATTCTGTAAGCCAAACAGAAACATCAATTGCCCCTTGTACAAGCCTCATTATCTTTAAAACTTGCTGAGACAACAATGTAGTAGTTACAGAAACCTGAGGAGATAACTTTCCTTATGCTCAAGTGACAACCTCCTGGCTAAGGGCCATTTTAGGAACAAACTGATAATGCGTACGCAACTATTATTATGAAAAAGACACGTTGGACAGTTATCACGTACCTCAAACTCACTCAGCCCAAGATGAATCTCAGAAACTATTTGTTTACAGGTTAAACTGCTTCTTATACTTTTCTGTTCATCATCTTAACCATATTAGGAATTTTTTTTTCCTGCAAATACTAAGTATTATACTTGCATTCTCATAACTGTAGAATTGTGAACTACACACCAGATATGAGCAAGGAGGATGTGGACAAAGCCATTGAGAAGGCGTTTAAAGTGTGGAGTGCTGTCACCCCACTGATTTTCACTCGCATTCAGAAGGGAATAGCAGATATAATGATTGCTTTTGGGACCAAAGGTATGATGACTGCATACAATGATAAAATTAATTCATAGATTTTTCAACAGTCATAACCTAAGCTCAGTGTTGTTTCAAATTCATATTATTTAGCTCACGGACATTGCCCTCGTTATTTCGATGGCCCCCTTGGAGTCCTTGCTCATGCCTTTCCACCTGGCAATGGTTTAGGTGGCGATGTACACTTTGATGAGGATGAAGACTGGACCACAGGCTCAGCTGGTAGGTTCAAAAAAGGTTTCTAAAGTGTTACGCAGATGAATAAACTCCTTTCTGATTGTATTTAAGTGAAGGAAGAGACTGAGATTAAACACTGCATTAACAATAAGAGCAGTTTGAGGATATTACAGGTCATTCTCCAACTGGGATACTTACAGCAGCACAGACATAAACTCACCCTGATCTACTCTAGTTCTAATTTAACACTGATAAAAATACCAACAGGACAATCCTTTTCAGGTAGGAATATCACAGACATGGCCACTCTTACCTGGGGGCTGGTGGTGGCCCATGTCCACCAGAGCTTCCTTGATAACCCTTGATAAAAGCTTTCTCTTTTTCCCTCCTGGTGCACACCAGGCCTGGCATGACTGCTGTCTGCTTTGCAGCAGCCCTCAGAGGACATCTCCACCACCTAAAAATCAACACAGCCACTAGTGATAATGAAGAGTTTTCACTAAAAATTCCAGGATAGGTTCAACTATGCGCCACAGAGAGGGGAACACCAAGTGCCCAACAAACTGTCTGGTCCTCTCAGCCTCCAGGCTAGCCATACAGCACATACTGCCTCTGACAGGTCCATCAGTACACAGACACATTACCCTCTTGTGCTTTTTTTTTCTCATCCAGTTTTTGAGATGGAAAGCTTCAACAGAAAAACCGAGGTCAGGAAGAGCAAGGAGATAAAGAATAGGAAGGTTCTGTAAAACCACTGCACAAAGAGAAGAGTGTGGGTTTATTGTGGTGGGAAAAAAAAAGAGGGATGAGGGATGGACATGTCATGTGATTAAATGTAATGTTTTCCCCATACTGAGACTGAATGGGTCAGCCCCAGTTTTGCTGCTGTTCCTCAGCAGTACAGCTCCAGCAGCCAGACATTGCAGAACTCAGAGCACTTGGAGAATTTTTGAGAGGGGAGGACTGACTGGAAATATGTGTGGAAAAAATGAGGCTTTATTTTGTTTGGGTTTTTGAGAAATGAATGTCTTGGCTTCAGCCAGCGTTTCTTGGGCAATCGATGACCAGTCCTCTCCTCTGCCACAGACTTGTGATCTTCACTAAATCTGTTGACATTTCTGGCTCTTGGTCTGCAGGGCAGATGATCATTCTTCCCTAATTCATAAAGGCATGTTACTTGGAGGTGTGCATGTTGAAGGAAATTCCATTTTTAGTTATTTATTGTGTTAACATATTTCACTGGGAATAAGCATGCATAATATTTTAAAAATTTATTTTGTTTGACACATCTATAAAGAAACCATATGCTTTAAAGTCCCAATGGTAGGAAGGTAAAGTTCTCTGCTAACATTTTATTTTTTCCCTGTCTATTCATGATCTCACCTTTCTTTCTCAGGTTTGAAGGAGGGAGAGTGACACACAGAGTGACACTTCGATACCTGCAGTGAGCACAGAGTGTGTCGTCCTGCCTTGCCCTGGAGAGCTGTTAGTTTGATCTGACTCACTATCTAATCTGTTCTACCTCAGCCAGGAAACCCTGCCAGGACATTCCAAAGAGCTGCACCCACACTCACCCCCAGATATCTACTCATGCCACACACATATTTTCAGTAGCTAACAGAAAGCAGGAGGGTCAAAAGTCTTTCCCTTCTAGTGGGGGAAGACCACAGTCTTGTCCTATACAAAAACATGTTCACATATATGCATTCCCTAGTGAAATGTCAATACACTGTATGAAAACTGTCACAGAGCAATAGCCCTGCTGTGGTCGTATAAGCCATTTGATGAGTAAAATTAGATTGATCTCTTCTCTCTATCAATTTCTTAAGGGTTCAACTTGTTCCTTGTTGCTGCTCATGAGTTTGGCCATGCCCTGGGTCTGTCCCATTCCAGTGATCAGAGGGCTCTCATGTTCCCCAATTATGCCTATGTCAGCCCCAGTGAATTTCCACTTTCTCCAGATGATATAAGTGGCATTCAGTCCATTTATGGTGAGTAAAATCCATGGCTTTAAAAAAAAAAGAATAAGTAGGGGAGAAATAACCTCTTTCACAAAGTGTCACCATAAACTTAATCATATTCTCATAATATTAAAAAAAGCGCAAGGTGTGGAAACCTTAATATTTCTTTCCAAATATTTTTTCCAAAATGTCTCCCTTAGGATCTCCACCAAATGATCCAGATAAAAGGCCAACCACCCCTACCTCACCTGAAACCTGTGGCTCCCAGATGTCTTTCAATGCCATAACTACACTCCGACAAGAAGTCATTTTCCTAAAGGGCAGGTAAATACTGATATGACATTTGTCTGCATGGGGTTTAATTTTTCTTGATTTATACAAAGACTGAATACTTCTGTGGTTCACATGTTTACAGGATTTACAATGAGACAAGTGGATTTCAATTCATGGAAATAAAAGTTTTAGCAGATATTAGTTATATTAATATTTTCACAGTATCCCCTGAAAATACATGATTAATTTTTTTTCCAGAAGACACCTCAATCCCAATGAGACCTTATCTCCAAATGTATAGATGGTTACACGGAGTAGTGACTTGACTAAATGATGCAAATATTTCCTGAGAAACACATAAAGGTTTGGTTTGGAAGGTATCTCAAAGATCATCTAGTTCCAACCAGGGACACTTCCCACTAGACCAGGGTGCTCAAAGCCCCATCTAACTTGGCCTTGAACATTAAATTTTTAAATTAATTTTAATAATTTAAGTAATTAACTAACTAAGAAATAGCATGTTTGACATGTTAATAAATGTTTGAAAATACAGTTGAGCCTGTCTCTCCTCCAATCACCTTCACAAGCCCAGAATCATCCGGGGCATTCAACTGCTGAAGAGGTTTCAGCAAGTCCCACCTGAGCTCCTATAACCCTCTTACTATGTAGCACAGGAACAACCTGAAATATCCAGCTACTTATAACTGATCCCATTTATCATTCAGCACCAATGAAATGCCAGAAAGAAGCTAGAATTAAAAAAAAAAGCAACACTTCCCAGTACGGGGAGTTATTTCCTTTCTGACACATCAATCCAGGTAACTCCATTGACAAGAAAGAGCTTGTAAGTCACAATGTTATTCACATTCTTTTGCACATATAGAAGTTTCTGTGGTTTATTATGTGCTACAAAACCTGTTTAATATTTAAATCAGGCACTTATGGAGGGTCTACCCTGATAACTCAGAAGCTGAACGTGAATTAATTTCTGCCTTCTGGCCAAATGTGCCTCCTGGTATTGAAGCTGCATATGAGAACACAAAAGATCAGATGCTATTTTTCAAAGGTGAAGTATGAGATTTTCTTTAATTTTTTTCATAATTTAATTATGTGGGAAGAAGGCATGTGTACATAAAATTCACTTTTCAAATAAATAAAAACTCAGAACATTTCATCTAGTTTTCCTACAACCTACAGTAGTGCATTTTACCATTTACTGTTTGAAACTGACTGGTGAAACTAAATATTTTAATTTCTTTTAACAGGAAACAAATTCTGGGTTATTAGCGGATATCAGGTGTTGTTTCGTTATCCAAAGAATATCAACACACTGGGCTTCCCCAAAGGTGTCAAGAAAGTTGATGCAGCTGTTTGCAACAAAAATACGGGGAAGACAGACTTTTTCATAGGTGACAAGTACTGGAGGTAAGAAGAATTGAAAATGTTTTCCTATGAATGCTTCCAACATAATCTGAATAAAAATTAAAGTGTCCATGTGATATACAAGACAAAGTAGACCTTTTAGGCACCGGTATGTAACTAGGTAATTCTAGTAATCCTACTTGTTATAGAAGTGTTTCTTTGACTCCTGCATGAGGAGAAGAGTATAGCTTTGTGTTTTGAGAGCTTAAGTGTGTCCTGAAGTGGGCATCCAAAATATGGATGTGCTTTGATACATTATGTCTGGAAGGTGAAAAAAATCCATCATCTAGAGAACTTTCACAGATACGCAAGTGTCTCAAAAAACTAAAGATCAAAGCTAATCTGCTTCAGCAGAAGGCTGGCTGTGATGGCTTACGTAGGATTTCTCTGGTTTCTGAAATTCTTGGATTATTTTATCCCTTTTAGAAAAAGAAAAGTGAGGGTTCCTTTCCTGTCTTTGACTGGTTAGCACTGGCTTTTCAACATATTCCCTCCAAATCTTATTCCCAAACTGGCATGAGTGAGTCCTGATACCCAAAGAGCTGGCAGGTGGAAGAAAGAAGTCGGCTTTGGGAAGCTGAAAGATTCCTTTTGTGTGCAAGGACAATGGCTGCAAAGGTCTTCCTCAGACAACCAGGGCAAGCGTGGGTCACACAGACTTTATTGTGACTAATTGTGGGGTTCCTCAGTGAGACACACAGTGTCAGCTGGATTTTGAGATTCCTGTGGTTTCCTGTTTTTTGGCTTTGATTTGGGAAGAATATTTACAACATCTTGCACGGCTATTTTACTGCCTTGGTCACAAGACAATAGCATGCAAGAAAACCACAACACGCATTTCTTACCTAGTAACTCATTCTCTCAGCCTCATGTGCCTGTGAAAAATATTTATTGTATCCAAGGAGAAGTAAAACAAAGGATCGTTTATTTGCTTGGGTTTTTCTTTCCTGAGAGGGTTCCTCAAATCTGGAAGAACCCTTCAGGTTCTCCTTTCAGCTCCTGTAATTTAGTCCCATCTCATAAAAATTGTCCTAGCTCAGTTAGGAACAACTCAGTTGTATTAAAAATAAGCCAGCTTCCTTGCCTCCATCTATATCTATCAGCTAGTAGAAGACTATGTACAATATCTTATCAAAGTCTAAGAGGAGGAGTCAAAATTCATGCTACAAATATGTGCAATCGCTATAGCAGAAACCAATCTGTCCAGTTTCCATGCACTGTCTGTCACACTGTTATCAATAGAGGAGGTAAATCCCATCTCTGGAGTCCAAAATGTGTGTCTTCCTTCAATTTTTCTCATCTAAGATGCTTCTGAGGAGCTGCACCTGCCTTTGTCAGCAAACAAGTAGCAACTTCATTGGCAAACACAGTGGCCAGCATCCTGCAGCCATTTGTGCAAGTAAATAATACAACTTTCTGTTGCAACACCAGTGAAACCGATGAAACTGCAGGTGCTGGGCACCTTTTAACAGCTGCTTAACTCTGTGCAGAATTGACGCCTAAATTCTGTAAAATTGCATGTCTCCCTTCATATGATTTAGGTTTGATGAAAACAGCCAGACCATGGAGAAGGGTTATCCTAGACTGACAGTCAATGAATTTCCAGGAATAAGCCAGAGGGTTGATGCTGTTTTTCAACAGAAAGGTAAATGAAATGAGTTTTAAGTAAAATTGGTTCAGTTCTAAAGATCATAATTTCTCAAATTATGATGAATGTCATTATTGCTGCATCCTGCAAAAGACAGAAATGAAGAAATGCTCTCCTGTGTGTACAAAGGTGACATTCCCTGATTTGTCGGAATGAAGCTATTTCTTGTATCCATAACATAATGCTTTACTTTTTCATTTCCAGGATTATTCTACTTCTTCCATGGATCAAAACAGTGGGAGTTCGACCCTATTGCTAAAAAAGTTACCAGAGAAATGAAGAGTAACAGCTGGTTTAACTGTTAGTATCATTAAAGTTTCTTACATTCAGCAAAAGACAATAAATACCATTCCAGAGATCTCAGAAATTGTTTGTATGTACACTGCTCTACAGAACAGGCAACAGGACTAGTTTCCAAAAATGCTTTTCATGTATTTTAAAAAATTAACGTGTCAGCCCAAATTTTATCTTCAAAGACTAGAGCAAAATTGCATTTTTCCCATAAGCAGAATATGCACAAAATAATTTATTACTTTATTCTTCAGATGGCTTGGGGTTTTTTTAAATATTATGGCAATAAACAGTTTTAGCTTGATGGCACCTGTTTTCTGCTTCATCTGTTGAAGGCGTTCTACATTTCTGAGGTGTGAAAGGCTGCAGGTTAATATGCTAGTATCCCTCCAGCATACAATGTTTGCACTTTGCCTCTCTTCTCTCCAAAGAGCAAGCTTCTTTTCTCTCCATCTGCAAGATACAGGCTTTCCATTAGTAACTCACTTCTCTGCATTCTGCAGAAGATGCATTTTCCTGCATCTTGTCCTGCTCTTCTTTGGCTATTGCAGCCTTGTCCCTTTCACAGCATGGTATTTTGCCACCAAAATCACCCTCAAGTCCCAATGTCTAAATAAATTATCTCACCTGATAATCACCCTGATCTGTCTTTATAGCGTAACAATTAACATTTCATCAATGCCCACTTTTTCCAGGATGAAATACATCCTTCACAAATCAGCCCTGTTCTATTCAAGAAATAGATTTAACTATCATGTCATGGAGCACAACCTTTGCTCTGCGAATACAAACCACGTTCTTTAAGTGCACATACATCTGACATTCATTGCATGGGGCCATGGAAACTCCTCACAAAATCAGAAAAAAATCTATAGAGTCAGTCATATCCTCAACAGGTATTTCTTTTGCATTTAGTTCCGGAAACAGGTCCAGAACACACTGCCAAATGGCTGGCCATACTGCCAGCATGGCTGGGGATATCTTTAGAACCTGGTCTCAGTACTGGCTTTTCTTCTTGTTCCCTGGTTCTCACATATTTGTCTGTTTTACACACCTCTTGCATGCTTTAGTAAAATGCTTCTTTTTGCTGCGTATTTTTATAGCAATGCAATGACTCCAGCCTGAACCTTGCCCACCTGATTTGCTGTAAACAGGAGCAGTACCACTGTGTTGCTGCTATTGCTATGAGAAACCCACTGGCTTTGCTGCCACCAGAAAATCAAAGTAAAGGTTCAAATACATTGTTTCACTGATGTACAAGTCTAATCATTGTGAATACCATCACTATCTAGATCCCTAACAAAATTTAAGCTTTAAGTGCAGTGGCATGGAAGATATTTGAGGGAGATTTGTCTGACTACTTTAGCTTTCTGTCTAGCTACATGACTTAGGGAAGATCCCTCTACTGAGACGAAGAAGCTTTCCACAACATTACTCATCTCATCTCATCTCATCTCATCTCATCTCATCTCATCTCATCTCATCTCATCTCATCATCTCATCTTATCTCACTCAAAGGCTGCTGGGGCAAACCAGTGTCTTCAGCCTCCAGAGAAAACATCTCTTGCAGGGGAAGGACAGCCAACTAGCATAGAGTAGCTATCTTTCAGGCAGATAAGGCTGTGGAATGTATAGTGTCCTTGATGGGTATCTTCCAGGTTTTTTTCAGAATAGGACATCCTACTTTTCTCCTCTACCATGTTAACTTTTTAACAAGTTATAACAGCAGCTTTTTATTATCACCACAAGTCAGTGACAGAGTTGTCTGAAGGCACCTTCTTGCACTGCCACTGTGGAGTGATTGTGATACCCACACAAAAAGAGTAGAACATGCTGGAGGCAGGTGGGATGGATGTGGTTCCTTACCTATTTCTGTATTTTCAGGCTCCTTAAACTCTTCTCCACCATTCAATTAAACTGATGGCTGTGTAGTAGAAAGCAGAGCTTAATAGCACAGTCGTAGAAGCTGCCAAGTTACGCCCAAGTGTTTATACTCACAGGCAAGATTACTCTTTCACACTCAGTCTGCTCAGTGTGTAATATGATTGTAATTTTAACTTGGAGAAATGTTTAATCACTGAGTCATAGAGGAGATTATTCAGTTCTTTGCAACACATAGACAAGTTCCTCTGTCTTCCGATATATAAACGAACATCATAGTTACCCTGTGCTCCCTCTTTTCTCAGGTGAAAAATTGGTTCATCATTTACATAAATCTCTTGTCTTAAGGCAAGTTAATCTTTAGCAGTGAAATTTAGTTAATGAAGTTTTCTGACTGGCAGCTCTGGCATTCTGTTAAACCAGTCTGCGGTTCATGTTCACAGGTCGCCTGTGAATATAAATAAAGCAATCAGTATTTTTTTCCCTGGATTAGCAAAGAAAGTCTAAAAAGTCATTCCCAACACAGAAAGACTTGACTTTAGTGGTAACAGCTTGGTCACTCAGTTTTCCCTCTTTGACTGTCATTTCATTGGAGGAATAGGAGCCAGAGTAGGAGTGCCAGAACAGAAATCCAGTAAGAGAAGAGTTTTTACTGGTGGTCCTATCTTTCCATCTCTGTCAGGAGCCTGGACAACACGGCATTATATCTTGCTCCTCACCATACCCTCCCACAGGCCTAAAGAGCTCCCAGTACCACTTCCCTTCTCTTATACCTCCTGTAGTTCCTCATAGTGCATGTCCCCATACAATATTTAGGTCTCTAGCTGAGTAATGCTGTGTAATTACCCGTGGGGTGACCAGCCACTGGCCACACAGCCTAGCCCAGGGATGAATTATCTGTCTTCCCACTAACAGGGATTTTCCTCTTCTAGCCAGCTGCTATTTTCCACAAAGCCTGTAGGAACTGTGAAATTTCAGTTTGGCTTGGAAAAATTGGCCAGTGCCTCCAGCTGCCGTGGGACCAGATGGGACACAGACACACAGAAAACAGGATCCTATGTGGTCAAGCTAAAATAATTTTCTCAATGTTTTTCCTAAACATTCTTCTTGCTTTCCACTGGACATTTCAATTCACTTTTATAATATCGTATTGCCCCTACTCTTGACAAGAGGAGTTTGGGAGGGCAGACAAGGCAAGGTAGAAATGACATAAAACCAAGGCGACAGCTAATCCACACTTCTCTTTCCAGTTGTTTTATGTCACTAAGAAAACAGTCATTTGCTTCTCATCCAATTAATGTTTTTTAACAGCTGTTTTTCAAATTAATACGATTGTAAGATGATTAGACTGAACTCAATGAAACGAGGAACTGAAATGAGGAAATTATGCATCCTAATGTAATGTGTTACTGAGGCACACAAACTACAGCATTCCTGGTAGATTGTCCTGAAAAGTCCTGCTCACTTCTTTGCCTACAGGAACCCAATCTCCTGACACTGGCATGGGAGTGTTTCAGCTAACAGAGATGGCCAGGAGTTGTGGATAATCAAGTACTTGCTAGAGCAGAGCTTGAAAGCCACATCAGGTGGCTTACCCTTTCAGGTGAGCAATTCTCCTGTGCTCTCAGGTGACAGACAGACACCCCAAAAGCCTTGAGAAAACCGATACTGAATTTTTTTAAGGGTTTGGTACCTTAAAGGAAGAAAAAAGACAAGAATGGGAGCTAACGTATAAAGAAAGAACTTGCTGGATGTACATAACCACTCTCCCCTGGACTCCCTCATAACTTCATGCCCCTTCCTGCAATTTGCCCAAATCCCAATAACAGAAGAAGAAGGAAGGTGCAAGGCTGTGTTTAAGTGCTGATAGCCAACATGATCTTTGAACAGCACATGAAGTTTGAACCTTTTTGAACACTGGTCCTTCAGACGTGCCAGAGCCATACCCAAGGCAGAGAACTGAAACCCAGTACAGACATTGCAGGTGCCGAGACAGGACATCAACAAGACCTGTGGGTGAGTGGCACAGTGCAGATGAGGGGCCTGGCCAAAACAGGGAAAAACGTATAAAGAAAGAACTTGACACAGGCAGAAAGCCTTGCAGGGTGAACACTTTTAATGACAGTCATCTCAGTGACCTTACTGAGTGTACTTTGCACATGTACTTTGTAGACAGGATCTAGAGGTTTGAGATGTGTGTTCTGTGGTTCTGGCTGTGAATCAGACTTTTTCATGGTCTGCCTGCACTCATTGATTAAATCAGCTTGGGACAAGGGGTGTCTGTTGGATTTTTCCTCATACATTCCGGGCTTCATGTGTTTTTCTGGTCGGTAAGCACTGTATCTTGCTAACTTTAGGTAAGCAAATGGATATAAATCCATGTGTGTTTGTGTGCTCCTTAAAGTGCCTTGCCCACAGGTGTGTGTGACTCTGCACAGGCTCTGCGGGGCTCTGCAGCCGGCAGGGGCTGAAGGAGCAGGGAATGCTTGGAATTGCCTTCTCTGTATGATAGGAACAAATGCTGCTGGTGGAAACAAGGGCCATACAGCCTCCACTTAAATGAGCAGCACAAGGTTTCAAACGGTCAGATAAAAATCCAACACAGAATCCTAAAGACTAGGTCTGGGTCTGGGGTGGGTAACTCAGCCTATGGATATTGTGACTGTGGATATTGTGAGTGTTTGACCTTGGACTGATGAGGGTGGTGGTTACTTTTGGAGCAGTTGCTGCGGGTACAGGAGGTTAGCACAGGCCCCCAAAGAAAATGCTGCTTCTTGCAACAGATTGGAGATACGGACTTCACCTTGCCGAGCACAGCCTAACGATTCCCATGGACACAGCCCACAGGGACCTGCCAGCGCTGCCCGCTGCCCCTGTGTCGGTGTCCTCCGGTCTGGGAGTGGGGGTTCACAGCTGCCGCCCCGAGGCCACAGCTGTCACCCGCGGCTCACAGCTGCAGCCCCGCGGTCACAGCTGGCACCCGACGGCCACAGGGTCCACCCGGTGGTTACAGCTATCACGCGAAGGTCGCAGCTGACACCCCGCACAAGATGTCACCCGGCGTGGTTACAGCTGCCACCCCGCGGTCACCGCTGCCACCTAGCGCTCACAGCTGGCATTCCGCACTCACATCTGGCACCCCGCGATCACTGCCGCCCCAGCATCTGCTCCGGGCTGGCTCCTGACAGCTCAGCTCCTCAGGTGCTTCATTTCAGATGTGAGGTTACGCGGCTCACGATTTTCTAAATAAGAGCTTGCATAAAGGTGTTTTATGGATAGAAAAGTATGCAAGGAGAAGCACTTAGATTTGAAAACGAAAAATGCTTTGTTAAATCTATTATTAGCGTAATTTAAATTAAATAAACTGAGCTGTGTTTTTGCCATATTAGTGGTGATTCAAAATCACCAAGGAGAAAACAAATAGAAAAGCACCGACAGAGTACTAGAAACTATGTTCTGAAGGGATGAGTCCCCTAAATAGTCAGCAACTATTATGGAAATTGGTAAGCTGTTTTGGCCTGGACTGAAAGGGTTACACTGGTTAGGATGAAAAATTGGTACTTAAAAATGCAGGTCTTTTCAAAAAATAAATACTTCCAGACATATGGGAAATGTCATTATTAAACAGAACAACTTGGTAGTAAAGATGAAAAATACATAGTTTACAAAAAACAAAATGAAAAGCATTTTTCAACTGTGTGTGTAGGCATATAATGCAAATATATATGCATATATTTACCTCTAGCTATGTTTCAGGCTATCACCATTACTTTTATAACTACTGTTTTTGATTTTCACCCAAGATTATAGAGCAGATGATTTACACAGTAAATATATGAACTCTTTGAGTCATAATGCAATTTCCAGTTTTGATTATAATTTTCCAAGTAGCTGAACAGCGCATTTATCACTTCATGCTATTGCAAACAGGATTACTGTGAAAAAAACAGGCTTTTAGTGTAAAATAAATACACTTAGTGTAAGGAAGTAAGGAAAGGTTACACTGATCTCAGGAGGACACCAAACGGGTACAGGTATGTTCTGGAGCAAAATTCTGCAAGTCAATAAGTGCTTGTTTATGGAGATGTACAGAGTATGGAAAGAGAACGACTATTAGGAAAGACGTCTTTTGATTTCTAGGTGTGCTCAGCTCTTTCCTCCTTTCCAGGAACACAGTGCAGCCTGTGTACGTCATGAGCCAGAGGACAGGATTTAATTAGAGAAGAAGGCATTGATTCAGCAAAGCCTTCAAGCTCGTGGCAGAATTCCAAAATGCATTTAAGTAACACCTCTGTGGAAATCTTTTGTGCAGTCATAGCCCTAATGGGACATCTGTGCTCATTAAGACCATAGAAATGTACTGCCCCAACAAAGTTCACACAAAGCATGGCCATTCCTCAAGCACTTGGCTGAATAAATGTACATTCACATTTATTTATTTATTTAAAGTGATCTGTGCGTAAATGAGAATGGACCCCACCATGTTCCTTCCCCTTGCAGTCCCCTTGACTCTCCTTCCCAGAGCTTCACCTCCCACCTTGCAAACCTTTCAGCCTCTGGCTTTGCAAAGGTTATTTTCAGGTACAGATTATTGGAGGCCGTGATTTTGGGAATCAGTGCTATCAAAAGGCAGAGGCCTACATAAAATACAAATTGTACAAAGGGAAATACAGAGGTCTTCCTTTCATTTCTGAACATGCTGTGAGATATTTTTGCACGCATAGCATTTCTGTATGAATTTGGTTATGCTGTGAAGGCCAAGTTCTAGGTATCTAAGCATCTGATTCTACCACATCCTTGTGTCTGGTGTCCTACTGACTGGATCTGAGCCTTTGAAGATGCTTAACCATCAGGAAAAGTCTCTGCAGTTTGGGATGAATTGGACCATTGTTATGCCATTCTTAAAGCTTTAAAGTGAGGGTAAATTAAAACATCAATGTAAAAAAAAATCTGAGCCTAAAGAACATACTGCCAACAGGCAGGAATAAAGATATTATCTCTTGGAGCATCTATTTGGAGAAAGGACACAGGAACAATGTACTTTAACATGAGTATGGTTTTGAAGCCAGCTTCTTCATTATATTCACTTGTCTTGCATGTTTTTAGTTTGTGGAGCACTTTGTGGCCACAAAATCCAAAATCCTGGTAAGAGCTGTCCACATGCCTAATGGAGAGATCTAAATTCAGACCAATGAATGGTCCTTTGGACACCTTCAAATGATGTGGCCAAAGGCAAGTGTTTTAGCACCAGAAGTCTCCAAGCCAGCTACCGAGTACTTTCCCTGTGTGTGGCTGAGAGCAGAGACTTAGAGAAAAGATGGATATAGATCTCAGGTAAAGTTTTTCTTCAACATCAAGCAAAAAAAGGCACATGATGATCTCCTGCAGACAACTCTTCTGAGAGCCTTTTCCTCCTTCAGCACAGGGCCAGGAACCATTCTCAGAGAGGCATGGACTGCTTAAAAATCTGGTCCCTGCCCCTAATGTTAGTCACCAGGCTGACAGCCCAGGCTGACATTGTAAGAGAAATATGGGGGTGCTGGGGCTTTTTTTGCACACTGAAGAAAACAGTCAAAGTGTGACTACTCTGTAACACGGCACAGCTATGAGCCATTGCAAGACAGAGGGATTCCTATCCTTTCTCTCAGACTAAATATAATTGTCCTCCTCCAGCAGTGGTGCCATCCTTGGCTGGCAGCTGGAATTACCAGCAGAGTGTGGTATCTGACAAAGGGAAAGAGGTCTTGTTTCATTACCACATAGAGTTAATAAGTTTATCTCCATGTACAGTAGTAAGTTTATTTCACCCTTTTGACAAAAACATCTCAGTGGAAATAATAGTATTTTTCCTGTGCTACTGCTAGACAAGGGCCTGTACAAGTCACAGCTTATATTACAGCACAATCTGTTTATTCAAAATAGGAAAGCCGAGCACTAACCATCTACAAAATAATAATCACTCTACATACTAGAATAAACTTGTTCTTTAGACGTCTTTGCCAAATTTCTATTTGCCTTAGAGAAAGCTGATGCAAATAACCTAAAGTCATCAAAACCTGAATGTTTGCTATCATAGAAAATTCCAGAATTACAATTTCCTTTGATTCTGAATCAAACCTCAATTCAGCATCTAAGATTTCATATAAATAAAATATACTGTCTTCATACTAATAAACTAGTAACTCAGTTTGCATTGCCAGACTTTTCTAACAATCATATGTTCATCATATGTTTATTTTTAATCAGCATTTCGTACCTTACAAACTGTAAAATTTTTATTGGAATATGCTTAATTTTTGCCAATCAAAATATTGACATGTCAATGAGCAAAATTTGGTTGAATTTTTCGGGTTTTTTAGGAGCTCTTTCACATGTATTAGATCCAAAGAGAATGCATCGGTCTGTGGAGATAACCGCAGCAGCTTGACAAGAAATCTTAAGGACACGCAGGCATTCCTAGCTTTTCAGGTGACCAGAAATGTGGGCTACAGCAGTGTGAGCATGAAGGACTCAGAGACCATGGTGTGGTGTTCCTGGCATAGCAAACTAACAGCTCTTTTCAGGAGAGCCCAAATGGGAAAAGGATACATGAATGTAAGGTGATGAGTTGTGGATTTTCTGGCTTTGGAAATGAGTAGGCATCATTTGGATGATTTAAAAGGATCTTTAACATTTTAATTTTTACCAATGTTGTTTTCATTTTATATTTCAAAAATTTTACCTCTCTTACAAGCTCAGCAAGGACTTTGTAATAAGCCTCTAAGATTTTTTTCCAGAAATTCCTAGTACTTAGAATTAAAGGAAGATGGTATTATAAAAGGGCACAATGCAAGTTTGAATTCAAAATGCTTCATCTGTTTTAGTGAGAAACACACACTTGTTACTGCACTATTAAGTGATTTGCATTACATTAAGAAGACTACAAATTTAGAAACGTAGGTTGGATATCAGAAAATGAAATCATCCACGATATGAGATCATGAATGGCTAGAATTTCCCACGGTGTTTCCCACCCCCAGCTTTGTTTTTGACCTCGTCCCTGTTGCGCAGCACTGCCACTAGATGTCAGATGATGAAAGGGCCCCACTGGTCCCCACAAGCCAGTCTGGTCAACAGATGAATTGGAAAAAAAAGTATTGCACAGGGTAACAGAAGTGACCAGGTAAAAATAGGCACCTATTGATCTTTAGCTGTTGCTCCTATTAAATTATGAGTTTTCTAGGATGAATTGCACTGCTGTGACACACAAGAACACAGGAGAACTCCTAAGTCACCTTCTTTCTCTGGACTGTCACACTGTTTTTAGAGCATCTTTCAAAATTAACCCTGATCCATTACAGGAACTCTTCAGCATTACCACAATGATAACACCAAATAGAAATGGAAAAATGAGACTCAGATCTTACTCAATGGAAATGAAAGTCAGATAAAGAAAAATAAATTAACAGGTCTAATTTCTTCAGTCAGTATAGACTTACCTGTATTTACATCTCTACTGCCCTTCAGCCCCATACTCACAACTAAATTACAATAACTATGGGGTTTGGTGGTGAAATGTCATGATGTATTTATATCCAAGGAACTTTTTTAACTGGATGCTGTAAAGGAAAGGAGACTTGGTACATCTTCTGTGTCATGTCATGGAGTTGATGAATAGTGTCCATGGCAGGTTAAGGGAATTTTTGCAAAGATCAGAGCTCCAGACCCTATCCTGGTACCCAGCAGAAGCACCAGCCTTGGACCATGAATGGACCATGCCGTCATGATTAAAACTTCTCAGGACAAGATCTGAAAGTGGAGGGACAGGGAAAAGGCAATGTTCTGTGTAAAACCGGAGAAGAAAGCTTCTGACTTTCATCAGCGTACAGGTCAAGCTCTGTATTCTGTGATTACAGCAGTTTAATCTGGTTTCTCTATCCAGGTTTATAGGAAAAAATGTGCTTCAGAGAACTTCATTCTCTTCTAGGACCTTGTGTTAAGTGGAATGATGCAAAGCGATCACAGTGAATGATACTGAAACCAAAGCTGATGTCAGATTTATGCCTTCCCAACTAGAAGGTGAAACCCATGGGACATAAAGCATATAGTGTTGAATTTAAATACTTGGGATGAGTTTAAATTGCATCAGAATGGTGCTGTAGCACTATTTCATAGCACTGCACAACCTTAACCCTTCACTTGAATGCTCTAAGTGGGCACGAGGAATTCTATTTACACAAGTGGAAACATAACATTTTTTCTAGATCTGATTTCCCTCCCTGAAGTGTCTAAATGATCGATTTCTGTGCAGTTTTTCAGTCACTGTTCATGGTCACAGCTGTGAAAAGGCACCTGCTCTGGTTACCTGCTTCTGAGGCTGGGTTATCTTTCCTTCCAAGAAAGAAGTGCCTCAGTCATTCATTTAAAATACAGTTTCTGGAATGCTATGTGTGTGGGTGTTCTTCCTCTTTCCTCTGCTCTTATTTGCTAAATCATTGTGACTCTTACCCCTTTGACAGCCCATGTGGGACCCTGGCACACGCTTTTGTCCCAGCAAAGGGTTAGAAGGGGACAATAATTTTGACAGCACAGAGAAGTGGACTGTGGGAACAAATGTTACATGAAAATAGTTTATAAACTTTGCAAATTCAAGGATTACCTGAAAACCAACCCTTGAAATTTACTTCCAGAAATTGGTCTATTCCTGAGCTACCTGAGGAGAAACAGTGTAACAATGTAGGATGTGAGAACAGTTTAAAATGTAGAAGTGTGAAGTACAAAATCCAACATTAGGAGACATTTTTGAGGTACGTTTAGAAAGTGAGTACTAAATGAACAGACTGATAAGCCTTGACCCTAAACAAACTCATTGAAACAATTACAAAGGAATGCATCTAATGCTACTCTTTCAAAACTGGACTGACTCCGTAAATTGTGAGAAAGTTACTTCTGGCCTGTCATTGCGAAACAGGAGGGGGAAGAACAACATTTTATCCATTATTATCTGCAAAAATTATTTTAACAAAACCCACAAGCCACAGCTTTTACTGCTGGTCAGTAAGAATCAACACAAATATTCATATAAACTTATTATGTTCCTTTTTGTTGTGGTTTTCCAAGGAACCATGAGACAACAGTTTGTTATGTATTGTTGTATGAGAGGAGTTGAATGAGAGGAGGCCGCAGGACCCTAATATGAGGGATTGCTGCTTTAATGTTAAACATATCCTGAAGACCTTTGCAAGATCAGCACGGGAATATTTGTCAGATTGTAATATTGAGGAGAAAAATCCTGAAATATCTGTGGGACATACTGGTTCCTTGTCTTCAGTGAAGTAAATTGACCAGCAGCAGAGAATTAATGCTCTATACTGTTAAATTAATAACTTGGTCCCTGGCACAACTTTGTCCTGGACAAACTTGTATTTGGACATGGTTCAGGAGTCAGTAGAGTTCAGAGACTTTCCTCAAGAGATCAAGCAACCTGCATGTAACTGCCCTGTTTTGAAGGATAATTTTAGATAAGAAGAGAATGGTTTCAGTTCTATTTATGTTAATAGTACAGCAAGAGTCAGGGTTTGCTCCTTGCACACTTGATGGCTTTCCACACTCATGCGACATACCCAACACTGCTTTCTTGTCTATATCACCAAGTTTTCTTCCCATCTGATAGGTAATCTGTCATGCAGCTGGGTCTTAACCAGTCCTTTTCCCTTCAGGATGGTCTGATGGCACATCCAAGTTTTAGCAGCCTTTATTTTGGGAGCTGGTAAGGAAAACAAACCTGAATGTTAGACAAAAGTCATAGGTCCAGCCTTAAAACCCTGTAAAAATTGCAAAAGCCTTTTTTTTCCCCAAGATATTCCAGTTTTAATATCTTGAAATATTCCACTGTTTCATAACATGTTTTGTGGCTTGGATTTGGGGGTTTTGTAAGAGCATATCCTCTCAATCATCTCAATCTGTTTGGGTGGCTGTGCTTAATGGTGCCACTGAAATCTAATGTCATGGGAGGTCCTGCTCAACGTCTGCTGTTTGTCCAGCTACACTCTATAATATCTTTCTTTACAAGGTAGACTTAAGATTAATGTGCCACTGTGCCACTGGGTCTCTAGTCAAAGCAACAACCAACTTCAAGCACGTCCAAGGCATCTGACAAGCCATTGACTGCAGATCTCTCTGCCAAACCTCAGGCTCTTCAAAGCTCTGGACTATATTTTTTCTAATCTGCCCCAGAGCTCAGCTTTCATCTGTTTCATTTCAGCATCCATATAGACTGCATTGTCTGAATAATTTAGGAGCCAAATCCAACATTATTTCTCCAGCCCTTTGATTTACCAGAGACGTCCAGCTCTAGCCCTAAGGTGGCTGACCCAGGTGACTTGTTGCCCCCTAAGCAGATGATTCAGCAGCTGGAGAGGGTGAAGATGTATGCACACCATTTCTGTGAGAGCATCAATCAAATTATCACCTAGAAGAGGGCAGACAGCGTTTGTTTGGATCCACCTCAGCTCAAGTTTACAGCAGAAATCCTAAATCCTAATTCTTCCGCTGAGCTTTGCAGGCCTGCCACTTCAGCTACTGTGAAACCAGGGACCAAGGGGATCAGAATCTCTTCTGTGAAAAATGTAAAGTTCTTTCAGATAAGAACCAATCAGCACTGTGCTAAAAGCTGTGACAATCACTGTTTCCACTGGGCTTTCCAGATTTAGAGCAGTCAGCCTGTTTATACCTGTTTATTTTGGAGCAACAGTCCAGTGAAATCCCACACACTGCAGCCACCCTTCACCACAGCCTCCCACAAGCTGGAAGAGAGTCACACAGGACTTCACTGGACTTGTGCCTTAATGGCACTTTGCCAAAAATAATTGATGTCAGAGAAATATTTGGAAAATATAGAAAACTTCCTGAAAAAATATGCAATTTATATGATTTTTATTTTTAATCAGAATCTGAAAAATGCCCCAGATTTCATAAACTGGTTGCCTTATGCTTTGTGGCCTGTGAGTCACCTCCTAGATCTGTGACAAGATTAATTTTATTACCACTCAGTCATTCTGAGGCTCACAGAGGATATACCACCTGCAAAAATGTCTGACAGACCAGATTTAACATGTTTGTAGCTCAGCTAATGCTTTAATCCGTGCTGGGAACTGGTCTCCAGCTGTGGATATACCCAATATGACCAGATCAAAGAGAAATCATTAGACTGAGGCTACTAGAGTGAAGCATGTAAGATGGCATTTCAGGTGGAGCCTAAAGCCTAAGTCTATGTCGCTAGCAGGAGATGGAATACAATTGGGACCATTCACTGACATGGTGCCCAAGAGACGTGAAACAGCTCACAATCAGGCTATTAAACTTTCTTAATCTCTCAGGTAGTTTGTCTACTTCCAAACAGGTTATTTGGAAATTACCCCTGATGCATGACGTATCCTGAATAGTGCCTGGGAACCATCCAGAGGGTTGGTCTGAAATGAAGACATGCAAGAGCCGTTTCAGCAGTTTAGCAGGACAGAGAATTGAGATCTAGTGCCTGGGAATGTTTTTCAGTATGACAAAATCTACTAGCACCAGCCATAGCGTGAGCATCATTCCATCTCTCTCAAAGTCCATCGAACATCAAGCTCACGAATGCTGGTGCTGCAGTTTCAGTGAGGCTCACTGACAAAATATTTTGTGGACTACTTCATTTGAATTTTATGCCAGTTTAGTTTGTTTCCATGTAATTTTATGCCTGACAAGACAATTTATGTCTTACAAAAGAACTGAGATCAATTTCACAAGAATTTGAATCAGACTTGCAGCTGCTGCAGCCATTTCTCAAGAGGCAACATGGGAGTGACTTCTAGGCAGCCATCACACCACAATTAAAAAATTGGAAGAAATTATAAAGTAGGATATCCTTTGAAGACTGCTATTGCTCATTCAAAACAGATGTGAAACACATTGGTCTAGTGGTAGGATGAACAGAGAGAAGACTATGCTGGAGAGCTGGCCCAGTAAAATAACACAGAATCTTCTTAGGTGCACACACAAAAGCACATATGTATATATGTATGTGTGTGTGCATTTATATAACTTGGAGGAGAATTCGGGCAACACACTGCAGAGGTGCTCTGTGAGTGGTACTGCACATGGGCAAGCTGAACTCAACTGATCTGTAGCCCTTTGACTATCTTCTGCTCCTTCTTCCACCCCACACAGCCTCTCTCAAGGTGACTCTGGGTTCACTATGACCAAGGCAGCAGTCGCTGCAGCAAATTCAGTGCAGATTTTCTATGACCTCTTTTTGACAGATTCTTTATACATGACTTGCATTAGTGTTCTCTCTGATGCTAGCCCAGTGGTACAGATCTGACAGGTGTTTTTAATGTCCTTGTCTAAAGGGAACACAAAGTTGAAGCAAAGCTGTCAAGGAAGTCGCTGCCACGTGCCATTCATGAAAGCATCATTCTACTCAGTCTGGACCTGTGATTTATTCCAGTCTCTGGACAGTAATTTATAGGATGCCTCCACTGAACAGAGCTAAAGGCAGAAAGAGATTGCTCTGCCATCTCTCCAGCCTCCCCAAGGCTGCCAGTTTCATAGGCAGGGTGAGATACACACTCAAGCCGAGGTTAAACACAAAGCACAGGTGTGGTTCATCAAATCATGGCTTCTGCAGCTTTAGAGGTAACAGTGTCTAGAAGATCCACAAAATATTTATCCCATATTCTTTCACATAGTACACGGCACAAAGTAGCACTGAAATAAACTGTTCAGATAAAGATCTTCTGTGAACACAGAGGAAGAGAGAAAAAGACAACACAGAGATATCCCCCAAACCACTCCAGAAGAAAACAACAGCTGTCACAGATTTATGTGAAGTCCGAGGACCTAAATCAGCAGACCATGTATTAAATACACGTAGCAGATCCCTTCTTACTTCAAGCACATTTTCCACCTTCACTACTGCTCATTCTCTCTCCAGGAAGAAGCTGGGGAAAAATATGCCCAGAAGCCAGTCTAATCAGACCTAACTGCACTTAAAATAGAATTAATTATCCTTAAAATGCTCTAGCTTCATCTACATAGAAGTGAAAATTGAAATATTTACATAAGTTAGGGAAGGAAATAATAAAAATACCTTAAAACTGGTAAAATTATAAAAGAAACAGTGGAAAAGCAGTGAGCTGTTTTCATATTTTTTCCTTCCTAATCCATTTTGATTATTTACCTCTCTTAGCTACAATACTGCTTTTTTTTGACTCATCTTGATGCCATGATGATTTTTGTCTTTTCTTTTATACTCCTGTTATACCTTTTTGCAACTTCTGTATTCTTGGTGCTTTTTGCCTACATTCTTGGACTTGTTTGTTAAGCTAAGAGACTGAACATTTTAGAGGCTTTGTAGTTAGGGTGCCAGTGTGCCCAGACCCCAAGGTCCTCTCCAGAACACATTTTGTAAACTAAGATAGAACCATCCAGGGGAGGGTTCCTTGGGGAGGGGGGCTCATTCGAGCCTCTCATTGGGGAATTTTTGATAGATATGCTAATTAGTAAGACCTAGAATGTAAGACCAGATATAGAGGAGGGATTGGGGTGGCCATTGCGGGGGTGCATGGAGGTGTATTCGACCTGGTCGTGGTGCACCTAAGGATCCTTACAATAAATACCAAGGTAATACCCTTTTCCCCTTCTAACCGTGTCCGCCTCTTGATTTTAAGACCAGGAAAAGGCATCAATCTAAATAATTTTAATTTGCTCTCTTTTTTTCTCCTAATGAAATGGGTAAAATAAATTTTAACTGAAAATTGAAGAAAGCAGCAGTTACTTAAAAAAAAGTCTCCATGACTTTTACAAGAAAACTTCTCTGGAAAATTTTGACCCACCTATCTTAAAATCAGCTCACACTAACTAAGCCAATGAAATAAGGTTGCACAGTGAATACAGTATTATTACAGCTGCTCCAACCACAGAGCAAACACATTGATTCATTCTAAAGAAACCCCACTCGAAAAAGCTATAAAGTCTTCATAGGAGGTATTGAATTAATTTGATTTGGTGAATAGAGAGCTTGTGTATTTTCTGGCATAGGTGTGGGTAATAAAATAAACACATATGGAACTAAACCAAAGGTCTGTGCTACTGCAGTTAGTACTCAGCAAAGTTGCTGTGGAGAATATCTGACTTTCCTTGAAGACTAACATTAAAAGTATAATCAAAGCTTTAAATCTGATTTTCCAGATCTTGTTAGTGGATATTAACCTTAGAGAAAACCAGGCGTGGGTTGTTGTTCATGAGCCTTTTCTACCAGTCCTAGAAATTTCCCATCATTTCCTAAACATGTTTCTCACTTGCAGTTTCTTTAGCTTTCTTTTTAGACCAAGCAGTTTCCTATGGCTCCCTATAAATTTTCTACTTAGCACATTACATGAAAATCTTGAAATATTTTGTTTTCTGGCTTATTCCTTCTATTTTTTTAAGGCATGAGAATGTCTAGCTGCATCCATGCAGACTATATTATATAAACTGTACCAGCAAAGTGAAATTATCTGAACCCAGTTGTGTAGGTGAGGACTCAAAGTTAGTCAGCCATAGCAGGGCTGCTGGGAGTGTGCAAGGGTTGCATGCTTTCCTGTGGGAGAGACAGCAGCAAGAGGAAGGAGGGATTGTTTATTGTCTTATTGCTCCTCATACACCACCAGTAAGATGAATAGACCTGCCTCTGCCACTTTCTGATATCACATATTCAAAATTCTCTATCAAAGGCACTATTTAGATGCCCCCATGGCGGGGAGCTTGGAATTAGATGACCTTTAAGGTCCCTTCCAACCCAAACCATTCCATGACTGCATGATCATATGATTGCAGTGAAGAAATCTTGCCATTTCAAATACTATTTCAAAAATATGAAAAATACAGCATTAGCTGTTTATTATCCTTGGTTTTCGTCTTCCAAATCTATGATAAAAAGAAGTTAAATAAATACAGGAAAGAACCATCTAAAAAGTATTCATAAAGAGTTCAGAGGAATCAGTAGCAAAGTAGATGCAGCACTGAAAATGAAGGGTGAGTATTTATCCTTGCAGCGAACAGGCCTGATCCTGTCAGTCTGTGCTCTGTGGAGGTAAGGAAGTTAATATAAGTACATTGTCTGTCTCCAAAAACAGCACATTTATTGATTTATTTCTGTGATTAAGCTGAATGAGATTTCTTTACCAGCTGCTATAACAAAGACTCTGAAATGTGTAACTTCCATATCCAAGCCATGTCATCATCACATGATTTCAAAACCCAAGATATGATTCCGTTCTTCTCCCTGAGACATGACACAGGGGAATGGCTCAAAGCTGTACCAGATGATGTTCAGACTGGGCATTGGGAAGCATTTCTTTATGAGAGCGTGGTCAAGCACTAGAACAGGCTTCCTAGAGAGGTTGTTGATGTCCCAAGACAGTCAGTGTTCCAGAGGCAGTTGAACAATGCCATTAGTAACATGTTTTAACTATTGGTCAGCTGTGAAGTGGTCAGACACTTGGGCTGGATGACCCCTGTAAGTCCCTTCCAACTGAACTGTTCTATTCTATTCTATTCTATTCTATTCTATTCTATTCTATTCTATTCTATTCTATTCCATGTTTATTTTGACATAAGACCTGTAACAAGGACGTGAGTGGTTCATGCTGACCCCATGAATGTCAAGAGCAAGTAGCGATGTTAGTTTTGTACTGATATCAGTATTTTAGAATTGATTTGACAGTGAATTTGGGTTGTTTGACAATGAATATATGGATGTGCTACAGGTAGTGCAGCCCAGATAGCCAAGCCTGTGCTGCCTTTGGGCACGCTGTGTCAACAGCTCAGGTATTGCTAAGCTGGAGTTGGGGTAACAAAGATTTCAGTGTTGGCTCATGGTGTGAGCTTAGTCCCTGAGCCATGCTGGTGAGGGGACAGCCACCACTGAAATGAAAAAAGGAGGTTGCAGCAGGATGGGGCTTGGTCTCTTCTCCCAAGTGACAAGTGACAGGACAAGAGGAAACGGCCCCAGGTTGTGCCAGGGGAGGTTTCTACTGGATAGCAGGAAAATTTTGTTCATGGGAAAGGTTATTAAGCACTGGAACAGGCTGTCTAGGGAAGTGACACAATCACCATCCCTGAAGGTGTTTAAAAAGACGTTTAGATGAGGAGCGTAAGGACACGGTTTAATGCTGCACACGGCAGTGCTGGGTTAACAGTTGGACTTGATGATCTTAAAGGTGTTTTCCAACCTAAATGATTCCAAATAGGTGAAAAAACCCCTATAAAATACAGAAAACTTTTTTTTTTCAAAAAAAGTAATTTGGTGATTAAATAGTTAATTACCTAATCATCTTTTATTCAAAATAAAAATAACTTCTCTAGAAGATGAGAAAGCTGAAAAGAGACTGGTAACAGTCAGAAAACAGTTTTTCCTGTGACAGGCAGCAACAGCTACTGACATGGATTCAGCACACGACAAGTTCTGTAGATGTTCAGAGGTGTCAGTCAGATGGTGCTCACTGGGACTCACGTCTCACAGCCTTCAACAGAGGAACTGCTTCTCAGAGCTCTGTCTAGAGGTGATTATGAAACTCTTCCCAGTGACTCAACACCAAACAATGGCTGTGCCAACAGACATGTTAGCCTACAGAGAGCAGTCGGGGGCATTTCATGAATGCAGACAGGATGTGGCAAGTATGAGGTTCAATCCCACAAATTCTTCACCAAGGTTTTTCTCCGTGACAGTAAGTTAAAGAGGCATGAGACTGAATTTGTCTGTTCTGTTTGAAACATATCATCGATGTACAGGCTAAGATTAGGTAAAGCACCCCAGGAAGAGTCCAGATTTGCAATTCCTCTAATGAACAATTTCTTTTTCTTTTTTTCCCTCTTCCTCATTTTTAAGGATTTTCTTACTTTTTTTCCCAGTTCAATAGCCTATAAATATGCAGAGAGAAGGAAAATGTGATTAATACTATGAAAACAAGTTCCTAGAGTGGTTGCTATAGCAGTACTCAGCAGAGTATCGGATCGAGGTAGAAGAAAGTAAAAACTGGACCATGTGGTCCAGAAACAGGGTTGATCCTTTTCTAAGCTTTTCCTTATATGTAAACACAGAGCACAATGAGGAATGTCATGCTTCAGCCTAGCAATATAACACTTTTCCAATAAATATATCTTTATTTAATCAGCATTGGCATTTTGAAGAGTTTCATTCTCACTTCAGAAACTCCCCACACACAGCATAGTTTTACTTTTCTTTTACATAGAATCTATTCTAATGGAATTCATTGAGAAACCCTTTCTGGACTCTTCCCAAATACCTGCACTTCCAGAGAACAGGGTGACATAATGGGAAACCACTGAAGAAGCTGTGACTAACCATCTCCTTTCCAAAAAGAACCAGAAAAATATTCTGGAGTGAACAGCTCTCTGGATGAAGAACTCTCTTGCGGTTTAAGTGGTCCTATGCAAGACTGATGAGCAAAGAACCAAATACTCACACCCATCCAGTATCTAATTTTGGAGTTCAGTCTACAGCTTCTTCAATCTATGCTTTCATCAACACAATCTGGTCTCATCAAGGAGAAGATGATGACAGAGCAGAAACCACTCACCACTTCTCCATTTTTATTTTGAAAGAACTTACTGTGTGATCTTAAGAATGGGACCTAACACAGTAACTACACAACTATTTAGCTGAAAACAGTGGTAAAAGATTTGCATATCACCCATTAAAACACTGAGGAAGCATAGTTTAAAATATGGATATAAATGAAGTCTGGTGCCTTTTGTAGTTACTCTGTTCTCACAGTGGTTTGCATCATACCAAAAAAATCTGATATTTAAATATCAGTATCTTTCGTATTCCTTCCTTTGTCTTTTTTATGCCAATCACAAATTTTCTCTACTCAAAACTGCTTCATTTAGGACACTTTAGATGACTGCCAGAAGACTGGCCAGTGGATCCATGTTGCAGAGAAACTGCAAATGTTTAAAACACTTGCAACCAAAGCAATTTAAGTAAGACCTCTGCTGCCTCTATTACTTTTACTTAATAGATGGAATAAGCCATTTGAACCGCCAGGAGAGCCTGAGACCTAGGTATAAATGGGTACAAAGCTGTTATGCCTTCCCTCAGAACTGTGGAACCTATGCAGAAGACAAACATATTTAATATCTGGTATCTGCAATTCCTTGAACGATTGTTAGTCTTTTGCCCTACTTCTTGTAGATGGATCTTCCTTTTCTATCTGCTTCAGAATAAAGCCAAGGGGAAAAAAGCTATGATCCAAAACTGGGTCACATTTGTCCCTACTTAACATAGCCTCCAGTTTCACACATCCAGATAAGTGTCCTGCATACATATCCCTTTATTTTCTCCTTCCACCAGTGAAAAGCAAAATCTTTTTCATCTCTTGCACTTTGAACAAAAAAGTGAAAACAATATTTGTCGAACATGCTGATGAAAGGAAACATGTATTGTTGTTATTGAATTTAGCACACACCAGTGAGCAATCCTGAAAATCAGGAGAAACACACAAGGAAGCTGTTGCCAAGAATTTAAGAGAGTTGTTCAAAGCCACAAAGCTGTGAGAAAGTACAGTAATTCTGTGCCCCAGTGTCCATAAAAGGCTGGCTAAGATAAAGGCAGACTACTTTTCCCAAGAAAAGCAGGTGTCATTTTAACTGATGAATTTTCAATGACATCAAAATCTTCAACTGAGAGTCTGATTATTTTCAGTAATACACCTCTTAGATGAAAATTTGGAGAAGCCATGCCACCATCTCTCCACCAGAACAGAATCCCCTCAGACAAAGAAAACAGGACTTTTAATCAGATTTGGGCTTTATGGATAGAGAAAGGAGAGGAGTAATTACTCTGTGGATGAAAATAAAACTGTTTCTGGGATCATATGCGCAAAAAAATTGATTTGGTTTTTGTACACATTCTAGGTTATTGAATAGAAACATTTTAAAACACTAAAATAAATTTAAAAATAAACATAAAAGTGTGTATTATAATTACAAATTATCAAAATGCATTTTCTAAGTGATATTACCTTCACAGTAGAAAACATGTATTTATTTGTGGACTTATAAATAAACATTTAGTTCACACCTATCATTCTTGTATTTCATAGAATCATAGCATTTAAATCATTGTATTTAAATATTTTTGCATGGACTTGTAAATATGCCAAGAAACTTGAGGGCTAACTGAATTTTAATGTTCCATTAAAAATGGAAATTTTCTAATTCAAAGTTATTTAGGCTATTAGAAGCTATCTATTTTTTTGTTATGTAATGTTTCTTGTTGGGATTTTCAGTGCAGCTTTGCCAATTTTAACATAATGTAGCAGATCTGAACCTTACAGATATAATGATTTTCCATTTATTTTCACATTAAAATTTTTGAATCAAGGAAAAGATTGAGTAACATTCAGACTTGCACAATAGGAATACATCTTTCCATAGTACTTTGTTTTGGGAGGAGCATGGAAAAGGTTCTGGTTTTTAATATGCATTATTTATGAAAATAGCAACAAGTTTATTTAATGTTGTCAATGGAAATCTTTTGATGCATTAGCTAAGCTGTCTAGAAAGGTGAATTTTTTTACAGTTTCAGCCTGAAAAAGGGTCCCATTTACCATCACTGTTTTCAGAAAGATAATGGATCCTTGCTTATTAAAAAAAAAATTGTGCTGCTCCTAATTGTCTCTTTGAAGAAACACAGTGTGTTCTTTTTAAGTTGTCCTAATTTCTGTAGAGTTAAAAAAAGAAACTGTGACAGGCTACTTGAGTTATACTTTTTCCATTATCACAGGTGATGTACAGAAAGGTTACAATGAAACAGTTCTTTACCTTCTTTCTCTGTGGCTTGTGACACAGTGACAGCTGGTGAGAATGGCGTAAAGAGATCTGAAGGGAAATGCAGGCCTTACTGAAATCAGTGCTTTTTATCATTGGCCTCAAGGGGTCAGAGGTTTCCCCCAAGACTTAAGACTTGTGGTATCCAGGATCCCAAAACCTTGCTCCCACACATAAGTTATAGTAATTTGAAATGTGTTGTACCATGCTTATGTAACCAAAACACTGCACAATAAATCCATTATGCATTTGTTTTCCTTGTTTTGAAGTTTCTCATTACTGGCGGTTTACAATAATGGCTCCTCTGTTATTCGTGTGTAGTACAAAGCTGCATAACTCAGAGAAAATTAAGAAAGCCCTGTGCAATCTACCTCCACTCAGGTACCACAAAAAGGCTCTGCACTGTCCCAGGTGAGCACTGGCATTGGTGTTGGCCCTCCCTTCAACGTTTCCTCTCTCTCTAGTCGAGCTGCAACACAGCACATTCCTATCTAGAAAGACAAGGCACAATCAGGCACCAAGCTCATGTTGCCACATTCCAGTGAAAGGTCTATTTTGGGACAGAGGAATTTGTCACTGCTGTCACCCTCATTTTTCTATTGCTGTTGTACCTTATCACAAATAAGTAAGATAAATGCTGAAAATAAAGAATTTCTAATGTAACCTGAACACACCCAGCAAGGAAGAACTTAGAGGACAAGGCCCATATGAATGACATTCTGGTTCACTGAGTTCAGACCTGTCTGGAAAACACATTGAGTAGTCCCCCACAAAAATTTACCAAGTTCCCTTTTGAAGACTCTCCAATTACTGCTCTTCTCACAAGACAGCTGTTCCAGAGCTTCATTCCTCTGGTGATTAGAAATCTGCCTGGCATTCCTCTGGGTTTTTTTTCCACAAAAATTTCTATATCCTGTAAATTCAGTTCTCTTCCCTCCAGTTTAATCTGAGATGTACTTGAATAAAATAATCATGTGTCCTCTTCATTGAAAAGACATAAATCACTGCTGTCAACTGTCAGCAGTTTGGACTTTAGTTGTGAGATTAACAGCTGCTCTCCCATTACGTAGACCCACAAAATTGTTCCAGAGCAGAAAGCAAAAACCCGTTCTATCAAAATTCATCAGATTTAGCTCTTCTGACACCAGTAAAGATGACAGTGAAGGAAACTAGAAGTCCAGCTTAATATATGATGAACAACTGTGGAATTAAGCCATAGTTGGGTTAAAACAATGCAGTTACCAGTTCCTTTGCAATACATTGTAGATTAATCATCTTTAACTACCAACAAACTCGGGCATATAAATACCTGTAGGCTACAGTTTTTAATTACAGCAATGTGTATTTTAGTTATCACTAATGGGCATGGAGATATCACTAGTACCACTGCCATGTCTTCCTTTAGTCAAAACTTCAACATTTTTTTGACTTTTTACTTTTTCATCTAAACTTCTAGACTTCTTTGTCTTCTATGAATTTGTCTTATTTTCTATATTATGTCAATAAATATACTGTATAAGACTTCATTTCTTCAGCTTTGAGAGTTTTGAGTGATTTTACCCCACAGATATTTCTGCCATACCATGCAAGCTGCTACAGTGATAAACTTTGGAACGAAAAGTGATTCAAAGGTATTTATGGGGATGGCATAGTTTTGTCCTCACTCTGTAAACTTACTGAATTTTACATTCATTTCTTCCTAAACACACACTGCAGATACATACTGCTTCATATTTCTTCCTGATTATAGCCATGTTCTACATCCTGGTGATGTGCTCTTACTTCAGCTTTCAAAACTGATAAATCCAAGCATGAACTTGCACTTTTGTGTTGCTCATGAGTTGTACTACTCTGACTTCCCCATTCAAAAATAAGTACCGCTGAAGTGCCCTATCATGGTTTGACGCTGGCTAAGCGCCAGGTACCCACAAGAATTCATTCACTCATTTTCTTCTGCTATAGTTGAGCAGAGGAGGGGAAAACAAAACGAAGGCTTCATGAGTTGAGATAAGGATTAAGGGAAAAACACTCCAAGGCAAAACAGGTTAAAAACTTAATCAGTATAAAGAAAAATTATTATTAACAAGTTAAAAGTGGGTAATGAGAACTAAAAAAAACCCTTTAGAACACCTTTTTCTTCCTGGTCCCTCCCTCTTTCCCACCAACAATGCAGGGAGACAAAACATGGGGTTTTGGTCAGTCTTTCTAAAAAATCTTTATTCAGTTTGTTCAGGGAAAGGAGTTCTTTTTTCTGTTGTGCCGTGGGGTCCTTCCCAAGGGAGAGAGTGGAATTTCTCTAGTGTGGTTCTAATCTTCACGAATCGCAGTCCCACCCAACTTGCTGTCATGCAAGTCCCTCCCGTGGGAGACAGTCTTCCCAAAAATGTTTCATGTGGGTCGTTAGTTCATGGGGTGTAGTCTTTTAAGGATAAGCTGATCTAGTTTGTAAACAAGGGATCTGTCTCTGGAAGCAAGGGTCATCTCTCTCTCTTCGAGTTCCTCACTAGATTACAGCTTTTCAGCATCCACTTGCTCCAGCCTGAGCACTTTTTCTCACGGGCTGCGAGTGGATCTCTGCATCCTCCCCCCATGTACTGCATGGATTATAGGGGAACAGTTTGTTGTATTACAGTCCTCATCACAGCCTGCAGAGATATCTTGACTCCAGCACTTGGAGCACCTCCTCCTCCCTCCCCTTCTTATCATTGACCTTGGTGCCGCCATGTTGGTTCTCCTCACGTGTCTTCATTTTTTCCTTTTCTCTGACTCAGAATAAAGTCATTGTCCATAGGTATCATGCAGCGCTGAGAAGTGGATCTCGTCTAGATTCCATGCTGGGGAATTGCTCGCCATGTTTTCATCGCTGGCCACATCATCCCCACCGCCCATGCGGTGCCAGTCGCCACGGCACCGCCTCCGTTCAGCGCCTCTCTTCATGCGGGGTACCAAAAAGGAGAAGCTGCTGCCACTGCTTCTGCCCTTCTGCTCACAGCACGGCTGGCTAAAAACAGCTAAGCAGGCAAAGCTCAATGAGAGCCATGCTGAAATGGCAGCGACCGCATGGCCCCGGCTGTGTGGCCCCCCCACCCTGGCCCTGGGAGGGCTCCTGCCAGGTGGCCCCCCCAGCCCTCCAAAGAAAAAGAATGCCTGTGTTTTTTTCCCTTCCTAAATATGTCATCACGGAGGCGTTACCAACTTCTCTAATTGGGCCAGCAACCTGCGCATCATCAGAGCCTTCAGCAATGGGCTCTGCTGGACATAGTAGAAACTTCAAGGAGCTTGTCACAAAGCCACCTCTGTGGCTTCTCCCACCCCCACCAAAAAACAGGCTGTGTTAACCAACACATGCCCACATACCAAAATCACAGCATTCCTGGGCTACCACCTTCCCCTGAGGATGTGAAGACAGGCTGTGAGACTTGGGGTTGTACAGCCTGGAGAAGGCTTCAGGGACGCGCTGTAGCTGCCCTCCAGTATCTAAAGAGGACCTACAAGTGAGCTGGAGAGGGTCTTTTCACAGGGGCATGTAGTGATAGAAAAAGGGGCAATGGCTTTAAACTGAAAGGAAGAAGTTTTAGATTAGATATTAGGAAGAAATTCTTTACTGTGAGGGTGATGAGACACCAGAAGAGGTTGCCCAGAGAAGTTGTGGATGCCCCATCCCTGGGAGTGTTCAAGGCCAGGTTGGATGAAAGCTGGTCTAATGAAAGATGTCTGTCCATGGCAGGGAGTTGGAATCAGATGTTCTTTAAGGTCCCTGCCAGCCCAAAGCATTCTCTGATTCTGTGATTCTACGTGCATGAATGAACGAGTTCCATTTTACAGTTCTGCACTCCGTGCATTAAAGCATGTTTCACGTTACCCAACAGGGCCTGCTGCCAACAGCATCACCTGGTTTAATACGGAAATGCGGAGATGCATTAAGGGGTGGATGGAACACTAATACAAAGCTAATGTTTGTGAACCCAAGGGTTTCATTCCGAAAGCAAATGTGAAATTTGAGGAAGCCACAAAGGGTGCCAAACCCAGCAAATCCCTCCTCACGCACACCTTTTTATACCTGCATTCTCAAGTAGGGGAGTGTTCTTTCTTAGACTTCAGTTCTGCAAATGCTCATACACAGAGAAAATATGTTTCCCCAGAGCAGTCTTGCTGTTTTCCCTGAAAGTACTTTAGTGTGAAAAGCTAAGCAAGCACAAAGAAATGTGAAGAACACAGACGTTCTTTTAAACACTGTCTTAATTTTCCCTTTGTTTATGGCACTCTAAATCTCATGCATACCCTCTGGTTTGAAATAAAACAGGTGAAAGTGACCAAAGGAAAAAAATCCACCATAGGAACAAGACCTAAAATAGACACAAATGTCAAATTCAATAGATACGGTTTCTTCTTAAGATCCCAATCACCATAGGTCCACCATAACACCTCAGGCTGCAAACATAACACAATTTATTTAATATTAGCATGACAGACACCCCCTACCCTTTCTGGCCGCTGTGCAAAGTCAATAGGAAATGTGTCATCAAGAAATCTTTTTCTCCTTTCTTAATAGATCTCATAAGAAATCAAATCTTGCATTGAAATCCCAGCCCCACTGAAAATCCCCAGCAAAACTGACAGTGACTTTAAGATACAAATGACAATCCCTTAGTTGATGTGATTCAAGGTCTCCATGACAGCCAGTGACAGCCACTGGAAAGTACAAGCCAAAGCAGGTAAACAAAAGGCCCTGCCCTGGCAAATAACTTTAGTGTTTGGACAAATATATTCAAGATTTCATTTATTTTACATCACTTAGAAATGATCAGTTCATGTCCTCAGGTAAAACTAACCTTGATCCTGTTAGCGGTCTGGGAGAAAAGTGCTGTATTCTTCAGAAATGGATGCAGTAAATATTATACCATTCATTCTGGAAAGCAGAGAGAAGAACAAATACTTTAATTCCAGCATTCTGATTCATTTTTACTAGTAATGAGGAAGAAAAGTCAATCTTAGCTGAGCATGCTTTATAGGAGAAGTAATGTCCTTCTCCTGCTTTGAACTTTCCCCTGAACACAGAATCCTACAACCAGGAGAAGGCTACAGGGTGCCTCTTCAATGCTGAGTTATGTGCATTTGTATCTGATGAAGGTTTTTAAGAAGTTTCTCTGATCTTCATAAAGTCCTATGACTTTCATCAGCCACTGAATGTTTCCAAATTTGTCTGTGTCCAAAACAGACAAAAGAAAAAGGATGTAGTTTTATTTCTTCTTATCTGAGACCTTAAATAAACAGATATAATCTGTCTATTGTTTGAATCATAAACAACTGTCTGTTGAGAGTGACCTTCAGCATGCTGTATTGAGAAACTTACAGAACATGTAACATATTAAGGTACATTTTTTTGAAGACAAGGATTCTGCCATGCCTTTTATAATCCCTGTGGCATAGAAATTATCAAGCAATGCAGCAGTTTCCAAAATGCCCTGTTAGGAAAAAAAAAGTGATTGAAGTAAAATACATAATTTAAGTACTTCATGTGTGCTTTCTTCCACTACTAGCAAAGAACCAAAATTGTAAAAATTCAAGTGCTACGTTGATTTAACATTTTGACTACTACTGTTAATTTTCATTTCCAAGGAGAAAAGTTTTACCCGCAACAGAATGTTGCACCTGAAGACACGCCTTCTCATTTACTTCATTGCCCATTAACAATGCCAATATTTAGGCTATCAGAACAGGCAGATTAAGAGGATGGGAAACACAAGGAAAACACGTATCTGTTTAAGGAGCCTGTGGCTAGCATAGCAATTTCTAAAGAACTTGTAGGAAAGAAAAAGAAGAAGGAATGGATGGTAAGATTTAAAATGGAAGAGGCCAGTGTGAGATGGAATAAGGTTGGTGAAATGACATCTGGCAGTAGCTTCTAGTGAAGGGGAATGGAATCAAAACCACCAGATGAGCAAGTCTTAAACTTCCCCGAGCTAGAGACTTGGTTGGACTAGATGATCTTAAAAGTCTTTTCCAACCTAGTTCATTCAGTGATTCTGTGACTTGGGGAAGAGGGTCTGCAAAGACGCCCAATGGAAAAGGACCTGGGGTATTTGTCAACAGCAGCTGAACATGATCCAGTGTGTGTCCAGGTGGCCAAGAAGGACAATGGAATCCTGGCCTGGATCAGCAATGGTGTGGCCAGCAGGACCAGGGCAGTGACCGTCCCCCTGTACTCAGCACTGTGAGGCCACAGCTCCAATCCTGTGTTCAGTGCTGGGCCCCTCACTGCAAGAAAGGCATTGAGGGGCTGGAGTGTGTCCAGAGAAGGGCAATGGAGCTGGGGAAGGGTCTGGAGCGCAAGTCCTGTGAGGAGCAGCTGAGGGAGCTGGAGGTAGCCTGGAGAAAAGGAGGCTCAGGGGGGACCTTATTGTTCTCTACAGCTGCCTGGTGGGCAGGTGGGGGTCACTCTCGTCTCCCACATAACAAGCACTAGGATGTGAGGAAATGGCCTCAAGTTGCACCAAGGGAGGTCTGGATATTAGGAAGATTTTTTCACAGAAAGGATTGTGGATCATTGGAACAGGNGAGAAAAGGAGGCTCAGGGGGGACCTTATCGTTCTCTACAGCTGCCTGGTGGGCAGGTGGGGGTCACTCTCGTCTCCCACATAACAAGCACTAGGATGTGAGGAAATGGCCTCAAGTTGCACCAAGGGAGGTCTGGATATTAGGAAGATTTTTTTCACAGAAAGGATTGTGGATCATTGGAACAGGCTGACCAGGGAAGTGGTAGAGTCACCAGGCCTGGAGGTAGCTAAAAGACATATAGACGTGGTCCTTAGGGACATGGTTTAGTGACGAACACAGCAGTGCTGCATTAATGATTGTATTTTATGATCTTTTCCAACCTAAATGATCCTAAATAGACAAGGAAGTCCCTGGAAAATAAGCAACTTTTTTCTTTTACCAAAAAAAAAAAGTAATTATTAAACACTTGGCTCTCTCAAAGTTTTGCTTCAGTAGTAGAAGCTGAAAGGTGTCACGATCTTGGAAAAAGTTCTGAACTAAGGATCAGAAATAGATGACATAATCCCCATTATGGAGGAAGGCAGGACCCATAACTTAATATTTTCTACAGTTTGTTTTAGCTGACTGAAGCATTTTCCATTGCCTATTTTAGGACAGAATAAATCATTTCCTAGTGTTGCTTGTTTGTCATTCTTTTCAACAAGGAAAGCACATGTGACCAGCTAATATTAGAGGGCTACCTTGCTCATGAGCTTGTAGACACTGATGTAGCAATCAGACGGGGAGAAGTTCCCCATCCAACTGATTCATACTCATCTGCCCACTTATCCTCTGATGTATCCACAAAAGAAAACAAAACAAACAAAAAAAAACCCCATGAAGGTATGCAAATTTAACTGGCATAAAGCTGAATGCCTGGTGGAGAATGTAGAGAAGAATAAAAATGTATTTTGAAGAATAAATATGGAGGGTTACTACAATAATCAAGAGGGACCACTGGGAAAACTTTAACATTATAGAAATTTCTGGGTTTGTGTCTTGTAGGGATCTCAGATACTGCCCATGAACAACTGAATAAAGGTTCTAGGAGAAGAGAGTGAAGACGAGCTGCTAGGAATAGAGGTGTGACACAAACCACACAGGACTGAGGGGCAACACTCAGTGGCTCATTTCATCAAATAGTATAAAGAGTGGGAAGACATTTCCATGTTGTTTCATAAGTAACTTCAACAAGGAAGAGACTGTGAAGATCAGTGACCCTGTAGATCTGAGATGAGATCATGGTAATTTGCCATAAATGAGAAATTACAGGTTTAGAGAGAAAATGGTAATCTCCAGTTCATTGTTATAAAATTGTCAAAAGGTATAGGTTTTCATTATAATTAGCATTCTAAATAGTTACTTGATCCTTCCTTTTGCTTAATGTAAACCAGTTATTGCTCAAAGACTAATTGCTGTCCACTGTGCAAAAGTTCACCCCACACAAGGAAGGATGCACACCTGAAGAGCAAAATAATGTGGTTTTTAATGAAGTGTCCTGTGAATCAGAGAACACAAAAGTATCTCTCTTCTTTGCCTTTGAGTTCAGCAAAGTCCTTATCAGACACTGCACATAATTACACTTCTGTATCTTTGAACACAAAACTCAACATAATTGGATCCCTGTGTTATGCAAAACTTTTGCTGCCAAGCCAGGAAGCACAGCTCATGTACTATGAGCGGTGTGACAAATCACACTTGACAAACTCAGATTAGTCAAAGTAAACAGTTTTGAAGCAAACATAGTTTGAAACTGCGTCTTCAACAAGCTGTGAAGAATGAATGTATTCATTAGCAATCTAATGGTCAAGCCTAAGTACACTGCAGGTCTGTATAGAGACCATTTCCATTACAAGGTCATTTAGAACTCTGTAGTCTCATGTTTGTGTAACTCTTGTCAAATCTAGAGTTGAAGAACTGGGCTGGAAAATTTGATTTGAGAATGTGAAGAGATTCACAGTGGGAAATACAACCCAGAAATTTATTCTTTCAACTACAGAAGGCTGGCATCCTCACTAAATGCTGGTTAATTTAAGAAGTTCTGGGACTTCTCAGGAGGGAACAGGGTTTTGCATGATTAGGTCCTAATTGAGGGAAGTGATTGCTTCACTGTTTCATATAACACAGCTGGACATCTATTGAATTTTCTGGACTGGATTTTAATGAACAACTCTTTGGCATATCGTTTCTTTTTTGTTTCCTCCTAGCTAGGCTTTTAGGAAGAGTAGAAGATGAAAGGATTGTTCTTCTTCTTCCACTGAATTTCTATTTAAACCCACTAAATTAATGTGTCCTAATTTCTGTAGATTACATTCTCCTGGCAACAATCCAGAAAGTAGGGAATAAGATTGGTCTGGGTATACTGAGTAGAGGAACATTCAAACAAAAACACTTGTTTGCCATGAAACACATTCAGCCACAGTAAGTACATCCAGTACAAATGGTAAATGCAAATATTGCAAAAATTACTTGCTACAGAAGAGAAAGGGTGTCAGTACATCCGATACACTGAACTGCAGAGAGTACAGGGTAGGGCAGACTGTCCAGGTACAACTTAAAATTGCCCTTTTGTGTGGCGTTAGTCTTGCATTTACTATCCTTCCTATTGGTTTAAGACAATGCCTGAGGTACATCCTGTTCGTGCACAGGGATGACCTTGTAAGAGCACAAGGAGTTAAGCATTCAAGCCATGTTTTGATGTAGCCTTTTAAAGTTTTGACATTCACCTTATCTCATTTCAAAGACAAGGAACTGGTTATACAAACCTCAATTTCCCAGTCGAAATACCCATTGTCCCAATAAGTTCCCTTTAGAAAAATTGTGTACCTTCCTTTTGAAAACATAAAGAACATATTTGAAGGTACATCTTGATTCCAAGAAAAATATCCAAATGCCCAAGAACCAAATCCTGCAAATATTTACAATCAGGGTAGCTGCATTAGGAGTAAGATCACCAGATAGGGTGTTCAGCACTAAATGTTTGGAGCAATATATCTAACCTAAAGTGTCTCAGTAACAGAAATTTGCATTTGGACATCAGATTACAAATAAACAGGTTTGCTTCAATGCTCAAAAAACCACTTTTGTATGTCTCCTGGTGTTTTAGTCAAATTAAATATTTCGTTTGACCTGAAATATTTTATTTGTTTCTTCTAAAATTTTAGGTACTGTAGCTTTGAAATATCATCAGTAGCATAAAACTACTTTGTCTCAAAGTTGCAAAATAACCAAATATTTGAGAAGGTCTGAAATTATGTAATGAATTGGGGCTGAGCTCACAAGCTGCTCTATTCAACATGAAAATGCATTATTTTAACAGATGACTAATTTCCCTGGAAAAGTTCAGTCCATTCTATTTCTGTCACCATTTGAAATGTGTTAGCAAAATGCACCCTCCTCTGTTTCTGCACTGCAGGTACTTTTGTACAAGGTGTATCCAGTTGTTAGTGACAGGAGAAAAAGCAGAAATTGGACTGGACGGAATCATCACTGGAGTTATCACCAGTTATGTACAAGTGTCTTTTTCATCAGTCTTGGAGTACACGCTCAACAACTTTCTTCCTAAAATATTTGATCCATCTATTATCATACTGCCATCTCCATAATAATCTTGGGCTCGGGAGTGGACTCTAGCTTATACAAAATATAAGTAGGTTTAAATCACCTAACAGGAAGATTGAGTATAGAATCACATCCACAGATTCAGAGAAAGACAGTGCGGGGAACTGGTTGTGAGAAGGAAGTTCTGTCAGAAGATACAAAGCTAGTAGTTCACTTTTCCTCATTTTGTTTTAAACTCTGGAGTGTAGTTTTGATTAACCTTGCAACACAAGGCTGAAGGAATAACTTAATATGACTTTTCCTCAGAAAAGGAGGTGCAAACTCTTTCACAGCTTGGAAAGCACCAAAATAAAGAAGGCAGGATATTTGGGTCCACACAAGAGCTGTGTGAGGCTCTGAGGACTGCTGCAGACTTTGTGGGCCAGATCCTGATCTCAATACCCTGGCTAAGCTGCAGGACTGCAAACAGCCCTAGTCAAGTTAGTGGGAAAGGGTGGAGAAAGAAGTTGTTTGTTATCAGCAAGAGCTGATGATACCAATGAAGCAATGCCTGTAGTCCTTACTCAGACAGATCATCTTCCACATGGAAGGTGAATATGCCTTCAGGGGATAGAGGGGCCTAAATTAGCTCCCAGGAACTGATTTGACTCCAAAAGGTTATTTCAGGTCTACTTAGAAAGACAGCTGAGGCCCACATAAGTCAAAGTTTTGGCTGGGTTACAGAAATGAAAAAGCGGAACAAGGTGTGCATCACCTTCAGACTGTATTGCCACAGTATTTCTGGTCATCCTTTTGGGGTGGTTTGATTTTGGAATAACCATTGATAAACACTATATGATTTTGTTTAATTTTATTTTCAAGAATAACCTTCAATACTATAGGATCCTTGGCTGCATCAAAAGCTGAATGGCCAGCAAGGCAAGGGACGTGATTCTCCCATTCCACTCTGCTCTCATAAAAACCCACCCAGAGACCTCCATCCACGTCTGGGGCCCCCCAACATAAGAAGGACATGGACCTGGTGGAGCAAGTCCAGAAGACAGCCATGAAAATGAACAGAGGGCTGGAGCACATCTCCTATGAAGAAAGGCTGAGAGAGTTGGGGCTGTTCAGCCTGGGGAAGGGAAGACTCTGGGGCGACCTTAGAGACACCTTCCAGTACCTACAGGAGAGAGCTGGAGAGGGACTTTTTACAAGGGCACATAGTGATAGGACATCTGGGAATGGCTTTAAACTGAAAGGGAGGAGGTTTAGATTAGATAAAGGAAGAAGTTCTTTACTATGAGGATAGTGAAACAAGGGAACAGGTTACCCAGAGAAGTTGCGGATGTCCCATCCCTGGAAGTATTCAAGAGTAGGTTGGATGGAGGTCTGAGCATCCCGGTTGGACGGAAGGTGTCCCTGCCCTTGGCAGGTGGGCTGGAACTCGATGTTCTTCAAGGTCCCTTCCAACCCAAACCACTCTCTAAGCTCTTGGGAGGTAGGATTTTCTCTTAATAACTGGCTTCTGTGTCTTCTGACCCCAACACGTGCCTAGTTTGAGGCAGACTGGTTCCTGTCAGTTCTCTCCTGTACTTGGCAGCGTCCTTCAGCTCCCTCCAATGCTCATTCTGAACAACAACTCACATCAGAAATGGTATTGTGTCTTTCAATAGGATAGCCTGAGATGTGGTTGGAGTAGGAAATGTGTGGACTGGGTATGAGGTTTCCTCTGTTCCACAGCCTGTGTTAACAGCATTTCCATTCATGCTGCCTTCCTTACTCACCACTTCCCAGTCAGTGCTAATGCAAATTACAAAACATATATTTGCTTCTGAATTTACATTTGAATTTTTTGCCTAAAATACCGTCATTCTTGGGTTACCTTTCAG
>VZRQ01002675.1:539253-558717 GCA_013397975.1 Machaerirhynchus nigripectus | reverse complement strand
GGTTACAGCCAGCCCTCCCCCACCAGGTTCGGAAAAAATTTTCCTTGGAGGAAAGTGAAAAAAAAAGTTATTTATTTAACAAGCAAAAGTGCAGGCATGGGAAAAAGAATAATGTCAAATAGTAAAACCTCTCGCTGTGGAGAGAACCAGGTAAAATTCAAAGTCCTTTGTGGTGTGGCTCTCTCCTCTCCGGAGCTGGGGTTCAGCGTGGGCCCCTCCAGGATGCAGTGTAGGTCCTCCCACTGATGTTCTGGTGTTGCTGAACAGTCCAGACAAGAAGAAGAAGAAGAAGAAGCCAAAGTCCCAGGGCTCCGTGCTTTATCTAATGAACAAGAAGCTAGCTAAAAACCAAGAGAATGCCACTCCCTTCCCTGCTGCAGAGAGTCAAAAGCTGTGGGAAAAAAAAAGGAAGATGCTTTCCTCTGCTCTGTAGCAGCAAAAAATGCAGGGGAGTGTATGTGTCCTTGAAGCACAAACCGCTCGGCTTCTTTTTTTCTTTCTCTTGGACCCAGCTTAAAGACACAGAAAGGCACAGGATTCATGTCTGGCGTAGGGCAGATGATAGGGAATACAGAATCATACAGTCACCCCCGGACACCTGGCCACACAAATCCAATACAGTATCAGAAAACATCTATATATGTATATGCAGATATAATTTGGAAAACTAAATCTCTTGCTCATAGTATTTTTTTTACAAGCAGTGGTTAAAAAGAAGTTTTGATGACGGTACAAAGTTGTTTAAAGTCACAGAGTTTGGATTTCAGAAAGGGGTTTGAGCAGACTGAAGAAAAAGTTTAGCTGAGCACTTTCAGATAAGGCAGAACTAACAGACCACCTGGACTTCTTCATATCCTAACACTTCAGCAAGTAATTACAAGCCAAGTATGAGAGGAATCAAGAGGCTTATTGGTCCCCTGTATGTGATCTTTCATTCTTGTACCAAATTATATTTTTTCATATAGCCTTTCTTCATTGATTATTTTCTGTAAGACTTGCAGGACAAGGTCCATTGGAATTTCATCCCAGAGTGGAGGAATTAAAATCCAGTGACAGAAATGCTGTGTGTGCTGAATGCAGACTTCTTACTGATGTACTTAGCTTGATTTTTCAAGCCTGAAAACCTGAATAAGTGCTTGAAGAGTGTGTTAACAACTCTCATTTATCTTGTTCATAAAAATGCAGCCAGAACTAATACAGAAAACCCCTTTCTTTTAAGGAAGAGAGACATTTACAGAAGGTTTAGATAAGTTCAGTAGATATTTAAGGTAGGCAGAAAAGATGAGTCAGTGCTCATGGAGTGAGATAAAAGCTGCTGAGGTTTCTCTTCCATACAAAGACATGTTAGCACTGGTCAGATCTTTGACAACATATTAATTCATTGATGAAAAGATGATACTTGGCTTTTCTGTCTTTTGGTGTTCTAGAGAGACTTGCTCAAAGCACTCTGTGGTACTCTGTTGCTTTTGAATATTTCTTCCTATGGTTCACTATGATTTTTCCTGGACAGAAGGTACTGCTTTGGTTAATGTCATCCTTAGTTACAAATAATCTCCTATCCACCTGCAGTATATGTACACATGTGTACATTTAAATACAAAGTTTGGTTTAAAAACCCTCTTTTGTAATGCTTGGGATGTTGAAATAAATAATACTTGGACTCCTTCCTGCAGAGACAGAACAATGTATACAGTAGTGCTGATAAACCCCTAAGTTTTGTTTGCCAGCTGGTTAGCTGTGGGGATGTGGGAATGGAGACTACTGGTACATGGTTTTATCCTTTGTAGATGAGGGGCTACCTTATATTTTCATTGAATGTTCATTAGTAGCCTGGTGACTCATTGACTTGTGACTCTTTAACACAGCAATTAAGATAAAATGTTTAAAAATTTGGTAAAAAATTAATTTCCTGAAATCAATTATTTAATTGTCCAAGAATCCAACAGCATGGAGTAAAGAGGGAATACTGTGCACAGGTACTATAAAAGGGGGGACACTGAGCCTACTAGGTAATTAACACTGGGTCTCATGATCAATTTTAAATGCTTGTTTTTTATTCACAAAACAGAAAGACCAAAGAGCTCATTCTGTCACACAGAGCCTGTTACTCTGGTGGCTGTGTCACAGTCCTAGCCTGGCTGGGTGAGCCTGCATTGCTCCTGTTAGGATGGAAGCATTGCCAGACAGAAATCAAAAAGATGCTTCCTGTTCTTCCTGCAGGCTCAGCACTCTCTCTCTTTGTAGCCTTGATGCAGCTCTCTATCTTGTCTCACAGCCCAATTTTCTTTCTTGGTGGCAGCAGGATGTCTGTTAGACAGTCTCATAGCAGTCCCTGCTGTCTTAGTTTCCTGACATATCATGGCTCTTACTACTCCATGGCCCATTGTCTCTCCCCAAAGAAGCATGTAAAAGTTTGGCCCTTTGCCTCTGATGATTTCGATCAAAAGTTGCCATGCAAATTTCTCACATTGCTCAATATATGGAACTCATATCTGTTGGGCTGCCTTGGTTGTCAAATACACTTTACTGCTTTGGTCTTGACTTCCTGCCTCCCATGTGACTGCACATGGGCAGGTGTAGATATATGTTGTCAGCTGATGCAGCAAAGGAAATTGTAGTAACGATTGGAGCCACGGCCATGGCTGCTCTGTGTTTTTCAGTGATCTGGAAAGTCATGCTGAGTAAGCACACTGTGGCCCAAGCTCCATCACAGCACTGCTGGTCTGTGGTGTGCAACTGTCCACGCCCGCATGATTAGTTAGTCTCCACTCAAGAGAAGTTTCTGGTAATACAAACAGAAATGTAGGTATGCTTGGACAATCCTTATACACTTTGCCTTCTTTATTTCCTCTGGATTTCATTCATGGATATCTCAGTCTCTGGCAGCTGATGACATTTCTTACTTGATGACAAACGCTCACCATGAATGTTCCAGACTCATTCCCTGGGCCAGGTTTCTGGTTGTAATGCTGCACTGTCTTGGACTCCTAAGAACAACATTTTTCACTTAGAATATCACCATTTCCATTAATTATGTTTTGGTATTCTTAAATGGGTAAGTTGCCATTTCTTATTAATCTAGTGTTGAGTAGAGAACCTCACAGAATTTTGTCAAAGATGGTTATGGCCAGGGGCCCTGTCAAGACAGGGACTGAGCTTCAGCCAAGTGTATCCTCCAAAGCTTTGCTGTTTCTTGACTTACCTGGCTCACTTCATACTCCTGACAGAGTACCAAAACTGGGGCAGCAGGAAAAATTGGGAGGTTGGCCTCAAATGCAAATATAGGTCCATGGCTAATGTGACAAAACAGATCTGAGAGGATTACAAAGTCCTCTTCCCATTTCTGCAGTTTGAAAGAAATAATCTTAGCAGCTCATAGTGACAGAGTGCAGCTTCAAGGCAGAAGCAAGAAAGTGAAGATTCTAGACCTTCTATAGGACATAGATTAAAGGGGAAGAAAATAAATTACTGAACTACCAGCCTGAGTGACAGATGAAGCACCTTGCAGCAGCTGCCTCCCTTCTTCCTAAAGCAGAGGCCCCAACCCTGCCAGCAGTCTGAAATCCTGGTGAGATCACAGCCACAGAGAAAGCACCCCACTGCAGCCTCCAGCTAGTTGCAAATGCCTGTCTCTTTTGTACACATGAGATTTGCTGAGACCTTTATAAGAAGAGTTAGTAAGGCAAACCAGACCAACGCAGCTAACTGCAGACGTGGTATTGAATCCACATGCATTACCACTCATTTTTTATATATAAAAATTGTCTGTGAGGCATCAGATAACATCCAGAAAAACAGGTGGGAGCTTATGGGTAAATTTATGTAGCCAAAATCTAGAAATTTCATTTTGGATGTTTTAAACCAAGAAGGTAGTCTGTGAATTTAGCCCAGAAGCCGGCCTGCTCTTGGTTCTAGAATGGGCAAAGCACACAGGGTCATGGTAAATCACAAAATTCTCAGAGTCCTGAGATTTTACTTTGCCAGAAAGATTCAGGTCTAGCCAAAGAACTGCATGATGGATGCTGCTTGAATGGCTGGCCAGAAGACAAATTAGGGGAGCCAAACAAAAAGTTCAGTATAAATCAAAAGAAAAATATATTTTACAGGTTTGAAAACTACAGTGAATGAACTTGATGAAGGTGAAAGATGAACTGTCACTTTGAAACTATTTTTTTGGAAAGAGTTCACAAGTGTTCAGGCTTCCTCTAGTGGGGCCAGACAAGACCTTTTGGTAAAAGAAGCCACCTCTGTGGGCCCCCCCATTACCAAGAGCCAGGCCATGCAAAACCAACACAGGTTTGTATGTTAAAATGTATAAACAGAAATAAATTTCATGCAGCTGTAGCAGTGACAAGAAATGTAGGACAGTTACTTTGTTTTAGTGCCTGAAGAGCTTTTTCAAGTGTGGTTGGCCAGTTCTTCCTTTATGAGCTATCTCTCCTTTCATTTCCTCAAGAAATACATTGGTTTTGTTAAAGTCTGGGATCCTCAGCTTCTTGAAAGATCTCCAAGGCATCCACAGGCCACATAAGATAGGTCCTCAAACACTGAGAAGACACTCTGAGCTTCACCCCCATTGGCAATGTTCTCAGTTCAGACAGCAGGACGGAGCTCTTCAGATGTGCTTCTTGACTCAACACCAGCCAGCATCAAAGCAGACCACCAAGGAACCCATTGCTTTGCACAGGCGTGACTTTTATTTCAGTGCACCACAGGAGATTTGTCTTAGCTGGTGTCTTCTGCAGTGTCCTTTTGATTGGCTTTGAATTAGGCTACAGCAGTAAGTCATATTTTATATATTTAGCAAATGCTGTTACAATCAGCACTATATTTGACATTCAAATGTATGCAGAAAAACTGGCTGAGTTGGTTAGCTCCCCATTCCCAGTAAGAAGTGCTGCCAGCATGTCAGTCAGGCAAGGCTGCATGTCCACTGGAAGGCATCTGTGGCTTCAGGTAGGCTGCCCTGCCAGACTGCTCCAAACCCGCCCCTTGAAGGGTCTTCCCATGTCCTCCTGTTCAGTCTGTAGGATGCCTCTGGGATGTCTTGTAAGTGCTCCCACTGCACTGTGGGGAGAAACCTGAGGAGCAGCTTGTCCTTGCAGTGTCCCCAGCCAATCTGACTCCTCTGTGAGCCTGTTCAACCCCATGTCCCACCTGTAAACAGCAAGGTGTTTCTAGGGACACTCCTGGCAAGACATCCTGGTCCTCTTTGCTGGGCAGATATACCCAGGAGAGGATGGCATTCTGAAGCTACCCAATGTGCCTCTTTGTGTTGGCTCATAACATGCACCAGACACGTTCTTATATGGCAGTTTACTCATGAATATACAAGTGGCAGAACAGGACAATAAACATTTGTTTCTTACAGGCACACATAAAACATTTAAACACTCATGACCCAGAATTTCGTCTATCCTTGCAGCATCTTCAGATGTCTTCAACATTTGATTTTACTGTCTTTTTCCTGGTTTAGATACCTACATGTCCTGTACTAACCAGTTAATAGATTTGAACCTTCCTCACAGATGTCCCTATAATGTCCCCTCTTAGTGTGGAACGTGAGGTTACATTTGTTAAAATGGTCAAGGCGTAGCTCACCACAAGGCCCTGTGGGAAAGGCACCGCTGGGGCTGCAGGGCTGGGAGCTGCCTGAGGGGTGAGCGGCAGCTGAGTGACAGCTGGGAGTGAGATTGTGATTGGCTGGGGAGCACGTGCACAGCCTATGAACGGGAAGCTGATTGGGTGATAGGACGCGTGGGCAGCGGCGCTGCAGCTGTGCCAGCCAATGGGTGCCCTTCTGCTGTTGAGTTCTGTTAGGCTTCGGCTGGGTTTCAGTTGGGTTCGGTTGAGATTAAGGGGATAAAGAGGGGGCGGCTTTTGGCAATAAACGGATCTTCTTTGGACATACAAGGAAGTCTGTCATCTTTGTTCCCCATTGCTATATCTTAGACTTACCATTTTTAAACAGTGGAGCTAGAATTTTTAAAGACATACTGGTAAAACTGGTTCTCAGATAAAAGTAAAGATGCTGGATTTCAGAAGAATCTTTATTTGGATGGAAGGAGCTCATCTGTAAACAAATAATATTTATTGGGAAGAAGGTATGAAATCACATTATAAAAACAGAAGATAGATGAAGAGTAACTTGCTGATTACTACAGATAGGCATACATTAATACAGGACGGAAATGCCCACTTAAACAAGTAAATGCAAAATGTATTTGTTTTACCAAAAGGTAATCAAGACCTATTTTTTTACCCTGGTGGTTTTTATTTTGTTGTTTTTTCATTGTCTTCTCTTCAGTTCGGCTGCTACAATGGGCTAAATATTTATACTATGCATTCCCAGGTTTGCTTAGAAGCTGGAATAATGCTGTTGCAATTTAACAATATGACAGAACAAGAAAAAAAAATCCCAGCAGAAGTGAAAGAGTGGAGGGACACACTGCATCATCTTTGTACCTGTACTGATTTGTGCTGTACTGCATGATACTAAGCAGCCAAGAGTATTGTTCTGTTTGTTAATTTTGATTGTTGCTGTTGTTAAATGGTTCAGGATTCTATAGTTCCTCAAAAACTAACAGTATTTCTATTCTGCAACTGAATGGATTTGTTCTCTCATCTGCACACGAGAGATTAATATATCACATTCCTAATAGCATTAATAGGAGCCGCTTGCAAAAATCTTCTGATGACGCTGATCCAGGTCATTCAGTAGGGATGCAGACTTAATTCTGCTCTGGAGACAGGTGGATGATGTCTACAGATCTGTGTGAAATGAATAAAAATGGTGTTGTGCACTCAGTGTGCTGTGTTGAATTATTTGCAAGTAACCCTCTTGAAGAACTGAGAGTGAAGCTATATTGGCACTGATGAGCATTCTCTAAAATAATAAGCCTTGAATTTTGTGCTCCACATTTTTGTCTTTGTCTCTTTCAAAAATAACAAAATAAGCAACACCTCAACCCAGAGACCTAAAGATATGGAGAAGTAGTAAATACAAAGAATAGTACATAGCAAACATGGAAAAAGCAGCAAACATGAAGAAAATAATAAATAAAAACATTACCACTTTCTCTTTTGAGAAAGATTTCATGGAACAGAAAAAGACAGAAAAATGAAAAAAAAAATCTCAGTGTTATTTATAATTGGACAAAGATTTCTGCTGTCTATCTAATGTAACTGTTGTTTCTCTACTTGAATAGGAATCTGCTCAAGTTAAGTTGTAGACGAAAAGTTATAAACAATAATTAAAGTAGCTGATCATCCCACTTTATGTAGTTGGATTTAGAAGCTGCAGAATATATGACATATGAGAAGAAAAATTATTTAGAGTTATCTAGAGAACAAAAGCAGAGGCCCTTATGTTACTAGCAGTCTTTGAGGTGCTGGCAAGGAAATCCACGTCAACCAACCTGGGTAAAAACAAACCTGAGGCTCTGACCTAGGATGACCAATGTCGAGGAGACTCAAAGAAGCTTGAAAGAAGCTAAAATTAATTTTTTGAGCAGCTCCAGCCAGAATTGTAAGAAAGGTGCTGCCAGTGAGGTTTGCCTGGAAGCCACATGAATCACATTGACTTCTCAGAAGCTGTTTGAAAGCTGGAGGTTGGACATAAACCTAATTTTTTCCCATGTCTTTGACTCTAAGCACTTCATTCTGTGTTGGGAGAGTTTACCACCAGGCACTTCAGCGCAGACGGTTTTTACCAACTGTGACATCAGCTACTTTGCAAACTAAACAGGTTCTGTTTAGTTCTCAGTTTCCTGTAAGATGAATCTCACGTGTGACACATCTCACATCTCAGAGGATACAGCCTACTGTCTGTGGAAAAAAGCACATCTATTTCAACTAAAAACCAGACATGTCTGCAGTTTGATTTGAAGCTTTCAGTCATGAATCTCATGATAAAACTGAGATTGAACCTCACTACGTTGTGAAACAAACTTTACAGACTGAGGAAGGATGTGTCCTCAAACTACTGCAGACAGAGATGCCTATTTTGAAAAGAGAGGAAAGAGATAATGCATCTACTAAGAAAAGGCAAGACAGTGGTTCATTGGTCTATCTGATCATAACTCCACTGGTACCTGGATAAATAAATCTTAGCATAACTGCACAAGAAGATCACAAATCAGGAGGTGCATGAGCATCTGAGCTTTGGTACAGGCACTCCAACTGAGAATCTCAATAAATGTGGTACAAACGAGAACTAGTTAAACACCCCCAGTTCTCTGAAGAACATTAACTCAACACCGATATTTTTTTTAATGGTCTTTTGTAGAAAAATGTTATCACTTTTAGAGCAGCTGGTGACCTCAATAAGCCCTCTGTGCCCAGGTGAAAAACAAAAAGGCCCTATGTTTTAGTTAAACTGCAGTTGGCATCAGAGCGAGCGTTGTAAGATGGTACTGCCATCTTCATGAATAAAGAACATTTGATTTATTTATTAGTTTGAAAGTGAGAAGATTCTGGGAATTTGCTGTCAAGCCAGAAGACTTTCTATTGTATTACCTGTTCCTCCAATTTGTATAATGAAGCTGCAGAGAAGAAGAAACTAGCAACTGAGTTAGCCTGTCATGAGTTATTTTCAGTTATTTCCTAAGTAAACACGTAGACTCCCTTGTATTCATATTCCGTCAATCATGGTTTAGTATCTAAGACATTTGAACTTGTCATCTAGGTCCTAGGATGCAATCCTATGTAACAAATGCCTAGGAAATTAAAGTCGCCTGTCACCTACATACCAGAAAAAAGCAGAAGATGGAAATGCTATTTCCTACCTTGTTTTCTCATGGCTGGTCAAGAAACAGTGGTAAGAAAATGAGTAAATGCTCACCCATGTACCTTGTTTATAATTTTGCCCATCAGGGAGTACAATTTGAAGGTAAGGTAGAACATTTATTTAAATATTCCACCAGAAATGCTCTTTATGCAAAGTCTGCATCAGTTAATGATACTTTGCCATTCTGAAAGCTGGAGTTTTTCTATTATATCAGAAACAGTAGAGCTCCTGCAGGTGGATGAAATACTTTTTATTAGTCCCAAGGGCTTAGCTGTTCAATAAATTAAGAGCAGGAAATCCAAGACTTGTTATCTCTTCTACCTGAATTAATTGGCAGATTGTTCTCTGTTGCATAACAGGTGCAAAACACATCATATCCTACGCCTTGCTCCTTCTGAGACAGCCATCCGAGATGCTCTGATGCTTTCAGTGCAGTGGGTCTTCTGTATCAGATTTCAAAAGTGAAATCTTGCCTGCTCTCTGTGAGCATGGAGATCTCTACTGCCTACTGCAACACCTTTGGCAGTGGGCTGATGGTGTGCATGTGCACTGCAGCATATTCATAAATACTAGGAATAAACAGTGCCAGAAAGTGTGAAGTATTGCTCCTTATTGTTGTCTTACGTCTAAAAAGGCAATAAGGGAAACAACTTATTTTCATTCAAAAGAATTGCTTGTCAAGGGTCAGTCCCCAGCCCATTCCAAACCAACACAAGTTTTCCTGTTACCTTGAATGACATTGGGGTTAGGAATGTAAATCTTAATGGGTGCACCTGATAATCAGAAACATGTATGTGCTCCCTCAAGCAGAAAACAGTGCCATAGTGAACTCCCTCACACAACCATAGTAATTCAGTGTTTGATTCTTGCATGCATTAGCATTCTGAACACTAAGCTAGAGGATATAGCTTTCACATAACAAATTTAGGAGTTTCTTCTCGAGTCAGACAGGTCCAGGGAGCACAGAATCAGACTCACTGTCCTTCCAGCACTCACAAACAGAGCAGGCAGGAGGTTTGCATTGCATGGGAAACGCAAAGCTCTCCTAGGTGAGATTTTTAATGTCTCCTAAGATGAAGTCTGGTTTAAAAAAAAAAAAAATTAAAAATTGTTTGTATTTGCGGAAAGTTTGTATGCAATTTTCTGCTACACACGGCTCCTGTCTTTGGATTCAAGCAGACCTGAAGGTAGAAATCCGAGCTCAATTGTCAGATGGCAGCAGGGGAGCGGTGGGTGGCCCTGCTCTTCGCTGTGCCCCGGCGGTGAGCACCAGCTTCCCCCGCTGCTCTGATTCGCTTTCCCTCCGCGTCCCGCCGTGCCTGCTAAGTAAGGCAGCTGCCACAATCAAAGTCAGAACCTCAGGACACAAAACCATCTCCGGGAACGACCTTTCTAGACAGGCTGATTGAGGATGGCAGTGCACACAGCATAGCAGCAGCAGCCCTGACCTCTGTATGGCTTATCAAAACAGTCAAAAAATCACATTGTTGTCTCAACTGCATGTGAAAACAATGACTAACCAGTATGTTTTAGCTAAAAAGGATAAAGCAGTCTTGGCTTGTGGATGCTCTTCACAGGAGACTGTGTCAGGCAACAACAGGATAAGAAAACATCCTAATCCTGAGGCCAAGAGGCTGAAGCAGGAACACAGAATTTTCACAGCTGTGAACCAAACCTGTGGGCTAGCCAGTCTAGGGTCGGGCTTCCAACAATGAGCAATTTTAGCTCCATCAAAGAAAGGTCCATGAAGCAGAGATGGGATAAGGCAGCCCCATGTAAAACGCCTCATCCTAATTCTTCATTTGGGACTGGCTTGACATCTGGAACAGGACCTTATGGCCTGTTCTTTCCAAATAGTGTGTTTGTGGATTCACAGTTGTATAAGGACAGGTGAGGAAGGTGGAAAGAGCATTAGTTATTATAAATTATGATATTATTTATGTGTCTTAGTTGAAGAGAAAGAGAATATTACTATGGTCACAGAGTCAAGAACAGGCTGTGCTTAAGACTGCCTGCAAATGAGGCCAGATCATATCTTAAAAACAGCTGTTCTTCTCAGTGCTACCTTTGTAATGGGGGGTGAAACAGCCCTACCTCTACTTCCAGCAACACACTTTCAGTCCGACTCTTTCACCCCTTGAGACACTGTGCTTTGGTGGGAAAACCAGTTCAAAGTCCAGTTCACAGGACTCTGTAAGGGAAAACCCATCACCTACACGATGCTCATAATTTAGGGTGGATTAAAATTAAATTTCACTTTGCATGATCCATTCCTCTGAGACTTTTCAGCATTAGCAACTGCAAAGGCTTCTGAATTTGAGGAACAGAGTTTATGCCACTCAACCTGTACCTTACAGCACTTTCATAAAGACCATTTTCACCTTCAGGACTGAAAACTTCCACAGGTTTAGATCCATTACAGCTCTTCTACAGGTTTCCTTAACAATCCCTTTTAAAAAGACATTTTAAAAGGCAAACTGAAGATCTAACTCTGGCACTGGAAGGCAGCTAGACACAGAAACTGCTGCACCATTATACTAATTGCAACTTAAATGTTTTAAAGAACAGCCAGATAAGTTTACCTCAGCTTTGCAAAGGTGTATTATTTAACAAACACACAGAGTACAGTCTTCTTTCCTATCTAGAAAATGTGAAGGAGAAAACTTTTTACTTCACTTTTATTGACTGTTGGCTTTGTGGTTTTGAGTGTGGGCTTTCTCATTTAATTTAGATAGTTTATTGAAACCTTCAGAGCTATTCTGGATGATTTACTCTGCCATGTTGTGATTCATACAACAATACATACAATTCTTACAATTCATACTGAATCATGTCAGATACCATCTGAGGCATAAGTGTCTAGCAACAAAATCAATACTACCTGGGGTAGAAATTATATACTTATAAAATCCATTATATGATTTTTTTTATTTTAATGCAAGTTGTAACATAGTGCGGATAAGGTACATTTGAAAACTAGGCCTCTTGTCAGAAAAACATGAGAGGTAATTAAGTCTATCTTGATTATCTTATGAGTGTTTTTTGACAGAATAAATTATCAGGTATCTTCTTAAATGTGAACCCTTGGTACCTATAACAACTTTCATGAGATACCAAAGCCAGTCACTCTAAATAGCTTATATTAGTCCTAAGAATCTATAAAGTCAGTCCATCACCATTTGACAGACTGGAAACTGGCTACATGTAGGTTTCCAGATCTTAATAGATTAAAAACCTTTCAAAACCTGGCATGTTTCTAATGCGAGTCTATATCAATCTGTCTTTCTCCTGAAGAATTTTATTCCTGACAATAGCTGGGAAGCAAAATTCTTTTCTGATACAGTTTGCAGCTAATGGCAGAAATTGAGGGAGTTAATGGAGAGAGATGATCATAGATAGAGCAATTGGGACCATTTAGCACAACAGCTGCCATAATCAATATGCAATTATTACTTCCAGGAACACAGAATTACTGATGCTTTAAAAGCTTTTCATTGTTTTAAATTCTTTGCCTTGATTTGAAGGTGATCTGAAAGGGACAATATACTGGTACCTTCTGTATTTCATTTCAGCATTTTAAGTTACCCTCAGTGTTTAAAAATCCATGGTTTTATTTCAAAAAGTGGTTGTTACCTACAAAATCCTAATGACGATTTGGTTCTAAAAAACCATCTCCGCCGAAATATTGGAAGCACTCTGTGGGAGCAGAGGAGATTTGGTTCTGTTCCTGCTAACAGATGAGATTACAAGGCTGTCTCATCATTCAGGAGAATGGGGTGTTGGAAATGTACATCCAGCTAACAGCAGAGCACTAGGACACAGGTGTGGTAACAAAGACAGAGAACAAGTTTAAAATCAGGATGGCACACAGCTTCCCTCTTCCTCCTTTATTTCCTTTTTTTTTTTAAATCTGATTCTTTTTTCAAAATAAATGTTTTTTCAAATGTGTTTACAATCAACCAGAAAAGAAGAGGAGGAGCAGCTGGGAAGACAGCAAACTGCAGAGCAGGAAAGCAGAGCTGAGCATGTCTGTGTCTGTGCACCACTCACATAACCAGGCACAGAACCCTTCCAAATGTAATCCTGTTTGTGTCACTGTTTGCCATACTCCCTAACTGGATTAAAAAGAAAAAGAAGACAAATCCAAATCCTCCAAGGGCTATCTTTGGAACATCCTCAGAGATTAATGACAGGCTCACAAATAGGAAACTGTTTATAAAACTCATTTGTGGCGTGCCTCTGGATTAGGAGGCTGAGGAATTCAAAACAGTATGGGCAGAATAATGGAGAAAAACTCCAGAACAAGCTTTCCAGGTTATTCTCAAATTATGTTGTCATTCTCTTTTTGTGTCTCTTTTTTTGCTTGAAAGAAAAAGAATTTTCTAGGTCTTATTTACTTTTTTGGTAATTTTGTAACTGTTTGGGAATAATAAAGTGTGTATTTGTGAAGTGTGTGGTCTGGTAATGTGGTTGTTACCTCTGGCTCTAAGGAAAGGAGCAGACTGACAGCAAGCTCCTGCTATGTCTGAAACAGCAAAAAAAATGTGTAAAACAAAGAATGTTGGACACATTCTGTTTATCCATTGGAAGTATTCTGGACATTATGTGATATTCCAAACTTGAAATTGTCCAAGAATAGTATTTTGAGCCTCAAATTTGCAAACCTCACAAGTAATTTCCATTCAAAATCAAGGTAGCTGCTTTAAAAAAAGTTATTTTTAAAAAAGGTATAGCCAAATAAAACTCATTAAATTGCTTAGGTTATCATTCTTTTCCATCTTGTTGCTAAATACTTAGATTACATTTTACAGTTCCTTACATACTATGAGGATTAGTAATTTAATTTTTCCAAATGGTAACCTCAACATCCAGTTAATCCACAGATTAAGGATCTGGTGCCTTGTGACTCTTGCAGGACTACTGGAACTGATACAGGCTTGAGAGCAGTTGGTCTTAGGTAAACCATAATGTCTTTCGTGGCTGTACAGAAATGTGTGTGCTCTGGCTACTGAACAAGACAGATTTTCTCTCCATCTCATTCGTACAAAATGACACCTATCATTGCTGGCTGGCACTTTCATTTGTGCACTGTGACCCCTTCAGAGGCAGAAGAAAAAACACACTTTTTCAACACTGAGTCTTCTTTTATCATCTGATATGAAAAGAATTCTATTTGCCCCATTAAAAAAAAAGTGGTTAAATAGCAGGACCTGGAATGCAATGAAGAGACTGAATGCTAGATTCTAATTAGATGCACATATCAAACATCAATTTAACTGCTTCAATTATCAATACCCTGATGCTGCCTATACTTCACTAGTTCACAGTCTTATTTATATACCAAAGTGCACTTGTGTTTAGTAGTGTCAATAATGGTATTTGTTTAATAGATATTTTATTTATAAACGTCAGACTGCTGATCACCTAAACCTTCAAGGGCTGTGAAGAACTGCAGCTGTAAAGAAAGGCACATAGCATCTCATAAAGGCAAACTGAAGGCACTCCTACTCCAGGATACAAGTGATACCTTCCAGGATACCCTCCATACAACTGATACAAAAAGGTGTTGCAAAAAACTATAAAGTACCAAACCTGAAATCTCTAAGCAGTTAGTTTGGGAACTGCTGTATTAACAAGGTGACTAACAAGATGACCCACATGACCAGTACTATCATGTGACTGGTGTTGTTTATTGCTTAGTTTAGTTTTTTAATCCCACAGTTTTCAAGCCAGCTTCATGACTGAGGGATATGTTGTGCACACTTGGAAATGGCAGTACCACAACCCCAGATCTTTACCTGCACATTTTCAAGACTGGCACTTTCCATTACCCCCAGGTATGCAGAAAGCAGCAATCCTCAGATGTCCCAACACCCCTCCTTACTGGCTGACATCACTGCACGTAAGCAAAATCCTTTAATGTTATTTTAGCGATCAGTGTGTTCCAAGAAAAGGATAAGGGTACTCTCTAAGTAATTGCTGACACCAGGACACATTTTGCAGCATAGTTCTCTGCAGTTATCACTCGGTCCCTGACCTTCTGTAGTGCAATTTTTTTAGAACTGTAGAAGGTTTTATACGCCAAATTTTCCAATATATCTTTTCCCAATGTTTTGTTCAAAAAAATGAAGAGCACTTTTTAAAAACTGATTTTGAGACATGAGTTCAAACTGTGTCTAACTTAGGACCTTCTTAGATGGAAAACAACACCTGCAAAACCTAAAACTTTGCTACCTCAAACCCTGTGAAATAGAAACAGCCGTGAAACTTCAACACAATGCTTTGCACATTTTACTTGAAATATTTTTTTCCCTACTGGATATGAATCAAAAAGCATGAGTTAGGCTATCACCATTCAAAGGTAATACTTCTGTGCTAGATGTGCAGCTCCTGGGTCTAATTACAGGGACTGACAGAGGCACAGTTTAGTGAAGCTTTTGGTCAGCTTCCTAAACCACTCCTACTTTCTGGCAATTCCTAATTTTTGATTAACTCTCACATGTGCTTACGGGCTTGCTGAGACTGTGGAGACAGTTTTGGAGTGGGAAATTTTAAAATTCTTTTGATTGCAAATAGAATTGGATTCAATAATTACCACCAAGCTTTGAAATTATTTTCCTGTTTGTCAAATGTTCTGTATTACACGTGCAGTTAAAAAAAGTCTGAAAAGCACATTCTGTAATTTTGTAAATCGTAAATTTGAAGGAATACAAACACTTCTCCTTTAGGAACTAAGTTAGGTCATGGGACATGAAAAAGCTGTTGAGTAGTAACAGCTTTTCATCTGCAATGATCTGTGTTGGATGTTAAAGGTTTTGTATCCTATTAACAACCTCCTGAGCTAACTAGCCCCTTAAATGTGATTACAAGGATCACGCATCTAAGACCTTCAAAAGGGGTTACGGAGCTCTTTTGATCAACTAAAGAAAATATCTGGCAAAGCTCAGGGTTGCTTTAGAGAAAACTATGCATTCAATAAATAACTTATGCTTTTGGACATCCTTGATAATTCATTGTGTTAGTTGGTATTTATGATCAAAAGAATATTGAGTTAGATGTAGACAAACTTCGTGGTGGTTTTCCTAGAGGATATTTACTCAGGTGTTGCAGGAAGTACTGCTTCTCTGTAATTAACACCAAAAGGGGAGGAGTTCCTTATATTTGCTACAGACTGTGCTCAGTTAAACAGCCAGAGAGGTCAAAAAGCACTTCCCCAGAGAGGTAAGTTCTTTGATTCTTACAGTGGTGGTCTTCTGCTAGTTAAGCATGCTTGTTTATTTTCTTAAGTTATCATTTATTTATCTGCTCATCTTTCTGTGTTTCACTTGTTATTTGCATGTACCTCATCAGCCATCAAAACACCTCCTCTTGAGTAGAATACTATTAAAAGATCAATTATAAAGAAAAAAATAGATGAAAAGCGGGAACATATGCTTTAGTCCCACAAACTCTCTATGGCTGAGCTCTGCCCAGGATTTGGAGCCTAGTAGCCAAGGATCTCCTTTTGTAGGGAGGGTCCATAGTGTACTGCCTATCTGCATCCTGACTTTATTTGGATATAGTATGATCTTTCACAATATAGAAAGTATTATTTTAAGTAAATTATAGCCTTAATTTGGTGCCTTAATCACAAGAGNGTAGAAGTCTAAATGTATCAGTTCTGGAGTAAAAGAAGTCTATTCTACTTATGTATGTTTTGGGTTCATTATTTCAATAACAAAGAGCAAGACATTCTAAAAGCAACTCTCTAATGTGATCTAATGTTGAAGATGCTTTCAAAGGTTGTCTGTTCATACTGCTTTCATATTTGTCACATAGTAATTTAAAAATAGTTTTCAGACTTGCACCCATGATACTTCTAATGAAAGTAAAAAACTATGTTGAAAGGTAAGGATAAAGTCTGAAACTAATCTAATCACAATCTGTTAAAAAGATATTGTAGTATAGATGCTGTCTTGTGGCATTAACCACAACTTAACCTCATACCAGGTACAGCTGGAGATGATCACACTTCGTTTATCTTTTTATATATATAGCTGGATGTTGTCAATACATAATATTTGTCCTTAATTTTTTCAAATTTATTTAGGGGGAGAGAAAGCATATACCCATATTTACTCTAGAACTTTGAAACCTCATCTGAAAAGCTTAGTAGATAAAAGAAAAGCAGTAATTTTTTGGGAAAATGAGGGGCAAAAGCCAAGATATGTTGAGATGGAAAAAGAACGTGAAGGAGTGAAAATAAAGGCAAAGGAGAAATGTGGCTAAGCTGCATGACACTGACTGTCACGTAATCATTTCATGACTAAGTTTTCTAGCACAGTCAGTGTCCATTTGACACACAGATTGTCATTCCCTAAGGGCTGAAATTCTCTGATTGTTTGAACAGTGCCTAGCTCTACAGGCCTTGGACATTGGTTGTGACTTTAACTGGTTTAAACTAGGACCCTTTCTGCAACAACAGGCTGCCATTACTTATATATCATTAAGGATTACCTAAATGAAATGGATATGAGTTTTTTGGAGTTTCACAGACCAGTTCACCTGAATAATTATTTAATGCAGAAGACATAAGTGTGTTCAACACTCCAAGTGGATCAGCTGAGCCCTAGCATGGGGTTTTGCCTTTGAGGCCCCTTTGAGAGAGGGAGTGCTCATAGGGAATTTCAGGTCTTCAGAGCTAATGGATGGTAAGTTCAGCACACAGATAAGCGAGAGTTAGATGAGGTGGGCAGCAGTGATTTTAAGACAGCACTGCTAGAAGTGGAAAGGGACATATCAACCAATCACTGATGTTACTGTCATTTCTGGTTCCTATGTCTGTGTCTAAACACTTCTCAGCTCCTTGCTCCATGTCTCGGATGCCCGCAAGCTCTTCCTGGGAAAAGAGCTATGAGTACCCATCACTCCCTTTTGTACCTGGGTTTCCACTGAGAGGCTTCTGGCCTTTTTCTGATGGTGCACGCTGGTCAAGCTTCTGCATGATCAGATTATTAGACTGTCGTGCTTCTGCATGTGACTTACCATCCACCAGACGTGCAGCCGAAAGGCAGTGGGGTGCCAGGCACTCCCCAGCACAACTAAAAGCAATGAGAGCTTTGATCAGGGAGGGGGAAGCTTTTGCAGAGTGTTGTTCCTGTGGTGATTTGAGCCTAAAAGATATGGATATTTTTACAGCTGAGGCCCTATTATGCTGGTGCTTCCAGCTTTAATTATTAAAATAGGATCATAAAACTAGGAAGCTAATTTTATATTTTTATAGGGTCTTAGCCAGGGGAAGAGGAACACTTCAGAGTAGCACAGAGAACACAACAGAGCAGCCAGCAACAAAAGATAAAGTCTATATGGGATGTTAAACTATCCCTCATAAAGTCCTACATGCATAATGCAGTGCACAGTCTAAAAATGTCAACAACTTTTCAACTTTTATACAATAAAGTAATAGTATTTGGATGAAGGAAATCAAGGGGCCTCTTGTCCTTATACATATCTGGCTCATGGCTGTTTAACTTTGGGGTTTGAGAAGTTTCTGTTGATGATTTTCCCACAGGGAGGAATTTCATACGGTTTCTTGTCTGTGTGATTTCTTTGATGGCTGTGATGGGATAAGCAGCCATACCTGTTACAGATATATTCACGTGGAAAAGTCATCCACGAACTACCTGGTGTCTACTCTGCTTTTGTGGAAGATGTAGCACATAGCTCTGAAACAGTTCCCTTTATGTCAGACCTGTCTGAAAACAAAACCCAGGTTCAATTATCAGAAAAATGGAAGGAGACAAACTTAACCAGCCAAAGTCTCTGATGGAGGCACAGAATCCCCAGTGCTGAGTCTGGCTGCTTCTTTGCAGTGGGTGTGTCATACTTGGACACGAAAAGAACCACACAGACCCCGTTCTGTCAGGATAGGAGCCAGGGCCAAAAGAGGGGCAAAAGAGAGCCTGGCCTCTTTATTCAGTCAGTTATGTATCTTTGTAGAGACAACCATGGATTGGAGGATGGGGTTACCACCTCTCAATGACACTGGTCAGACCAAACGTCTATCATATTTCTCCACCTTATGAAAAGAATGACAACAATAAAGATCGATTAGGTAAACATGGCCTATGTTTACAGAAACTGCGTGAGAAATTCTATTACAGGAATGAAAACATCGAAAGACTGCAAAACTCAGGGCGACATGGGTTTATCAGGGATCTTGCAAAGAAAACCTAACCAGCATAATTCAAGCCTGGTTCATGTACCAACTAGGAGCTGTACTGATAAAATTAATCCATTTCCCAACTTTTGAGAACTTAGTCTTGCAACTTCACCCTGCTAATATGTAATTACACTTATGTTGTGCTGCTGTGGTGTAGTCACCTCTCTGCAGCAGGTACTAAAGTGAGCTCGGGGCGTACACCAGATGTGAACTATTTTTAGCGGGCCAGGTAGGTCCATTAGGTTTCCTCAGGGCAGCACAGCCGCGGGCAGCCCCAAGGCCACGAGCCGCAGCTCGCCCGTGCCAGGCCAGCAGCCTCGCTGGGCGCTCGGCGGCCGCCGTGTAATCCCCGCGGGGCGCATCAGGGTGCGGGGGCTGTGACCCGGCTCTGGAGGCGGCCGGCCCGGGATCCCCAGCGGCCGTGGCCGGCCCGGCTGCGCGCTCAGCTGCCGCCGCTGTCCCGCCGGAGGGAGCC
>VZRQ01002675.1:422260-538825 GCA_013397975.1 Machaerirhynchus nigripectus | reverse complement strand
TTTTTTTTCCTTTTGAGTGAGTTAGTGGTTAGAAACGCGTGCGGAGTAGTCGGGAGAGGTGCCTGGCCCGCGTCGTGCCCGCGGTGAGAGCAGCCGGGCGCTCCCGGAGCCGGGCACAGCACTGCCCGCCCGAGGGACACGCGGGGCTGTGGCGTGACCGTGGCCTCGGCAGGACACGTGTGGAGTCCTGCGTGCCCAGGGCACACTCACACCCCGTAACTTCTTGCCGGCTAATGCTAAGTGCTAGCAAGTTTGCTTGTTGTCTGCAATGCCTTCCTTACCTTGTTATCAAGTTACTGTATCGCCTTAATTTCAAGCCCTGACAAAGCTCACTGACACAGCAGCTAAATTAATTTTTAGTTGCCACTTTTCTGCTGTTAGAAGTTCTAAGAAACAGTGAGTGAGGTAGCAGCATATTGATTTTTATGGCCTTATAAATTTTTACTGTGTTGAAATAGGAAAATTAAGTGATGCTTTAGCTTTGAAAACCAAGTTACTTGCTAATATATTGATCTAGTGTTTAGTCATTGAAAAATTATTCTCATCACTTGCAGTGCCTCTCTTCTGGGAGCCACAAAATTAGCTGGATATAATTCAGTTCATGGATTGCTAATGTCAGTTCATTACTTCTGGTGGCACAAAGTCCAAATACAGTTTGATAATGAACCATTCCCCCTTCTGTTATTAGTCTTGTTTCATGATTGTAATGCCCTAGCATAAATATTGTTTGTTGGGTGACAATTGCCACAAAAATCTTTAGCTATCATTTGTTTTCAAAACATCAGAGCTTTTAGAATTGACTCCAGTAATTACATTTAACATTTTGTTTCCTTGTTGTTTCCATATCCTCTTCCTTTAACTAATGGTTGGCTTAAAAAGTTGGGGTTCTGTACTGGTATCATGTTTAAACTCTGAGGGATTGCAGTCTAGTGGGTAGCCCCTACGCATGAGAATAGATTGAATGCTTACAGCCCTTGCTGATTCTTTAACCTGTTGCTTAAAAAATCCCCTCCTCCTATGGAGTTTCCTTTGAACTGTAAACCTCAGCATGCAGTGTGACTTTGACTGTTGTGGGACATGGCAGGGAATGGATGAAAACCAAAGTGAAACCTAGCACTGAAGCAGATCCCTTGCATCTATGCCCTCTGAGAACATTCAGAGTGAAGAGCTGGAGCCTCCCACGAGCAGGGCTGGCCAGTTCAGTCTGCAGCAAGTCAAAGTGTCAAGACCAGCTGAATAATAATCAGCAGATGAAATGTCGGTGTGGACACCCAATATGCATTTATCAATAGAAGGAGATCAGGTACTGATACCACACAGTACCACTTCACTACTGCATGTAGAAGTTTTACAAAGGTCAAGGAGTCCAGAGGCATCAAATGTCTCTGAAAGCTGTCTTGCTTTGTTGGGAAGGTTGTCACAGGATAACAGTCACCAAGGAGAAGAAGTGTTTTTAGAAACAGAAGCAGCACTTACCCAGCCTTTCAGAGAGCAAATACAAAAAAGTAGCCTCAAAATCAGATCAGTTTCTTCCTTGAACAGCCCTAAGTTTGATGTATGTACTTTGAACTGTGCCCAGGAAATAGTTGTCTGATACTTGCCTAAACTGATCACCACTCCTTGCCTCCAAATGCTTTACGTAACCATGTATTCCTGTATTTACATTAATTTAGGGTTTGGTTGCTGGGTTCAGGGTTTGCTTGGCAGTGTCATTGCATGGTGCTTGCCTTGTCTGTGCATCATCAGACAGTGTCCAAGTTGCCTGATGGCTTTCAGGTGATGACATGTGGCTGGCTTGCAGTTTTCCTGGCTGTAGTACAGAGCTGATACTCATTTTGTCAGTTGTCAAGCTAAAAGTCTTTATTTCCAGCATTTAAATAGGCTAGAATTAATTTACCTTAACATGTCTGCATCTGAAGCAGTGTAACTAGGCTCCTGTTGTAGGCAGTGGAAACTTAGCCAGTAGAATCAACAGTGTCTGGAGACTAAGCTGTCTTATGCTAAGATAAATGCTAACCAGCTTAGGTGAATCAATTTCTTATTGCTTTGACTGAAATGGAATTACAGCATCTAGCTTAGGTTCCAATAGGTGTGTTCTACACATGAGCTTAGATGAAGCCCACCTAAATTAGTGTCTGTGTCTTTCTTACTCGTGTAAGCACACAACAGTGAAAGACATGGACTGGCTGTTAGAGAAGGTTGTTGATTTTTATTCTTCATCTACCATAGCTGGAACCAAAGAGATTTTTTTTTCCCTCTGGAAGGTTTCTTGCAGATGGGAAGGACAACTGAAGGCAATGGGGAATACATAGAGTGGAAAGTAGTAAGCAAACTGATGTGCAGTTGAAGAGGATAATTCGTCTAGACATATGGAAAGTACAAAAATTATGTAATTATGCAAATTTGTTGTTTTTTTAGAGTGAAATTAAAATGCTAAGTGCATTCAGCTTTTGGCAAATGAAGTAAAAAAACCAGCCTGCAAACCTACAAATGCTTGTCTTTAACTAATGGCCAAACTAGATAATCTGCTCACACGGAGCTTAGAGTGGAGTATAGTTCCCATTCAGATATAGGTTACATTACCATTGAAATCAGAGCCCAGATATTCCCCCAGAATTAAATAGGGGTGATATTTGAATTTCCAGAGCAAAACTTAAATTCTTTGAATGATGGCTAAGATAAAATACTGCATAAATTACTCATTACAGCTCTAGCTGAGAATCTGAGCTGCAATCCATGCTCTTAGGTGAATAATCAAATTATTTGGACATTTATCCAGAAATTGCTAGGTGCTAGTACGATGAAGGGCATATTGCAGCCTCATGCTTTTTAGCTTGTTTTGAGAATTCCATGTGGCAGCCTTTAACATTCTTATTAAGTACTTGTCAGTGTGGCGTAACTCATGAAATAAGAAGAAATGTGGTTTGGGATTTGATTGTGCCATTGCATTAAGTATTTGAAGGCCCCACTGTGTCTTGTGATCAGTGTCAGACCTAAGAACTTCCAAATTAGATATTGGAAAAATGCAGTAAAGGGGGTAAAAAAGTGAGGTGAGATGGGTTTTCTTTTTTTATTTTATACAACAGGCTATTTTTGTTTGTTTGTTTTGGTTTTGTTAGGGTGATTACTTTTTCTGGCATCCATTAGGCAAGAGGTTTAAGTTTAACAACCTGAAGGAGTGCATTGTGTCACCTCCAGAGAGGTAACAGACCTGATAAGGCCATGTGTGCCAGTGTTCTTGGCACCTGACATCTGCCAGTCGTGACATATGGGAAGATATCTGGCACCTGACAGGGTAGGGTATGTGGAGGAGCTATCTGGTTAAATGTAAGTTATGTTTGCAATGTGAAGGAGAGAGTGATGTGGACAAACAAAACAGAAGTAAACCTCAGTAGGCGTGTTTTGGACTGAACTGATGAGGTCCTGGTTCCAGTTTTCAAGACCAGAAAGTTGTGGTAGCCAGGAGACAAGATGCTGATGGGAACCTAAAGGCTGGATTCATTGTAGCTGAATGTGAATAGGTGTCTGCTTTGCTAATCATGTAGGCTCCCTGTGTGGAGAAAGATGAATGACATGAGGCAAGGGGGCTCTCATTTTATTAGCTTTTTATGGAGGAAATGGGTAAGTTTTCCTCCAAGTGAGATGAAGGTCTATTCAGAAACTACTGGGGGGGAAGATTTATAAAGAAGTTGCACTTCTTTGAAGAATTAGGTGGTATGAAACAGTAGTGAAAATACTGGATTAACATCTAAGATTCTATGTGAAAATCAGGCTCCATTGTGCTTTCAACCCAGCCGGCAGAAGCAAAACCTATTGCTTATTCCCACTTGACTGTGTTGTCTCTAATGCTCTGTGGCCTTGACTGCAAAGTCTTCCACAGGGCAACTGGTTTGTGTCTGAAGTTTTGGGTGTGATAAATGTACTTCACCGAATTGCCTTGGCGGCAGAAAAATAAGATAGTCCAGAGGAGATATACTGTGTTCTTCAGTAGGCTTCCCCTTCCCTCTCCAAACTGACTAGATACTGAAAATGATGGAGAATGCAGCGGTCTGCCGGCACCGCTGCTGAGTAGGGCATCTCTGGATATCTCTAATACTTGGCCTGAAGTCTGCTGTATAGGGTGCGTATGTTTGATGTGAAGCAAAAATGGCACATAGGAATGGCTCATAAGAATTCTCACCCAATTTGTTCTTATAACTGGCACCAAATCCCCCTCTCAGAGAAAAAAAACCACACACCAACCTACCAACCAAACCCCAGCAAACCTTGTTTCCTTGGAACTCTAAATGTATTTTTTCCTTGCCTTGAATATCCTGAATTTAATTGCTGTGTCAGTCAGTCTGTTTGGCTCTCTCAAACTTACAGGACAATGTACTCTGTGATTTAAACTTTGTTTCATGAGCTCATTAAGAACTGTAACAAACATGACAATCCCCTTTTGCCCAGGTCAGTCTATCACGTGAATTCATTTATTCACCATTCAAGCCATAAGGTTTCATAATTTATAACCTATAACTCTTAATTTGTGCACCTCCAAGCAAAACTGAAAGAATAAAACCTAGCTGGGGGTAAGAGACTGCTTATCCCTTCTCCTCTGTCACAGTGCAAGTGCCCCTTTTATCACACCAAGCAGCAGAAAAACCTCAGCAGTCAGGCTGCTGTTGGACTTGCTTCTAAAGCTTTTTGGATAAGCTGATATTTTATACCTCCCAGCTTGGAGGTTTGGCTTATACCATTTTTCATAAGTGAGCAGATTCTGGGGAAACTGCAACAGGAAAAATAACAGGAGACAGAGATTTGCCAGTGATAATGATGTGTAATGCTCACAATAGCTCTGGAGCTCTTTCAGGCCACCAGTCTGCCTACTTGGTGCTCTTGCTTTGACTTACTGGCACTGTGCCCAGCATCCATCAGGCCTCACCAGCAGGTTAGCCAAAATCTGAGCAGAAGCTGAGTGAACTGTCTCAGTTCAGAAGTATTTTTAAAAAGTTCTTTTTTTCTTAGCGGTCCAAGGGTACATTCCCAGCTTAGAGGTTTTGGATCAAGTTAAAAGCTGTGGTGGATTTAAGTAAAGTTTTAGTGGTGAAGGGGATGATAAATTATCCAGTTGGCTGGACATCCAGACACGTTCCAGGAACAGTCCAATTTATTGCTGAAATATGAGGTTAAATCATTATCAGCTTTCACAACTTCACTGAGATGTAATAAAACATAATCCATCATCCACAATAGAACACTTGAAATCGTTCTGTTTAATATATTTTTAATAACAGAAATGGAAACTAAACAATTTATCTGCAGGGACTTGTTCTTAAACTTGGTGAAAGTGAGAAAACATGGTATTCAGTATGACTTACTCAAGTTATGATTTTGAAGCTGTAAATCAAAACAAAGAATTAGGTTGAATAATTCTTTCTGGAATAACACTCTTAAATTATTGAACTGAGTATGAAAACTCCTGAATGCATATTTGTTAAGTATGTGGTGATTCTTCTTAAGACTAGATGATGTTTAACTGGTGTGATTTTCAAAAGAAAACAGAAGCACATGGCAATTTCTCTAGCACTTTTTCTCTGGTAGCCAAATAGCACCTGCAGGATCATGTTTCCCTAGCCCTTTAACAGTTCTCATTGTACCAGTCTCTGCAGACAAATAAGCAATTGATACTGGGAGTCAATGAATTTCAGCTTCACTCTGTCAATGTATAGGAAGTTAATGAAGCCTGGGAGGCTGTCTGAAGGACCAGGTTGGACCATAACTTCTTAGAGTGTTCTACTTCATGTAAAACATCTGTGCAGCAAGGTGGATCTTTGCTTAGGCATGATTTGGAAATTTGAGGTATCAGAGTTCCCTGCTTGGCTCTGGCACAGTCTAAATATGTGAAGCTGCTCTTTGAGTTCCTGTTTCAGAAGTGCTCATCTTCAAAAGGGAGGAATTAAATCTTTCTTTCTTCAGCACTGCATATCTCCTACTGCCTGGGTCAGAAGCTTCTGTGTTTTCTTGTAATGTGAGACATAGCAGGCTCTAGATTTTGATGGACAATTACATACTCTGTAGAAAATAGCCTGTATGTAGACAGGCTTCAATATGGTTTGGATGCCTCAGTTCTTACGAAGGCAACCATTGATGCCTTTTTACTTTTTTTCCTCTTAAAAAAAAATCACTAGTTACAGATTTGGTATCCAGTAAGATCCTTAACAAATAGTTAGCCTCAATTTTACAACCTGAAGTTTAAGTAGAATTTCAAAATTTCTCTATCGTTATTGAAACTCTCAAAGCAAGGGTTTGGGATTATGAATCCTAATCCCTTTATCATCCCAAATGTAGTTGTTGTTTTGTGTAGTCCCAAATATGAGCTAATTACAAAGCATTTATATATGAAGTGATTAAAAAAACGCAACAGAATGGTTGTATCTGAGCAGTACTTTAAAGGCAAAGAAAAAGAAAGTTTAAAAAAAAAAAAAGGTGTAACTCATTTGTGTTGTTTTTTGGGGGAAGAAATGGCTTTGCCTGAAAGTGGTGAAGTTCCCAAGGCATGGATAAAGACTAGGTATAAGGTAATGAAAAAGGTAATGCCTTAGGAAAAGACTTCAGTCAGTATCCTGACTGAGGTGAGTCTACGTGAATCCCATGGGACACAAGAAAGAAGCAAATTTTGAATCTGGAATGGAAAACTGAGGATTTACTTATTGCAGATGTATGTCTCTGGATCTTGATCTTTACTTTGACCTTATCCTGGAATAGTGTTAAGGGGGATTCATTGTATCAGGTAAAATTGGGTCATTTCATTCCCGGCGTATTTGAAATCAAGGAGCTGGGCCAGTACTGGTTGCAGTACCAAGTACACAACAGACTGCTGCAGGTTTCCTGGTGAATTGTATCCGTCATGGACCAGGGTGTTGGTGTAACCTGATCAGTGATGGATACAATTCAATCATTGTAAAAGATGTTTCCTTTACAGTATGTAAACCAATTGTTACAGGATGTACAACGGTAAGCACGTTTCCCATGACTGAGAGTGCTTGACTGTCAGAAGACCATAGCATTGTGAAAGGATCTGTCACTTTGATCTGCTTGGCCTTTTGAGATCTACGTCATAATTTAAATGCTAGGAGTAGGCTTGTAAAAATGATTGTTTGCTGTAAGAGTTTGAATGAACCTAATGCTATCACTTAAGATGTGTTGTGTGGGTTTCTTTCCGCTTCTTGCCTGATTCTTGGTAATGGACCTAGATTTTTTTCAGATTTTATGAACTTGACTCTCATTCCCCCATCCCCCCAAAGATCCCAGAGTGACAATATATATTAATTGAAGTGCATGGGAAGGCTTCCACTGGCTTCAGTCAAAGTTGAATTTGGTTCAAATTATCATTTGAATTTCCCTTCATTTGATACTGTGTTGACTGCACATACCTTCTTTTGATATTGTGCAGTCAACACAATATCAAATGAAGGGAAATTCAAGTGCAGCAGTTGTTGTTCATTATGCTATCTGTGCATGCACACTATATGCAAAAATATTCCTAGTGTTTGGTGCTTCCCATTTGTAGGAAGCGAATTGCTATTAACCGTTCGTTGAGTAAACATTGAGATCTCTTTTTCCTAGGAGCCATCATTTGAGATGCTTCCGTTGACTGGGAAAACAATAATATTTGATAGCTTTCCTGATCCTTCAGATACCTGGGAAATAATTGAGACTATTGGCAAAGGAACATATGGAAAAGTTTTCAAAGTGTTAAATAAGAAAAATGGCAGCAAAGCAGCAGTCAAAATTTTGGATCCTGTTCATGTAAGTTACTTAAATTACTTTGTTAATTGTGTGTTTATGTAGTCTTTTTTTCTCTTAAGCTTTGTAGATAATTTGTATTAGCGGTGACAGTGAAATAATGTTTCAGCCTGTGACGTATCAGGCTAGCTATCAATGCATTTTTCTTATCATTAGTGATCTTGGAAGTGGTGGCTTATGGTGAAAGTCAGAAATATACCTAAACTTTGTTACTTTGTTACCCCTTGTTTTTCTCTTGTTTTCAGAAGCAGAGCTGATTATTTTCCTTTTCAGTGCTAGGAGTCCTAGTTTATTCTAATTTTTACTGTTGTTCCCTTTCTTTTTTTTTAGTTTTTGACATACTAGCCAGTAAGGAAGTAATGTACTTCTAAGTACTTGAGCTATACCTTCAAGCATCTGAGTACATGCTTGTAGCTGAGTTACATGCTATGAGTGATACTTCAAAAATAAAATAGCATACTTCATTATTACTGTTCATTCTGTGTTTTCAGAATGTGCCAAAATATGTAGGTCTCACAGGGGGATCCATCTTTTCAAATGGAAAATGCATAGAGATTAGCTCTATGGACAAAGCTTCAGGGAACTGGGAGGTGGAATTAGGAAGTTGTAGAGTATGGTTTTGTTCTCAATAACTGACATTTGTTGGATTGGCAGATTAATGCTCAAAGAGTAAGGAAGACTAGTCTGGTTTGTAAAGGCACACCCCACTGACTTCAGTGGTGCTGCACGTGGCTTGGGACTTTATGTGACAGCAAAACATGGAAAAGCAGCTGTTCCTGTTTCACTGGCCTTTTTGAGTTCATCTTCTGCACTCCCAGTATAGGTTTGTGAGGTGTGTGCTTCCACTGTGTGACCTCTGGGCAGGAAGGAACGAGCATGTCATGCTGTGTGGACCCTACAGGTCTGGACCTGCACAGCCACACAGGGCTCTTCTACCTCTGCACGTCACACAGTGTCAGATTATGATCCCATGACATGAAAGTCCATGAAATGTGTTGGTGAAAACACAGTGTCTTCCATTATCTTTGCTATGTTTCTTGCTGATCCGCTTTTAGTTTTAGCATGCTTTCAAAGCAACAAAAGGGTGCTCATCTCAATTCAATACCACAACCTCTTCTAAAGTAAACATAACTTGCCAAGTCATGAGCATCTTGATGGGTTCAAATGTATTGGAAACTATTTTTGACTCTCTTGCTTTCTGTAAACAAGGTTCTTGTGCTTACAATGAATAGGCACGACTTCCTTCCCATTGCTGTTCTTCTGAGTGCCTGTTTGGAAGGAAATGCTTTTGCTTTCCTCTGTTTTGCAAGTGTTCAGGAGTGATTCTTAAGTGGCAGCTGGCTGTGGCAGGAATTCCTTATGGAATCAGTGCAACTTTCAATGTTCTGTACACTTTGGAGATTGCAGAAAAAGATGAAAAGATGATGATAGGAAGAAAAAAGAAATAGTAAAGTTGATGCTAGAGGAAAGAGAAATAGATTAAGTAGGAAAAGGGAATAGAATGCAAAGGAAATGGAAGAAATAGACTGGATAAAGATGCAATATAAGAAGTTGAAGACAGGTACATGTATAACTGATGAAGACAGGTTCCTTATTTTAATGAAAACATGGCATTAGTGGAGTCGACATCACACTTCCAAGACTTGACTCTTAACTAAATGTTTTACCATTTTATTCTAAGAACACCATTCTTCTTTGCCCTCTTCTATTTACAGGTTGTCTGGAGTAGCTGTTGCTGCTGAAATGACAATCCTGTATTGGAAACACTGTGAAAGCAATAAACGAGTTCTTTTTATTTAAACTGAAAGTATTATTAATGGCTGCAGAGGGAGCCATTGCAATGAAGAAAAAGATACTTTATGTATTTTCTTCTTTACATTTTACAATTCTTTTTCTTTGAAGATTGTTTCAGAATTGTGCCACTTGAGAGGTGGACTGGAAACAAAGCAGAAGAAATGTGGTTTGGTTTAACTGGTATTTTGAAATTAAACTGGAAGCCTACATTATCATGGGTGATATAAGACTGAAATAAGCATTTAGTGTTTAATCTTCTAGAGCACAGATTCTTTTTGCTGAATAACAGCTCAGCTTTTTGAAACTCAAACAGGAAAGCAAAGGTGTTGAAATGAGAGTATATGAAGATGGAACTGAGAAGGCTTAGTCTTGTCCTCACGACTATAAGTAAATACCATTGTACTTTAGAACTCTTAGCCAAATTATTCTATATATAGGATGAAAATATTCAGTCTGCCATTTCTAATACAGTTGAAGGTAAATATGCTAAATTCAACCAAATATTTCAAGTTTTTTCCTTCATAAAATACGAAGAAAAATTTTTCTTTTTCATAGGCACAGAATGAGTATTCTATTCATTTAATTTGTCCTTATAATTGTAAAAATCTCATAAAATCTGAGTACCCCTCAGGAGACAGAAACTTCTATTAATTCACAGTAGGACTGTGGGCTAATTCTCTTCCAGTTTCCCCAAGGCAGTCAGAACTATTGTATGCTTCGTTTTTAATTTCTTGGCTTTTGACTGTATTTTTTTTCTTTCTTTTATTTTTGCCAGATGCATTTTCTGCCTTCATCCCTGCTTCCACACTTTCTCTTTCCATTCTCTTCCACCTTCAGTACTTTGGTTCTTTCTTCCTTCCTTGTATTTTTTTTTTCCGTATTCTGTGTTTTGCTTATGGGAAAATTACCTTAAAGTGAGTTCCTCCTTTTTTAGAAAGAGGAAAATTCCTGCTGTTTTTCAGCTATTCCAATAACAAGATCTCTAAAATCCTTCCTTGTGAGAAGACTTATCCTAGTAATCTTAATATGAAAGTTTAATGGCCTGATTCATGAAGATACCGGTGACAGACGTAGTTCTTGGAGACCAGTCAAGGTGGTCTCAAGACAAAAGGCTTGTGTGAGGAGCTTGGATTGGATATTGTAGAGACCTGTATAAGAAACAAGTGAGCAAGGTCCTCTTGGGGCAGATGTGTTGAACAGAATGAGAAGGAGCATCATTCATTGGGAATACAAAGCATCCACTTTCTCTGCCACGGTCGCTTGTATTTGGCTGTGATGAGACAGGTTTTTGGCACTGAGTAGATGATTTTCACTGATATAAAATCCATTCATATGGGTAGTGGAGTCTATAAGGGAACCTTCTTCTAGAATGGATTTTTCACTTCTTTTTCTGTAGTTGTAAATAGCAAATTGTATTACAAAATGTTTTAAATCTGAAACAAGTATATTAACTCTTTTTTTGAGATCTAAACAATTAGGGGGAAATGGCTACAGGTCATTTTGCCTTTATCTGTTGTCAGGAGGGATTGAGTTATTTTGTCAGCATGACTCAAATGCAGTGTAATCATCATCCCTCAATAAGCAATTCTGGTGCACAGGTGGGAAGGGTTTACCTGAGTCATTCAATGCCTGCTAAAGCCTGCCAATGCCTGCATCCATATTTGGTCTGAAGGGATTTGCACAGCTCCCAGTGCATGTGTTGGCAAAACTGGTCCTCATAGTTCTCCTTCAAATGGACTTCCCTCACTGTCTAAGAAATCCAAGGTCTGTAATGAGAGTCTGACAAAAAGCCATGATTAATATAGTTCAGTAGGAGAACCCAGAGAGATCATGGATGTCACCATCTTCTATGGCAGTAGAAAAGGAGAAGAATTCGCAGATAATTCTAGAAAGTGGTATGGCAACTGAATAAGATGTGGCTGCAGTCATACTTGTTCATGCACAGAGAAGTAGAGAGGTAGTTCCAACTGCACCATTTCTAGCTGGAGTTACCATTAAGACTAAAGCAGTAACATCTAATTTCCCAAGGCATCTGCATACCTACCTACTTGTGGATGGCTTTGCCTTGAAATCACAGAATGGTAAAGGTTGGAAGGGACCAGTGGTGGGGTCATATGACCCAACCTCCTTGCTCAAGCAGGATCTTTGTAGAGCACATGGCACAGGATTATATCCAGAGAGTTGTTTAAACTCTCCAGAGAGATATACTCCACAACCTCTCTGGGCAACCTGTTCCAGTGTTCTGTCACCCACGCAGTAAAGAGGTTCTTCCTCATATTCAGGTGGAACTACCTGTGCATCAGTTTCTGCCCACTGCCTCTCATCCTATTGCTTGGCACCACTGAGAAGTGCCTGGATCCATCTTCTTGACACCCTCCCTTCAGACTCTTGTAAATATTGTTGAGGTCCCCTCTCAGTCATTTCTTCTTGAGGCTGAATAGGCCCAGCTCCGTCCGCCTTTCCTCATAAAAGAGATGCTCCAATCCCTTAATCATCTTTGTAGCTCTCCTCTGGATCCACTGCAGGAGCTCCATGCCTCTCTTGTACTGAGGAGCCCAGAACTGGACACTGTGCTCCAGATGTGCCTCACATCTGGACGTAGTAGAGGGGCAGGATCACCTCCCTCAACCTGTTGGCAGTGCTCTTCCTAATGCAGCCCAGGGTACCACTGGCCTTCTTGGATCCCAGGGCACACCGCTGGCTCATGGACAGCTTGTTGTCCTCCAGGACCCTTGCTCCTTTTCCAGTGTCCTGATGGCTGCTCTGTCATACCCCATGTGTTCATTAGTCGAAATTGATAAAGAAAAAGTAAAATTAAAAAAAATAACTGTTTTGTATTCACTAAACAGAACCAGGCTTTTTAGCTCTCTAAATGATATATTCATATTCTATTTGGTTTTTTTTGCTTCATTTCAAACTACATTTAAATCGACAGAAAATACTTTGTGATTTTTATTTTAAATGGCTATCATTATTTATTTATTAACTGCTATGTATTTCTCATTTGTGACACTAGGACATTGATGAAGAAATTGAAGCTGAGTACAACATTTTGAAAGCTCTCTCTGATCATCCCAATGTAGTCAAATTCTACGGCATGTACTATAAGAAGGATGTGAAAAATGGAGACCAGCTTTGGCTAGTTCTTGAGGTAAATAATAGAGAAAAATAAGAGGTTTATTCCAGTTGGGATTCTACTTTTGAGTATAACTCAATGAATGAGATGCAAGTCATTAGTTTAATTTTTTTTTAGAGTGGTTGCATGCAAAGTGATAAACGCTGTTGTTTAGTCTTTATTTAGTGTTCTGATTAAATGGTCTGCTCTGAGATCAGCATTCTTATCTTGATATAACACTGCTAGTCCTGTGCCTCCAGAATTAGGATCTAAATTCTAATAAACTCGTAGGATTTGCAACCTAAAATCTTTCTTTGGTGAAAGGCTTGCTACGGGAATCTTCTTGTAGTAGCAGTTCTTGAAATATGACTAACATATGACATAGAAGTTAAAGAACGCATTCTTATATAAAGAACACTACAATTACTTCTAAGTAATACAAGTTAAAGAGTATGGTGATTTTTTTTCCAAATGAAATTACAGAAATTATTTAACTGAATTCCTTTTTTCTGTTGGGCGTAAATGGACAAATAGATATATAAGTCAATAAAAGCAGCTGTTGAAAGCAAATGCTGTTGAAAACACCAGGATTTCCTCAAATTAAGTTTAGAGCAAGGTGTGTTTGTCTTTAGTTTTTGGTAATCTGTGGGCAAAGAGCTTGATCATTACCATTTTCATAGATTCACAGCTGTTCTGTAAAAACTTCCTCTTGTATCCAGAGGAAAATGAAGAATATCTCTGACAGGAATAGTGTGCTTTTCCTAAGAATCAAGACTTTTGCTGATCTTTGATCAGGGTTGGATAAGGTTGAGATTGAAGAATTGTTTGTATTTTATGATTTGTCAGCTAAGTAAATACAAATCTCCTGCCAAATATCTCAATGATACAATGGTATCTAATCCTGGAAATAAGCTATCAGTAATGCATAAATTCTAAAATAATCTATTCCAAATTCTTCCATGTTCAATTGGAAGATGTTTTTAAGAGTAGTTTGCATTGGAAATCGTAACAAATTATTAGGTTAGACTGACATCAAAAGGTATCAGGTCTTTGTGAAATGAGCATCTCGGAAAATCCAGCTTCTGTTGTGTCTGCTGGGCATTTGAAGCTCCCATCTGTGAAACTCATGGTCTATAAAGGATGGATGCCAAACAGCCAGGCTGAAACAGACTGGGAGGAAACAGTCAAGTGTTTATATTTTAACTTTTATATTTCACATGAAATTGTGTTCTTTATGTGAAAAGCACAAGCCTGCATGTGGTGTATGTTTTATATTTACTCTTTTCATGCCAAGCTATCCATGTGCAAGTGCTACTATGGAGTGTGTGGAACAGTCTTGGATGCTTTCTGTCACTGCACAAGTAGATCCATGAATGCAATGGATTTCAGTTGGTATGTGCAGATATGCATAAATAGGAAAATAAATTTCAGTACTGACTTTGGTGAAGCTTTCCTAGTAACATTAGCGTATGTGAAAGAAAACTGTCATAAAACAGATTTCTCTGTTCAAGTGGCACCTTCTTTTCAGCCTGTGTGCAGCTTTACAGGGCCCTTGCAGTTTGCTTTTCACAGCAGCTATAAAAGTGTCCTACAGTTTTTAAGAATGAATATCTTTTCGTCATCTCCATTTTGTTGTCTTTGATGGGCTCCATGGGCAGGACGATTTGGAGAGAAAGTTTCTCAAATTCCACTAGGAATGGGTTGCGATAGATGGAAAAACTCAGCATTTAGTAATGCATTTAGAGCCACCACTGCTGTTTACCAACAGAGTTATTCACTGGAGTGTTTGAATCCATATATTTAGATGTTTGGGCTTGGGTTTTTTTTTCCTAGAGGAAAGAATCTTCAGCTTTTTAAGAAGTGTCCCAGGCAACGTATTTTTAAGAAAACCACCTATGGGAATGAAAGTGAAACAAGAAAACATCTGTAGACAATAACAGTACTCTTGACTTTCAGTTGCCAAATACCCTTCTCTCTGTAAGCTGCACTCAGATAAGCCGAACATCTGCTCCTCTTTAGATGTTGTTCAAATCACATTTATAATACAGAACGTGGCTAGAGGGAGGATTCCTGCCAGGTGCATTAAGCTTTGCCATGTGTGTCCAGAGATGCAGGCAGAAGAAACTGTCCTACTGAGTGTGTGTTGGAAAGAAATCCCATACTTGGGATGGATCAGCTTAGCAGTTCGATGTCAGCCGACAGCAGCATGATGACACAGCTGAGGCAGAGTGTGCTGCAGCCCTTTTCTTTCTGCTCTGGGTGTTCGTTCAGAAGGCAAAATATCTGAGGTAGTTGGAGATCATTTGATGGAAGATGGAGCAGAGAGGAATCGTGTCAGGCCCTCCAGGTGAGCATGTAGGTCAGGGACACGTGGGGAGAACAAATGGCACGGGCCTTGCCTGGTGCAAAGAACAACCTAGGCAAGAAAGAGTGAAGGCTGAAAAGCCACAGCAAGGTAAGTGGTAGGTATTACACAGCTTTTACTTGCTGCTGTAAACCAGAGGCTGGAATCATAATGCGACGTATTTCTGCAGTTCACTTCCTAGAGAGATTAGGTAAAACTTTAAGAAGCATCTTGGTCCATTTTCAAAAGATGCAAAGTTATGCATGCCATATTTAAGATGAATTTGGATTTGTGAGTCACATAAGTAAGCTAGTGTATTTTATGGTCCTCAGTATATTTTTATAGGAAATAGAGGGAACATGCATTATTTTTACAGTAAAAAAAAAAATTATTTAATGAGTTAAAACTTACCTTGGTAGGAGAAAAATTTTGCAAGGAATGACTTTCCACCCAAAAATACAGTTTTGTAGTATCACGGCATATTGTAGAAACTCCTCATTTCTGGAGAGGTAGAGGGAATTGCCAAGAAGTGTTACAGAAATACATCCTTTTCACTCTGCTGAATGTCAAGAAGACTGACAAAATACTCCTTTTAGGTGTTTTTTTTCCCCCGAAGTGTGTATGTGAACATTTCAAAAACATTTGCAATGTCCTGCTGAGTTAGACCAATGGTCCATGTAGCTCAACTTTCAGTGTACTGTGGTGGCACTAGAAGATGCTATTTAGGAAGAATCTGTTGTCCAGTTTTTGCAGTCCATTTCACTCATGCTTTCCAGCGACCATGATTGCTGTAATACAGATGTCCCAGACGATTCCATTTAGTATCTGTTTATGGACACAGTAAACCTGATGATGCTACAGGCATGCTGTACAGTCTCCCCTTATGAGCATACAAGTTGAATTTTTGCATCACTATTATATGCTGATTTCAATTTATATAATGTTACACACAGTAGAACATAATGTTTTCAGAATTATGAAAATATTTCTAAATCTAATTATATTTCAGTGTGAAGAAATTTAGACTCCTGCTCATTTGAGAAGGAGGAATATATTACAGTTTTCTGTGGATTGCAGGCTCTAATTTCTGACCAGCTCTGTTGTTAAAAAGTACCTGCAGAGTAGTTGGTGCCATCTGTACAGATGTTGGTTATGCACAGTCCAGACTGAGTGAACCTGATTCACCTTTGTTCTCATGTAGAACCTTTTCTCGATGTAGTGTAATCTTCACCAGAGAAGTCTTGTGGGAGTGTAAAGTAGCTTGTGCTTGGAATCTGCTTCTCTGAAGAGGTGTCATTTTAGCCTTTCCCTTTCCTTCAACCTTTTAACACAGGAAAAATCATTAAATAAATTGATAATTTGTATAATTCTGGATTTTTGCAGGCGAAGTGGTACACTTTGAGTTTCATCTTCTGGATGTTTCTTGATGTTAATTGAACCTGCTAACCAGACACTGATAACTCAAAAGAATTACAGAAATATTGTCATGATGTATTATTGTGATTCAGTTGGCAGCTATGTTTGCTGATTTAAAATTTGCCTGAAGTGATTCAGATTTTTTACTTACCTTTGATCATTTAAAGTTAACATTAAGAGGAAAAAATTGAATGTAAAAATACCTAAATTCTCTTTTTAAGTCCTCAGGATGCTTCTATTTGTAATGTTTTTTGTGGTTTTTTTTCCATAAAGAAGAAAAAAATCTTAAACCCAGTAAAAAGAAGCTCTCGGGAGCTTGAATTAAACTAGAATATAGAAAACTAGTGCATCAGTTCACCTGCTACTCCTGCAAACAGAGACAAAGTAAAAACCCATGGTTAATGAGAGGAGGGACATAGTACCAATTGTAAGAGTAGCACCATATAGAAAAAACGAATAAAATGCTGGTATATCAAACTGCCAGCCTGCTATACCAGGATTATGTCAGTCCATCCATACTAGTTTATTTCCAGTGGCTTGCCAAAATGCTTGTAACAGGGTGAGAGCTGAGAAGGAACCTGTCAACAGAATGTGCTGTGTTATGGGCACAGAGTAGCCCACCAGTGCAGTTCCTGCCCAGTTACCAGTCACAAGGTCAGTTGCCTTTGTCTGGTGAGGTGTTTAAATATAATGAGAATGTAACAAGCTGAGATCCCTTGATAAAAATCCTTTCAGATTTTGTGGAGATCCTTTAGAAGAGCTACTATTGCTGAATTTGCCTAGAGATGGAGAGCCCAGCACAATGTGTAGAGTATCAATTTTTCACTCCTTTCCCATCCAAAAACTGACTTCCTAGCAGAAAGCTTTCATCAAAGGTTTCAACCAGATAGAACAAATGGCTTTGGAAAAGGAGAACTGAATGGATAACAGAAGTCAGTTGTGATCTCAATTAGCAGCAAGCATTTGTGTCAGCATTGTAGTACAGGAGAGTTATTAAGGAGGATTTGAAGAAGGATGGTGCTATGATTTTCTGTTTTGCTTTAGCTGCTCTTTCAAAGCAGAAAGGAAAACATGTTATGCCAACAGCTACCCAGTAATGGATGCCAGCACTGTGAGCTGATCAAGGATAGAAGTAGATCTCTTGCTGCATAAGAAATGGTATTAGAACTGCTGTGGGGTTTGAGAGTAAAGGCATCCAGCTCGTGTTTGATGTGACTGAGAAAGGGCAACCAGCGTGAGGATTCAAAGGAGTAATGGCATGGTTGGAGATGACTAGTTAGGGGTAAGTACTCACTAAAGCCAAGAGAAGAAGGTGTTGTAGTAACTCCTAGGTAAAGTGAAGAATGCTGAATAATACATGTACACTGCTGCATCTGTCCTGGAGTGAGTCTGCTGTGCTGTTGCACTGTTGTATCTGCTCTTTGGAGAGAGAAATTTAGCAAATCAGATGTTTCTAGGTGATTTCAAACCCAAGTATGGTCACAAAGAGAGCCCTAAAGTTTGTGGAATATTTATAAACTTTCCTCCTAGATTCGTAAATGAACAGTGACAGCACAATTTACATGTGTGTCAGAGAAAAACAAGTATAATTAATGCCCAAATTTTGTGTGGTTAATAGCCTTGGATCCTTCACTGACCTACTATATGTGAAAGATTTTCTGATCATGTTGCCTTTTAAACATTGCATGTAATTACATTTCATTGCATGAAACTCAATGAAGTGCATCCTTCTTACTTAAAAAACAACAACAACAACAAAAATCCTCTGCTTTGTTATATAATGTCCTATCTATGGAATATATTCATGTAAAGAAATAAGGTCTCAGCATGTCCAGTTGCTGAGAGGATGGGAGATTTTTTTCCCTACTGCAGAGCTGAGATGTTAATAGTGCAATTCTAGGTTGCAGTGTGGTTTCCACAAAAGAGAGCAACAACCGTTCAAAGATCCAGTTATTGGTATTTTTCTTAAAAAAAAAAAAAAGAAGGCTAAAATATTTCACTGCTGTTTTGTACCTTAACATGAATGAGGCTTCAGCTGTTTGAGAGCTGGAAGTCTGGGTGATGTAAAATATGAAGAAAGACAAGAGACTGTAAAAAAAAAAAACAGCCCCACTCCCCACCCTCCCCAAAAAACCCTAATGAACCAAAACAAACCCAAACCAACCACAACAGATTCTTTGACTTTTATGATCATCTCAATTTTTGCAGTAGATGACAATATATTTACTCATTTACTTTTGACTCATTAATTTTGATTTTCTAAGCTGTACAGGGAGACTGATAACTTCTGTGTGCTAGGTAAATAGATCAATTTTTTTTTTTAATCTGCTTGTCTAGATAATCTTCCTTGACCAGGCTTGCGATGCTTTTACCTCATTCCAATATCCCAGTCTAAAAGGGCAAGGAGTCCTGTACCGTGTATGGAGCAGGGGATGGATGTGGTTCTGGCGGGGAGAATGTGCTGTTACCCCACATGGCCAACACAAGACGACTCTTCCCAAGCCACTGCTCTTTTTCCAGGCACAGGCTACCTCTTCAGGGGGCTGTTTATGCCCAAGCAGGCTGGGCACAAAAAAGCAAAGCTCAGAGCAGGATGAGTCCCTTCTCTCTTGCTGAGATTTCCAGTGCCGTGGAAGAGTCCTGATGGCTGGCAGTAAAGCATTTTCTCTCCATTATTTTCCTTTCTCAGCTAATGGTATTGTCACTCTTCATGGCACCTCTCTGCACATGGAGGAGGGAGAGAGGAGTGGCTGTCAGTGTTGTAAAGCAGCTAATTCTTGTTCTAGATGTGCAAAGATGTTTGGCTGAAAATATCTGCAGCCTCAGGTTCTGCAACCTGCAAGGAAAGCACAGAGCCTGAGAAGTCGCTGATGATGCAGAAGTTCAGCAAACAAATTGCTTTCATTGAAGCTGCTGGTACTTCAGTTGTTGAATTCCATTTGACTGCAGATTTTGTCTTTAAAAAGTAATGCCATTTTAATGAATCAAGAAGCATTTGGGCAACACTCTCGGACACATGGTGTGAGTCTTGGGGTTGTCCTATGCAGGGCCAGGAGTTGGTCTCGATGATCCTTGTGGGTTCTATGATTCTATAAGGAATGGGTAGAAGGATGGAAACTGGAGTTGTTTTTATTGCTGTGACAGTTTTAGCATGGGTGGGAAAAATCCAAATTCAGTCATGACTCTTTTTGTGAGGCCTCTCTGAGTAATAAGCACCAGCTGGAGTGAGCCCCACAGGAACTTGTGGGAGTGTCTTGAAGCAAGACCCCAGCAGTGTCATTTTGACTTTTTAAAAGATGAGCCTACCTGAGATAAACTAGAGACATCACTGTATCAGTTACTTCTCTTCTACATGAAATAGAGGACTTTGTGGTATGGACAGTTTAATAATTTATTTAGGATTTTCCTTTGGCATGCTTACAGTATGCTTTTGTTAGATGCAGGAGTTACTATATGCAGATGTGTTTCCATCTAAGGGAATGAAGGCAAGTTTCTGGAGTTAAAAAAAAGCTTTGAATTGAAGTTGTTCTGTTTAATGGAATATATAATAAGAGTTATAATAAGAAAGCAGATATACAGCTTTTTTTGCTATATGATATTTGCTGTAAAACAGTAATGTTTCAGGAAATTAGCATAGTGGAAAATAACAAGTCCATTTAGGTTTTATAAAGGGCTGGGTGAGGGGAAGGAAGCTGTCATTTGCCTGAATGTTATTAGCTATTTTCAAATGGCATATATAGAAGAAAAATTAAACAATTGAAAATTGCTTTTTCATATTTCTTAACACAGGTCATTTTTCAGTAATGTCTTTGGTTATAATTGCTCTATTCAGACCAATACTGAATGTTTTGATCCATTACATGCCTGAATTGGGCTTGATTTCTCCATTTCTAATGTGTCCCTCTTTGCTTCCCAATTATAGCAATTTTTCACTCTTGAATCATATCCTATTTTCTCAAGACCAAAGGCGTGTGGCTACAACTATTGTTTGATGCTTCAAACTTTTACTAAACACTCATAATTTCTCTGCATAGTGGATATTTCATATTACATCGTGGTTTGCACTGTTTGCATCTTTTAAACAACTGGTTATGTCCCACCTTGCTGGAGAATACTCACATGCAAAAATCTGGTTCTCAGTAACTTTTAACAATTTTTGCCATCATGCAGTAAAGCAGAAGCCCCCCAAAAATAGTTTTACCATATCACTATGTAATTCAATAACATATGAATAACATGCCTCTCACGTTCCAATATTTAACATCACTTTGCTTTCTGTACATTTAATTTTTGATCACAGTTTTACCAACTGTGAGGTAATTTAAAAACAAAATAAAACACCAAAACCCACATTTCTGTAGGGTTTTTTTAGATCCAAGATAACCAGACCTCCTTTAGCTGTAATGGGGAATAGCATCAGTTGTAAAAATGCTTGGGCTAAGACCTTTTTGCTCTTTGCTGGAGGGTTTGCTCTCTGACACCTGAGGGTTAAGCGCTTGAATTCAAGTGTGATAGAAATACAATTTTGCTGGTTTTGTACTCAGTTTACTTGTTGGGTCTCTTTATAAAGGGCACTGAAGTCACTCCAGTGGTAGGGAGAGAGGTCTCCTCCTCATTCTCTGTTGGGCAGAGGGGACTGAAAGCTGCAGACTATAGGAGAACAGTACTCAAGGAACAAAGAGCCAGGAGGTACAGAAAGAAGACAGCCATGTGCCAGTGGTGATGAAAGGCTTCCTGGGCTCCAGAAATAATGTCAGCATTTGTTGCAATTCAGAAACCTGCTGACTTTACCAAAATCAAACCCTGGAAGCAGGGAACTGTCTTGCACACACACAGTGAGCAGGGAGAGACTGGTTTAGAAAACCCTTTAATTTCAATTCTGTCTGCTCTAGTCTCTCCGAATTAATCATTCCAGTGGTTCATTAAAATAAGGAAAAAAAAGGAGAAAAAAATGGCTTTGGAGTTTAGCATCATTTTGTTCTTATAAAATTATCTTTAAGAAAGTCCTTCAGAATGTTCTTGCTTAGTAGGGTCCTGTGACAGTTGTAGAGTCCTGCAGCTCCTTTCATGTCCTGCGCACTCCTATGAGGAGACCAGTTGCCTTGAGGATGAGTGGGTTTCAGCTTCGCTCCTTTTGTAGAAGCGGCCTTCAGACAAGCCCCATTGTTTGGATCTGTGCTTCCCCAGCCATGCTTTCAAACTCAATAGGGAAGATTCCTATTGCAGTAATTTAAATTACAGTGAATTAGACTAAATTACTGTCTTCGTGTAGAAACACACACATAAAATGGGTTATGAGTAGTGTGGACATGGCAGTACTTGGAACTACTGTCTGAACCCTGAATCATATAGAAATAATGTTACAAAAAAGGAAGGTGCTCGGAAATGTTTCTTAACTGGTGAAGAGTAAACAGCAGTAATGCAGTTCTGAGCAGGCAATAAAAGCTGTGAAGTGCTTGCTGTTACCACAGGCTGCCCTCTTTGCTCAAGAGAGTCTGTGTGTTCTAGAGCCTCAGCTAAGGTTTGTAGCAGTCAGTAGAAACACTTCTGTCATTATGGATACCAAGTTAATCGCTCTTTTTTCTCCCTAGCCTAGGAATGGTTTTGCCCTCTAAATATTGATTTTACCACTGCTCCTTGTGTATGATAAAATGATGAATTGCACTAAGTTTGCTCTATCAAAACCTTCTGTGTTAGTAAGCTGCCTCCTGTATTTGCTCAGAAAGTCCTGGCTCTTTACTGACCAGTGTCTCTCAGTTTTGTAGTTACATTAGCCCTGATTTTGCAAAATGACCGTTCCGTTTATTTGATTATTAAAAAATTACAGCTGTGCTATTGTGTTTCCAGGCCATGAAGATATAGTTGAAGCTCCTTTAGAATTTCTGTTTTAAATATATTTCGACCCGAGTTGCTTTACAGAGCACTATTTGTAATCATAGCTTGGTACCACTTCAGCTGTATAATCTTTTGAGAGGATGTGGACAGGTGATACATTGATTTCTTTGTTAGCAGCTTGATGGGGATGTAAATGTATTATAAAGAATGTGAATTACAGGATGGTGCAATGTAAAGTTTGTGTCAGGATGAGCTAGAAGGAGAATTGAGCTGGGCTCTGTCCTGCAAACCTTTTTAACAGCACTGTCACCTCACCTACTTGCTTTTTTTTCATGATATTACAAATGTTTTAAAACAGAAAAATCCTTCCTTTGGGGATTAGGGGTTTTTTCTTGTTTATGTGAAACCTGCTTGGCTTCATTCAGTTATGCTGAGTTTGAAAGAAGAAATTTAGGCAATAATTGCATCATTGTGGTTTTTCCATTTTGGCCATGATGTGAAGATATCTATGGTCTGACTGAGAAATATAAGAGTTTGTGAAGGCCAGCATTGCATAAGATGAAACAGGCAAACTTTTCCTCTGGCTGGCTGTCTTGTCAGTGCGTGTGCGTAGCAAAGAAAATGAGAAGTTAAGAGCCAAAATGAAAGGAAAGAAATCAGAATCAACAAACAAACACCCGTGAGGCTGTGACTAACACAGCCCTGGAGGTGCTAGATGATATAAGAGAGCAAAATCATGAATACCACATGGTTTTTGATCATGTGGTATGAAGCAAAATAACTCAGGAAAGATGCCTGTTTCAGTGATACATTTCGTTCATGCTAAATTGAAAGCAATCAACTTTATCTAAAAGCATAGAGAAACCATTGCTGTGGTTTCTTTTGGTTATGGCTTGTCTTGTCTAGTCCTTAGGAAAAATAGGAGCTACAGTGCATATCTTTCTTCCATTTGAGATGAAATTAAAACTGTGCTGCACAGACAGGAGCTGTGTACTGAAGCACTTGGCCCATTGAGAAAACCAATTTAGTTCCCTGTAAGTTTTCACAAGAACCTTCAAGTAGGGGTGGCAGGTGTTAGGTGCTGTCAGTGGAATGTGCTCTTTGGCAGTAATAATCATGAAAATGTGTCACACTGTAGGCAGAGAATAGGAGTTACCTGGTCACAGCTGACACTGTGAGATGGACAGTCCATGGAGTTCTTCCTTAGAAGGCAAAGAAAGTGACTCTGGAAATGGCTTTATCAGGTAGATTCTGTTCTAATAGACCAGATCTCTTTTGAAAAGCTGAAGACAGAAGGAAATTTTGGTGAAAAAGGGCCCCAAAGTAGTTGCTTTCACTCACCTAAGAAAAGAAAAGATGGTAAAGATGGCAGCAGGGTAAAGATAATGGGCTTAGGGAGAGTATGCTTTAGCTGGCTTCGGGAACTGGTAGGTACCTGTACTTAGGAAAAACAATGTAAATATATAGGAAAGTGCCAGGGTAGCTGGCAGTTCTTTAAAGACATTAAAAACACACTGGCAAATTAGCTGGTGCAGAGAAAAATAGAAGCACAGTAAGGGACTACTAAGAATGCCTTAGGGTCTGCTTCTTCTAATATTTCAGAATGCCTTCAAATAGGAGAAACAAAAATGCTCAGCTAAAGTATTTAAAGAGAAGTTCAGCAGGTCTAATGTGGAGAGTGGTAAAGACAAGGTTATTAAAGAAATTAGGTACAGGAATATTTATTATATGTCTTTACAAAGTGAGGGAAAATAATGTCCTAGGGAAATACAGACCAATCTGCTTAGCTTTGATACCCACAGCAGTTCCAGAACAAATTAATAGAAACCACTGTGGAACATGCAGAACCCAGTAATGTGATAAGTGGTCAACTTGGACTGGGCCAGAACAAATTGTATTAACACAATGTCATCTTTTAACAGAATAACTGGTGTAACATGGAGAAAGCAATAGATGAAATATGTCTTTTCTAAGGATTTTATGTGGTCCCATGTGACATGCTTGTTAGGAAAATGTGGAAATACAGACATTTCTCAAAAACAATAAAGCAAATAATCTCTTTTTCACAAAACTGGACTTAGTTCACTTCAGGGCTGAGAGAATCTCAAGCAGGCATCTACTTTTGATCTGCTTCTGTTCAGTAATAACTTGAGTGATGAAAAAAGTTCACATAAAAAGTTGAAGTGGATACCTAATTTAATTACAGGAATATTGGGGAATAGCATCAGATTCACAGTTGTGAATAGCAGAGGAATTTTTTTGCATCACATTCATGCAAAGTACTGCAGTCCACAGGAATAAAAAATGGGACATACCTGACCAGGCTGTTGTTCTGCAGAAGGGGATTCTCTGTAAAGTGGAGATGACTGTGTTCTGTTCAGCTTTTCCCAGCTAAGACAAGACTTCCAAAGGAATTCTGTACACAGTTTGGGGCAAAATGTGAGACAAACATCAGTGGCAAATTGAAGGCAGTCTGAGTTGAGAAAATGTGGAGAATTTCAAAAGGTTACAACAACTAACCTTGTACAGCCTAAAAAAAGGAGAAAAAAATAACATTATCATGATAGTAGTCTGGCAGGGATGGAAATAGAAAATAATGATAATTTATTATCATATACTGCTGAAAGGAAGGGCAGAAATGCTGCAGTTTTGTTGGAAGCAAAAAGGATTCAGGTTGGATAGCTGGAAAAAAATGCTCTATCAGGCTAGAGAAACACAGAAACAGGCTACTTAGAAAAACTGGAATCTTCCTCAAGAGATTTTTAGGAGCAAGTTAGACCTATATCTGTCATATCTGAAAGTACCAGGTCTCTACACAGTGTATATGGGGTGGACTATGTGATTTCTTGAGGTCCCTTTTACTCCTCTGCTTCTGTAATTTTATGATGACAAAACAGCAACAACTAAGAATCTTCTGTTCTTACAGCAATCAGTCTTGAAAGGAAGGTGCAGTCAGCTCAGAGAATGGCAGTGCTGCTTAGGAGAACAGGTCAGATTATCGATCTATTCTAAGAACAGAGGAAAAATAGAGATTAGTGCCTGTGATGCTTTTAGCATTCTTGTGTGTGATAACATTAAAGCAAGGTTGGACTTTTTGATAACTATAATTCACGCATGACATAAGTCGTGCATATGTGATGTGCTGCCCAGTCATTTATGTCTGTGCAGCCTGTAAAGACAGGGAAGGAGGTAATTGTAGTTGTCCCACTGTTTGCATCCAAGCTGCTGAAGTAAGATGAAAGTACCTTAACAACTGCTGAATGCAAGCAAACATTACCTGACAGCTTAGTGCAGATGCATAAGTCAGGAGCAGTTGGATGATTAAAGGCTGTAATAGCCCTCACAAAAGTGCAACTAATAGTTTTCTTTAAAAGGGAGATGATACTCAATCTTTATTCAACGGGTGTCAGAATCGAGAAGAGCTGAAGAGGAGGAATGTGTAACTGGGTCAGAGTGACTAAGACCTAAAAAGAACATCTGCATGACTGTGATGTGATGTGATGGCAATTTAAATGACATTTTATATGTTAGGATCATGCTTTTTTATAAATTTTTTTTCTGAATATAGCTTAGCATACTAATAGCTCAATTACAGTAGCACATGGTTGTGGCAGATGGGTGGGTGGAGAACTGCATGTCATCCCAGTATGAGTCTTTGCCTTTTTGAGTGCCAGAAAATCATAAGGGAGGAGCCCTTTTCTACCACTGTAGAAGATTCCTAAGCACCTCTTTTGATACAGCTATGCATGGCCATCTGAGCTACAGCTCTTCAAGGCATATTTTTATATGAATCAAGCCTTCTATTAAATTATTCTTTCCATTGGTTTAGGTATGCAAGATTTCCTTCATTCTTTCCCACTATTTCTGCTGTCTGAATATCCAGACTAGGAACTGAATTCAGAATTCATTAAATTCATATATTCTGAATCATATAAAAGTCCAGCATGGAGGGGACCTTTGGAAGTTATTTGGTCCAGCCCCTTGCTCAAAAGACTATTAACTGAAATGTTACAGATTTGTCTTTTCAATTCAAGTTTGAGTATCTCCAAGGATGGACATAACACAGACTCACTGTGTAATCTCTCCCAGTGCTTAACTCGGTGGGAAAATTTTTTGTTTATGTCCAGTAGGAATCTCCTGTCTTACAGTGGGGATTGTTGCCTCTCATCCTTTGCTGGGTGACACTAGGAAGATTCTGTCTCTGTCTTCTCCACCCCATTTTAGGTAGTCTCAAGGGTTCAGTTTACCCTCCTTTTAGTTGCTTGTTTTTGTGGGTAATATTTGCATTCTATCAATGCAGGCACTGAAGAAACCGCCAGTAAGGAAAACATCTCTAAATCACAAGGGAACAATAGAAGACTTGACTAATATTAATTTGATGAAAATTGCTCATGTACAAAGTTCTGACATTTCTAGATTACTTCCCTGTGGGACAATCATGAATATCTTCCCGTCCTGTGTCTCACTGGCTGGACATTCCAAGAGTCTGTCCATTAAAGCTAACGATATTTAGAGTTAAATGGGGGCTTCCATCTGATACCAACCACAAGAAATGCTTCTGTGTATGCAAGAGAGAATGTGTGTGAATATATGGGAGAGAGAAACAGAGTTATGACCCTCTCCTCCCAGAAGAGGCCATGTCTCATGACAGGTGAAAGGCCATTTAATTTGGTGGGTTGCTTTGACCTTTGACCTGTGGCAGAGCTCAGACTGACACATAGCCTCTGCTGCATGGCCGTGTCCCGAGTTCTCTGTGCGTTTGTTGTTCTCTGCTTAGAGTGCCCGTCATCGAGGTGTTCTGAAGAGATTTTACCAAATGCTGCAGAGCAAATGACACAGACTGATCAGCTGTTTGGTCATGTGAGTTCACAAGGTTTGCAACAAAATAATAGCTACCAAGCACCTCCCTTCTCTAGATGCTTCACTGAAAACTAGAAAGATCTTCTTAAAAATTATCTCTGTTGCCTTCATGACTTCTTATCATCCAAGCATTTCAGTTGGCTTAACTCAAAATGAGCAGCTTTGGTAAGAGGCCACACAGTGTTTCTACTGCAGACAGCATGCTACTGAGAAGCACCAGATAGCGTAATTTTAAGTTGCAATATTTAGCAACACCCCAGGAAACTTTCTGTCTACCAGTACTGCTAAATAACATTTATCCCATAATCTCTCATTAAAGGACTATATGAATCAAGGTTACGTGATTTTTTTTTTTTAATGATTTAGGGTTTATTACTCGTGTAAGTTTCTATGGACTAGATCCTGGTCAACATCCCCAAGGATAATTTATTTCCCATCTACTCAAATTCTCAAGCAAGCATGGTCCAGCACTGTATTGGGCAGGAGTATCATAACTTTCTGTAGCTTCTTGTTTTGAAAGGGAAGAGAAGAGCCTGACTCGTTAGGACAGGGACTTTTTGAAGTGTTTATGATGCCTTTGGACTGAGTACACATGCGACTTGCTCCCCTGAGTCAGGAGAAGGAATCACCATTTCAGCTTTCGTTATGTGCATGGTTTCATGGACGTGGCATCTTCACCTGCAAAAAATGCACAGTAGAGATAGGAAATTAGAGCAGATACAGCATTTTACCCATGATGGTAAAAATAGAACAAGGTTAATACTAACCTGTGTCATCGTTGTCGTCACTGTTCCCCCCTCCCACCCACACAGCGTAGAGCACACCCATACAGTGTCTGCCATAATCTCCTTTTCTAATTGTAGTTGTATTCCAGTAATCCCTTTTCCTCCTTATAGCTGCTTGAGTTCTAATACCCAGCCTTTTCCCCCCTCTTCCTCCTACGCTGGTGGTCTCAGAAAAAATATTAATTGTCTGATGTAAGTAAAAGTACAGCTCTTTGACACAGAAGTAGCAAAAGAAAAGCTGCCCTGTGTGTGTGCAAAAACCTGTGTCTATAACATCCTCAGCTGAACTCTGTCTGAGCAGCCACCCTGCCTTGGGAGTTGGCAGAGGGTTTCCATGGTGGTATGGCTGACTTCTGGGTTCTTTATTTCAAGACCTGTTTAACTGACCTGTTACATATCCATGTTCAGGGTTTGTTTGGTCTAAAATAATCACAGTTTTAGTATCTTAGATTACCTGATATTTTAAGTGTTATCTTATAATGCAGATATTTATCTCATAATAAGGATTTATATCTTATGAGAGCAGTAAAAAAATTAGGTAGAGCAACATGTTAAGGGAAGTAAAAATTAACATTGCTGACCCAGGTAAATAAATTCAGTACTGGCTTCACTGCCTAAATGTTAAAGAGGGTGATTTCTGAGGTGTAGTTTCTCCCTTCTGCCTACAAAAAGAATATATTCCTTTCTGCATTGGTTTTCTTTACATTGAACAGGTATACAGCTCTGTAAAGAAAAAAAGATCCATCTGTAAGAAGCACAATATTATATCTCATATAATAATATGAGATAATGAAGAAAAATAGTTTGAAGAAGATCATATATGTAATGTATTTCACAGTTGGTTTGTTACTTGTCAGACAGTTTCAGTGCCCTGAATTCAAGTGCATTAAATTAACCAGAATTGTCATAATCCATTTGGTTTGATTAAATATGTCGGTGATGTGCCAAAGTTAAAATGATAGAAACCCTGAAAAGATAATGTCATTGTAAAAAAAATAACTAACTTGGAAACGTCAGTGTAGAAGGCAGACCAGCATGGCTAATGACAGTAAATGAAATCCTGCTTGGGAATCTGATCCTTATCCAGCAAAGCACTTAATCCCATCATTTAAGCATATGAGTTCTTCCCTCTCTAAGCATGCATATTGTCCCACTTAGGTAAGGCTGAGGTTAAGTGAGTTCCAAGACTGTTGCCATAGAGCTCAGCCTCTATCAGACCAGAGCCCTTGCTGACCTGATGGGGGACACATGTTGCAACAAGAGTTATGTATTGAATGGCATTTCTGTAGGCATTCATGTGGTGCAAGTTCAGTGCAGCCTAGGGCTTTCAAGGGTAGTGAGAGAATTATTGTTGCTTGGGTACAGAGGGATAGAAAATGCTTTATACTGTAAGGCACAAGTCTTTTTAGTCTTTTTTTAATTGCAGCACAGAAAAAAATGTCGGGGTAGAGAAGAACAGATGAAAAATATACATACACAAAAGAATATGATGTCTAGAATTCTGCAGTTGAAAGGTTTTAATGGTAAATTATGCCCTTGATTTGAATATACTTCAAAAGTAGTGAGAAGGAATGACTGTTTTGTGCTGTATTGTTAAAATACCTTACATGGGTATTTAGTTTCATGTGAAAAACTACTGGATGATGATACTGTATAAGAATTAGAGTTTATTTTACTGTTTTATTGGAAGCAGCTACTCCTCTACAGAGGCAATGGCTCTTCAGTCAATCAATATTGTCAGATGCATAATGGATAGTTTAAGGGCTTAAGTACCAATTTAATCTTTGCAGACGTGTAACTCCTACAGGAATAGGCACTCGCTAAAGTTGCATTGTTGCTTCTTCCTGCAGAATAATTGTAAGTGATAAAAATGAATATATGAAGTACTGCAGTCTAAACTAATCTGCTGGTAATGTGTGCTCACTATCCTTTTCAGAGAGCAGGACCAGGTCTCTTCTTCCCACGTATACAGGACAGGACGGGGGTTAGCAGGAGTCTGGCTGGCCTCTCTCCTCTGGAGAGTGAGAGAGGATTGTCCAGAGCAGACTGTGGCTCTGCATCTGGAACAAGGAGCTGGCAGGGTTGGTGCAACAAGGGCTGTAACTAGTCTTACACCCACGGCACACCTTGTTCCAGTCGGAGACCTTTCTTTCCACAGTGCTTTCATCATATTCCATGATACCCATGCCTTGCGTATCACACCTTCCTATGCTAGGAATTAAGTGCTGCTTGGCAAAAAGGGCAGCTTTACCCTTGGAAGATTTCATGTTGGGGAAATTTCTCTGCTGCCCGTCTTCTGAAGCCTTAAATCCATTTTATACTGTACATAGCTTTTGTACCTGAGAATTGGTGTTGTAATAATGTGCCCTGGTGGTAAGTTACACATGTTGAATATAAGAAGCAATTAGTATGCCCCACAAAACATACCTTCACAGCTAATTTATTGCACTGTAATCTGCTTCTGTTTCAGTGAAAAGCAGTCATGGATACAGGAAAACAAAGAGATAGACTATTGTACTTGTGTTTGGGCAAGAAGAATTAAATGCAGAAAGTAGTGAAAAATAGTTGGCAAAAATTGCTCTGTGTGTTGTTTGTATAAATGGTAAACTTAAGGATAATTTTGTGGTTTGTCAGTTTAGTAGAATCTCATTTGGCTACAGATACAAAATAATACTGAGAGTGAAAACCTTGGTGGCTACTCCAACACTCCTTAATTGCTTTGTATATTCCCCTTATGTTTTGTAGCTGTGCAATGGTGGATCTGTGACTGATCTTGTGAAAGGATTTCTGAAGAGAGGTGAAAGGATGAATGAACTTATAATTGCTTACATTTTACGAGAAGCTCTGATGGTAAGATAAGCTTTCAATGAAAGGACTGTCAATATTTGAATCATACTTTTTTAAATGGATGAAGATCATGTCTCCACTAACACAGCTCACTATCTTGTATTATAGCAATGTTTAATGAAATCAAGGCAATGTGTAATTGGGATAGTTCTTTTTAAGCAAGCAAGGTAAATAGCAGTTAATCTGTTTGTTTCACTATTAAGAGAATGAAAATTGATTCCTGACCATTGATCAATTTTCTTAGTAAATACAGTTCAGCATCAAAATTGCTTTTCTTTTGAGAAATAGCGGAAATATCATCAAAATACTGTTCAGCTTTCTATGTCTGGATCCAAACTATTTTTATATTAAAATGATCCACATATCTAGCAAATTCAGACCCGCTACAAGAATTTGGTTTTGCTCATTGGGATCAAGTGTCTTTATTTATCATTTTCTCATAACTGAAATTTTACTTTCTCTGGTGGAATTTAGGTCTTTATACATAAAGTGAGGCAATTAAAAAATGCCTATCTTTTCCTTGTCATGTGGCAAATGGTTTTGCAGTAAGAATGACATCCCTGTGGTTTTAAGTTAAAAAAATGTTTTAAATATTTTTCATACTTTCCCCCTACCTTGTTGTTTCTGCAAATGTAATACAGAGGACAGAGCTGTTGTTAAACGTTCATGTTTACATCTCACCTTCCAGGGACTTCAGCACTTGCATGAAAACAAAACTATCCACCGTGATATTAAAGGAAATAATATCCTTTTGACCACTGAAGGAGGAGTCAAGCTTGTGGATTTTGGTATGTTATGTGTACTTATAGATATACCATGTTTTACATCTGAAGTATGGAAAATAAAGTAGGGTAAATAAACCAGAAAATATTACCTGTGTTAATTTTCTGTTAAGTTGTTGGGTTCTTCATTAAAAATCACTTGGATAACAAAAGTTACTTTTTTTAACTTGATATAAATTTTAGTGATTTTGGTAATGCTGTTTCAATAGCATGGCTAAAAACCAGAAATTATAATAGGGTGGTGGTAAGTGCCAAATGCTTTGAGGTACAGAGTTAGTGAAATGGCAAAGCGAGTAAATAGGATTCAAAATAAGGTTGGTGGTTAGTTCCTCCAGGAACCATGCACTGGTTCCATGAAATTAGGAGCTGATAGGAAAAAAGCTTCATGTTGTATATAGGAGCATTTAAAACTTAAAAGTTATTGTGAAGAATGGGAAAGCTCCACCTCAGACACATATACTTCATTAATTTGATTTAAAACAAAGCAAGAGATACTTGAAAGCAGATGTGGGGGAAATACTGTATAGGTAATTCCCACTTTTTAAAGTCTGGGAAGACTAACAGATTTTGGCAAATCTGAGTCTAAGAATTGGCATTGAAAGGGTCAGTTGAAGTCTGTTAGGCCTAAAGTGATTCTTGAATGCTCTCATCTGCTCTCATCTTTGGTGTCACCACCAAAAGGGAAGAGGAGAGACACGGGTAAGTGGATGCAACCTGTTATTTATCAGCCATACCACAGTGATTTGCCTTAAAAGTTACTGACTGTTGTTTTATTTGAGGAGTATAAAAATTTGCAACACTTGTTGTTATGAACTATTATCTTCAGGTAGAACACTGTCTTCTTATGTTAAAATTAAATTTATTGGTCACTATTTCACAGCACAGCAGACAAGTGTAAGTATTTTAATTCAGCAGATGGAAAATCTTTATTTTTCCTTTAAGCTCCTATTTTGTTAATGGTGTTGATTCAATTGATACATAACAATTGTTTAAACTAATCATGGGATTTTAACTCTCTTTAGTATAGTATCTTCCTGCCAGTAGATTGTATTTATGGAACTCTCATGACTTCACACACAAAATTCCCACAACTGTTAGGGTTAGTAATTCTTCTGAAATGTCATGTATTTCTTTCATATTCCTCAGATAAAATCTTCCATTGAAAAATTTTCATACTTCCTAAATCATCTGCCATATACTTACTAGTATTTTCTGATAGTCTGGAAGTTTAGTGTGAGGCAAAAACCAGTATTTTTGCATACAGGCTTTTAATGTGTTGTGGATACTAATTTTTTAAGGTGCTGGAGGCAATTAGAGGATCAATACTTCTGAAAATTAATTCACTTGTGCAGATGTCAAAACATACAAGCTGTAGGGATGAGGACCTGAATTCTTTATTCCCCAGCTACTGCAATCTACTGATAAGGCTGTAATTGAAAAATAATCTTAAATTCTTGAGGGAAAATTGTGACGCCAAAATAGAGATTAGACCATGTGCAAGAAACAAATATGTGTACACACCCATTTATGTGGCCTCAAAAGTGGCCTGTAATAGCTGCAGTCCTTCCTCTCAAAGGAATATACAAATGGCACTTTAACTTAGGAGTATATTGATATTTTCCCTAGCTTCCCCCCACCTCCCCAAGAAGACAAATAATCTGAAGCCAATAATGAGTAGTTTGAAATGGAATAAATTTATAGTCTTCATAAAATCATAATGGAAGACATAGCAATCACCATTCAGACTGCTGCTTAAGGTATTCAGCTGGGATTTGTGAGATTTGTGTCTTCTACTTAAGGGGATTTAATCCCACATTAATCAGATTCCAAGATCATTTTTTAGCCAGGAATGTGGGTTGATGAAAATATCTCATGTTGGTGTTGCTACAGACTGTTGTGCATAAACATTTATTGGATCAGGGACTTAAACTCAGACATCTTGTGTTATACAAGCCTCTAAAATCGACAGGCTACAGAGTAAGATAGACACAGAGGCACAGTGTCCTTTTCACCCAATAAATACTCAGAGGAAGCAAAATTTTTGGTTTAGACTGAACCAATTATTAAATGGGGCCAAACAAACACAAAAAATCCCAACCCAAATAATCACATTACCCTTTCTACCGTGCACACAGCTTTTCTGTGTGGAGAGGGGAACAGAGGCAGGGAACCAAGGACTCCTTCAACCACCGAACACACATGACCAAGGAAGTGAGCTCTTCCCAAGATAATTTTATCCGCACCATCCTCCTGCATGCTGGATGCTGATGAGATGTTCCTGAAGAAGCCTTTGCTGTCCTTCCCTGATACTATTTATGATGGTTTTCTTCTAAACATAAACCCCGTGTCTGAAAGATAGCCTTGTGAAGTGCCTTATGGAACACAAAACTAGAAGAAGACCTATTCTCAGTGTGTGTGATGTGCAGTCATTTAACTTGTACTTGTGCTTTTTTTGTCCTTTTTTTTAAAGTGCATTTAGGAACTTTTTAAGAGTCATAGGTGAAAAAACAGTCAGCTTTCAGTAAATTAAATCATTTTTGAAAAAGGCTTTTTTCCCCTTCATTGCTTTTGTACACTTTGAACTCAGAGTATAGTGTTCTGCCATGGTGAGTCCTTCCTTGCACAGGGGTACCAACTTTTCAGAAGCTTCATTTTGTGACAATTTATACACATTGCTTTATGGTCATTGTATCATACATCATTTATGTATGCTGGGACCATAGTTTCTGGACACTGCACTGTCTGTAATGGATAACCTTCACAACACCCTTATGGAGAAGTAAATTACTTTAATTCCCAGTTAGCAGCTGGGGATCTGAAACTTTGAGAGACTGAGTTGCTTGAGGTGACACAAAAAAGGTAGGGAAAAGCTCTTCCAAAATCCAGGCTAACTTTGAACTATTAGCCATTCTAGAGGTACTGACAGTTAAAGAGGTAGACGTTGAAAGAATACCGCAGCCCCACAGCCATGCCTCACTCAGATTGCTTTGAAGAGTGCAATTTTTGCTTTCCCTTAAAATTCTGCTGTAATATTGCTTAATGACCCCCGTCAAATTCTCGTATCTAAGAAACACCCAATCCCAGTTTAGATTAATGGTGAAATCAAGTCCAGTACCAAAAGGAAGCCTGAAAGAAAGTTGGAGAGAGACTATTTACAAGAGCATATAGGGACGGGACAAGGGGGAATGGCTTCAAACTGAGAAAGAGTAAGTTTAGATTCAATATTAGAAAAAAAATCTTTACAGTGAAGGTGGTGAAGCAGTGGAGCAGTTTGCCCAGAGAAGTGATGGATGCCCCATCCCTGGAAGTGTTCAAGGTTGGATGGGCCTCTGAGAAGGCTGGTCTAGTGAACAATGTCCCTGCCTATGGCAGATGAGTTTGAACTAGATGGCCTTTAAGGTCCCTTCCAACCTAGGCCATTCTATGATTCTGTAACATCCCACAGTAATGCTTCTGGAGCTCAATTACTTATCAAGGAGCTGCCAGATAAGTTTTAGTTTAAACTGTCCAAGCCACAAAAATTTTGAAATACTGTTACTAGGGATGCATCCTCTTGCTGCACATTAATCCAGTATAATAATTTAGATCAGCAGAGATAAATAAATTAATTTTTATTTTCTACAGATAATGAGTAACAGCCAAGGGGATCTATTGTGAGAATGTCCACTGATCACAGATTCAGTCTCTTAAGTCATTAAACTTCTAAATACATTAATTGTCCATATTTTCTTTGTAAGAGAAGGAGGCTGACTGAAGGCAGTTTCACTACCTGAACATTTGTGGGAATTAGCTGTTAAGCTGTTCTGATGGAAAACCTTTGGGGTAGGATGTTATGCCTGAGAATTGCAACAATTAGGCTCCAAGCAAGGAATATCCTCTACCACATCATATAGTTGCATTATATTCAAGTGTAGCTGCTATGTCATCAGTATAAGATAGAAATTTGATAGGAAAATACACATTTACGTTAAATTCCCTGCAGCACTTTAGAGTGACTGCTATGTAATCTGTTGTATAAAAAGAACTGGAGGCAAGAAAGGTGTGAATTAACTTCCTTTTTGATAAATATTCCTAATTATATTCACAGTTTCTTATTAGTGTTCTGGGAAGAAAGTCTTTTACGTCTGTTTCAGAACTCTGGTTGCACAGAGTGGATTGATGTTAAAAAGACAGATTTCAAATGAAATTTTAGCCTCTAAAGGTCCAGAAAATTAATTTAATGAAATTTAAAGAAATTTAAAGAAATTAATTTAATGCCAGATACCTTTTGAAAGTCATGTGACGTGTTTATCTGCAACCTTTGCTGCCTAAATATCTGTCAGTGTCTGATCTTTTTTCATCAGTTTAAAAGCTGGCCTGAAGTCACTTGAACACATAGCACACCTCATCTGTAGTGAAAATTCATATATTCATCTGCATCTTATAGTGTGTAACCAATTTCATGGGATGCTGAGGGTATAACATGCTTCTGCAGACAAATACTTGCTTCTTTGAATAATCCCTCTCAGTTTTTTCTTTTCTTGAAATCAGGATGCTGCACAGGGCCTTTCATGTATTAGTGTCAATCTAAGGCATAGTTCTATAATGTGCTGTTTCAAAATGGGAGAAAATGAACTTAGCTATATTATTATTATTAATAATAATAATATTAATATTTTAACTTTGGTCTGAAAAAGTCCAAGTGACATTTCATTTTGAAAGGTTTTAAATTATTTCTGAAATACCCTGCCATTTCAATGCTTCTAAGAGCTTGAAAGCCAGAGCTTTTCATGCTTATGTGTTTTTGAACTAAGAGGATCCTAGAGGAGCAAGTCCCTATTAGCAAACTAGACATGTTGCTGATGTCTCAGAAACCATGGAGGAAAGAACCATTTTTCCACTAAAAGTTTTGAAACACCTACGGTCACATGGCAAGTGATTCTTTTAGCTTAAAAGAGGAGACTTTAATGCTGATGGAAAATTTCTCTTTAGCTATGATTTTGAGGGTTGACCTTTAGGCTGATAGTCTTGACCAAGAGCACAGGTAGCTCATACTTCTTCGGGACTATTGAAACCTGCTCTCCCAGATTAGAAATATCTCAGGATGAGCAGCTGTTGCCTTGGAAATGTCCAAAAAAATTATAAATTATAGTCCCCAACTTAGGAAATGCATATTTTTCCCGCAGCACTGTTTCTTTCTGAAAGCCCTGCCTATGCATCAAACATACTTTCATACCACATGTAATTAGACTTTTGCTGTTATTACCAGGAAAGGTCATTGGGAAAAAAAGTCAGACATCTAGATGGATATTAGAAATATTCAAGTATCCATAAGGAAAATAAAATGTGGGCGAACTCATTAAATCTTTAGAATTCAAGCCTACTTCCTGCTACAAGAGATCCCATGATTCCCCATAGCTTGCCCTGCAATGTAACTGTGGGGAAGGGGATATTGAAAAAGGTTGGCACTGTCTGTTTTCAGTTTCTTCTTAGGCCCTTTGCTAATAGTACCTAAAACTCTCCATCATTAGAGGCTCTGGATAAGCAATACATAGGAAAGTTCTTTGGTTTTTAATATGTAAAGCAGGTTCCAGTGGAAAATATGGAAAAAAGGTAATGCAATCTCACTGCTTCTGGCAGAGGGTGGAAAAATACAAGCTATGTTGCTGCAGTTAATAGAATAATGTCTTCAAGTGTTCCTTTAGCACTGTGGATAAATAGGTTGCATAATTAAAACGTATTGTAATATTAATGGAATATATAGTGAAGGTAGGGTGATTTTTGTACTTCAAACATGCTTAGTTTGCATTTTTCTGCTTTTGTATCAGTGTTGGATGTAAAAGTTGTGTGAAAATATTGTCTTGGCATTCCAAATGCAGTTTCAGATATCCCACTTTGCATATAGCTAGTACAGTTTTATCATGGACAGTAGCCAGGGTCATCTAGAGATTTAACCTGAGTACTCAATGGCGAAAAACTGGATTGGGAAAGGGAATATATATTGCTCTATTTAGACATTCTGATATTGCTTTGTTTAATACCTGAACTATTGCTTCTATGTAGTTTGGAAACTGCAGATAGACAGAGGTCAGCTTTTGTGTTTGGAATGTAATTGGGTTATTATTTTGCTATGGAGAGAATGATCTTTCTTCCTTTAAAGCTATTTAAAGTCTTTCAAAGTTAAGAAGAAAAGAAATCTTAATACTGGCATTTCAAGATGGCCTTATTATTATTGTCAAAATTGTGATTTGGTGAAATTAGTCAATGGCAAGACATTGTTTTGGTAGTGTATTTTTATATTAATTCTGTGTTTACTTTAAGATATATACATAATTTCATTTGGGCAATAATAAATGAAATTATTAATTTCATAATTCAATTAAGTTATTAAAATTAATTTTCTGTTGCTTTTTCTTCCCCTAGAAAGAGTAATTCTGTCGACATTCTGTATTGTGTCTCAGTAGTGGTATACTTCTTCTTCCTTACAAATTACGAACTGTTAGTAGTGCTTTACCACTACTAGTGATCGATAACAATTTATCAACATGCATTAGAATGCACAGGTGTTTTTGTTACGTTTTTTTCCATAATATTTATGCCTATTCTGATACACAAATACAGGCCAAAATGTTTAAAATTCTGTGAATGTGCTAAACAGGTTGAGTTTTTGAAGTGTAGCTGAGCCAGAAGCTGCTGTAATGACAAAGCAAGAGAAGTAAAATCAGTTGCACTGTACAGCATGTCCAAAACAATGGGGACAATCTCCATGGAATCATGAGTCCATGGTACAGCTGCATCTTGATAACTCCTGGTTTTCTGATGCATGAGGGAGCTGTCTGCTGGTCCTGTTGGGAAGGACAAAAACAAAGCGTCTGAAATCTCTGGTCAGAGGTTGGGGAGGGAACCACGGCACTGGGTGTCATCCTTTCACTGTGACACTTCACCGGCTCTCGTGTCGTCTTGCTGTGACACAGTGCTTTGGCCATTCCTAACATGACCTAAATGACCACGAACAGCCTTGATAGATGCAGTTTGTTGGCTGATCACGGATCAGCCTGGCAAGTGTCTAGAGCATGTGGCATTGCAGAGGCCAAGCAGGCTCCCAAGGACTGTGCTGAGATTGCACGTGGCACAGGTCGGGCTGCAACGGAGGGAGTCTAGAGCCACCTTGTGCTCAGAGAACAGGTTGAGAAGTCACTTGTGAGTGATCCAAGTATGAGTGTTGGGCCATAATATGTATCATCATTCCCAGCTTTGCATGTCCTGCTGACGTTGAAGAGGAGCTCAGCATGACCTTGAGTAGTGTTCCAAACTTCTGTATATTACTTATTCTGGAGTAGTCAGAATATCCTATTTTGTCCTTTTGTACTTGCCCTGCATTAGCTATAAATGCTGTCTGAATCATTTTGCAAAAATGAAGCAATTAATTAAAATAATTTCATTTGAAAGTATTCAAAAATAAAATAATTTTCTTTCTGCCCTTAGCTTACTTTAAGCAATGAGTCATAGCAAGACTTCTATTTGTCTTAGTCATTCTAGCATGCATCCATAATAAAGCTGTTTGCTTCAGTGGTTCAGATCAAAACCAGGCTGTTATTGTGTTGTCATTTCTGCATACCGTATAGCATGAAATTCACATGTTGCTGCTAAAATGCATCTACCAGGAGACTATGGCAGAAGCCAGTAAAAGTAAAAGACTTTGAAGAAAGCTTTCTTCATGAGCAGCTTGTCAAACTCCTTTGAACCCAATCAAAGTAATAAGTCCAAATTTTTCAACCCAGGGTGAGCAGGGATAAGATGGATTGCATTGACTTGAGCTGTGGAGCTTTTTCATTGTTGAATGTTTAATTCTTTGTTGAAGGCTTAGTCCTGAAAATTTTTTTTTGGGGGGGGGCCACATTTGAATGAAAACCTTTGTGCTGTCCAGTAACAAAAACCAGAAATCATGTGGCCAAACGCTATATCCAGGATAAGCTGTTCACTTGGTCTTTCAAATATTTTCTTCTGTTAATTCACATAAGGATGTCACTGGTGGCTTAAGCATTAAAGAAGCTTGACACTGAAAGCTGGTGTCAGATGCCAGAGATACATGAAGTGAGAAAATAACCCTTTCTGACCAGCAAAGACTTCCACTTTGTTTTGTCATGGGTCACAAAATAGTCATCTATTGAGGTTATTAAGAAACCCTCTGGTCTCATCTGTGTATACTAAACCCCTATTCATTTTTTATGTAAAAGTTGAACCCGGTGATTTATTTGTACTGGAGTATTCCAGTCCTGAGGTATTTTAAATATTCTGTTCTGTCAGCATAGATGTTGCCAGTAACTGAGATTATCATAACAGGTAAACCATGTCATAGAAAAATGAGAAAAATCTCCAGAGTTTTGCCAGTCATTTAGGGGCAAAAAAACCCTTTTAGGGTGTCAAAGTGGCAGTAAGTTTGAAATCTAAGATATAAGGACGGCAGCATCTGAGAAGGGGGAATTTCTTCACCATCATACTGCACCAGATTGTGTGTAGCTGTCCAAGTCCCTGAGGCTCTAGAGAAGACTAGTTCTCCTATCCAAATACATCTGGCCAATCGTGCAACAGGACAACAAATGTTCTTGTGCATCCCTTTCAGGAAACCAGCTGAAGCCCCGAAGCATGAGATTTGATTAGAATCATTGGTGGTGTGATGCACTGACCTGTCAGGAGCATGTGGAGGGGAGTCTGTGATCACCTGTTTTATTGGAGGCCCAGTCTTTAAAATGAAAGATCTTGGATTTCTTAAAGCAAGAAGTTCTATTAAACCCTTTTGTTTAAAAAAGATTATATATGTCACAAATGTAGTGAATGTTCTGCCCTTTTTTAGGGCACTGTTTGTGATTTTATGATCAGTATGTACCCTGTAATGATTCTGTATCAGATTTGGGATTTTAATTTTTTTCCTTGTATGCTTAAAAATGTCTTTTCTTTGTCTTTAAGCTTCATAGTGAGTGAAAGCCACTGGATTTTCATTTATTTAACATCCATTTATATCACCCTGTATTTGATAGTACAGATTAACTTTTTTATCCCCTTTTACTCCATGTCTTTTGGTTTTGTAGTAAATGCCATGGATTTTTTCATCTCCCAGACAGTTTATATATATGGTCTTCTTGAATACTATGCTTTTGATCTTTCTGGGCCTTTTGGTTATCTTTTGGATATGCCTATTTCAGATAAAAATTTGTATCTGCAGTGTGTGTTTTCCTGAGGGTTTGGGAAACACTAGTTTTCAACATTAAAACACACCATGTACATCAAAATAATACAGAAAGATGGGGAATGCGGTGACAAAGGACATAGAAAAGGTGGGGGCACTGAATCTCTTCTTTGCCACAGTCTTGTAATCCCTGAGACCAGTGGGGAAGTCTGGAGCAAGGCAAATGTACCTTCAGTAAAGGGGGATCAGGTTAGAGAGCATTTAAAAGAACTGGATGTACACAAGTCCGTGGGGCCTGTTGGGATGCAGGAGTGCTGAGGAAACTGGCTGATGTCTTTGCAAGATCACTGCCAATAATCTCTGAAATGTCTTGGAGATTGGAGGAGATCCCTGAAGTAATGAAGAAAATTATTTTCACTCCAGTCTTCAAGAAAGGCAAGAAGGAAGATGCAGAGACCTACAATCTGGTCAGACCCACATCTGATCTCCATCACAGAAGGTGATGGAGCCAATAATCCTGGAAATCATTTCTAAACATAGACAAGAAGGTGATTAGGAGTAGGCAGCATGGATTTGTGAAAAGAAGTCATACTTCCTCATAACATAATGTAACACCTTTCAACATAAAATGTTGCTGAAAATTCTAATCTTTTTGACTCATCATTGTTTCCTATTTCTTTATTTCCATCTTATTGGTCAGAACCTGATTTTTAGTTCTAGATTTGATTTGAGCCCTTATCACTGAGCAGAAGTTCTCAAGCATGGTTTTCTCGCAACAGCTCACACAAGAAAACCGTATTGCCTCTGTGCTCTTTTCATTTAAATGTTTACTTTTGGGGTTGGTTTATAATCTATAAGGAATTTTGAATATTGAATATTGTTGTTTCAAAAAGGTTCTGAAATATCTCTTGTAAAGTCATCAAACCAACCACTTCTGTCCTTATTGTCTATTAATAACATTTTCTATTAAATATCTTTATGCTTTCTGTTCATGATAAGTAATTAGACCTAGGAGAGGCTCTTTGACCTCCTTTAACAGTCTTAGTGGGGATGCCACTACATGTGGTTACATACCTGGTGTGTTGTGATGTTTGCCATTTGGACTACCAGAATTGCCTTGGTTTAATATTGTTCTTTCCCCGTTGTCTTTTGTCATTATGGAGTATGAAGGAATTGCATGATTGAGGTTTTTCTTAGCATTTTGTATGCATTTCAGCTGATCTGTCTGAAATATGCTGTCTGGTTATGTATCATTACACCAATACAACCTGAAAGAAGCAAACAAAGAAATGAATGTCAAGGGCATCAGCAATTACAGAGGAACTGAGTTATAACTCCACCACTGTTGTGAGGGAAGTAGCTACTTCCCTGTCTGCACCCTGACAAGAATGGTGGCTTCTTCTCAAAGTGAAGCTTAGAGGAAAACCATTAGGACCTGTTGCCTCCAGGTCTACTGAAAAAGATGGAACTGAGTGATTTATGAGAGACTGACTTCACACCTTCAGGCAAAGAAACGAGGAAGGAGAGGCCACCTTTGGAACACACAACATGGAACAGGAATGGCAAAACATACTTGCCAATGGGCTTAAGAGGAATGCAGTGTAAAACTACTGCTGTTTTACATCTGTTTCTCTCGGAGATTAAAAAAGGTTGGGAAATAATTCAAAGCATTTTCGCCTCTTTAGATCTGCAGGGTTAACAATGTGAGCAGTTTTTGGTCCAGACACATTCATTGAGGAATGATGGAGTTACATGTTCTTAATCTACAGAAGGTCACAATGAGTATGCTTTGGTAGTAAAGTATACACTGAAAGCACAAATAAAGAAGGAAAAACTAGCTAAAGGAGTGTAAGCCCTTGGGAGCAAGGTCAAGGTCGTTACATATGTATCCAGTCTCCCTGCTGTGTGTCCAGCGTGAGATCAGTACAATTTACTAGGGCTTGCCATTCCCTCACTAGCATCAACCACTAATATGTGCGTACTTCTGTCACAGGACATCATCATGAAGTGATGTTGTACAGCCTCCCAGTTTAGATCAGAATGTTGTCTGCTCAGATTGGGCACTATGAGACAAGTCTTTCCTAATAATACGAAACTTATTCTGCCCTGTTTTTCTTTTATTGAGTGCTAAGGTCATAAGTAGATGGCTTTACTTGCAATGTTATTTCAATATGCCTGTTTTTGCAATGAAAACCTTGAATAATACTCATAGTTTGTGTCCTGATTTTCAGTTTTTATTATTAAAATAGTGCCTGAAAAAAGTAAAAAGAAATGCAGCTACATGCACAGTATTTTCTTTTCGTTGTGCATTGGTACTATTAATGCACATATTTATAAAGCTCTTAACTTTCATGGGAAAAAATAATTAATGTGTAATAAAACACCATTTTATGACATATTTTAGATTTTCTTAGGATAATATTTGGCTCATCTTGCAACAAAGGAGTAGTAAATGGGAAGGGGAGGAGCAAGATATTTTTGTTTGAAAATATATATGTTTAAAAAAGCGGCCAGCCATATGCTTGACTGGTTACTGAAATGCTGGAAGAAGTGTTACTAAGTGTGGAATTACATCATCTTTCCTCTATACACAGAAAAAGCCCAAGGAAATATCATTTGTCATAAGGCCTACACTGCATAATTTGAAATGCCACTTTAATGCTAAGAGCAAAAGGATTTAAAAAACCAACCAAACAAAAAGCACACAAAACCCCCAAGAGCTTAAAGAAAGTAGCGGTGAACAATTCAAATTAAATCAGTTTTTTACTGAAATAAAAGAAGGGTAAGGAAGAAAAAATCTTTAGTTCATTTAATAATTACAGTTTGAAGAGGGGAAAAAACCCAACAATGAATAGACAGAGAAGACTGAACACATAATGTACCTTTTATATTTTGTTCCTTATCTCTACAGAAAGTTATGCTTATTTATAAAATCTGACACTGGAATCATAAAAATATAGTTAGTGCCTTTCTTTGCCTGCAGATCTGAATCCCATTTCCTTGTCCAAGACTGCAGAAAAAGAGCTTTGCACAGGGGACTCCCACAACATGGAGGAAGGGAGAGTAGCCTCAGCTCCCTCCAAAATCAAGGACCTCAGTTAATAATGTCTGTTGGCATCTCTGCAATGGTTTCAGACTTGAGGTGATGTGTGCTTACTAAATGACATGTTTTTCTGAGAGCTCAGAACAGCCACAGACTCTGTGAGCCGGAAGCTGGACCTCAGACAACTCCTTGAGATGGCAAAAACAAAGCCCCTGCTTAGCTGAGTTGAAGTAGGATTGATGGACTTTGAGCTAAGACTCACGTTGTCCTGCTTTACATGATTCATAACGCTGTATTGGACTTTCTGCAGACATAAAGAGAGAAAAAGATCCAGCTTTCTCAAGACTGGTTTAGACTAGAGGGAGGCAACCACAAAAGCAGTGGTTGCATTTATCTCAAAGGAATAGGTGGGGTCTTCTTGCAATCTTTATTTTCAGATGTTGCATATATTTCAGTGAGAGCCAAATGCAGATATTTAGTAAATCAGAGCTGAACACGTAGCTTTGGAGTGAAAAAACAGATCAAGCTCTCCATGGTTTCTTAACTACACTGAAAAAACCCCCCAAAACAATCAAACCCTATCAAGACAGAGGTTTAGTTAATATTCCCATTGGATAGTTTATGTGAATTGCTCTTGTATGAACTGTCTGCAGGCTTTTCAGGAAGACAAGGTCAAGCATTTTCAAACCAGACAATACAGAGTTGGAACTGGACAGTGGTGCTCACTGGAGCTTCGTGTGTTCCAGAAAAATGAAATGGAACTCACAGAGTGAAACAGAGTCTTTTTAAATTTTAAAGAAAAAGCAGATGTATGTATGAAGGCAAAATAAGTGAGCTCCAGTGTCAGTCAGACTGAGGCTGGAGCATGTATATGTAGAGCACAGGACCTTTCTGGCCATCCATTGCATCAGCTCTTCAGAATATGCCTTTGGTGGACTTCAGAGTTGGCTATTACTCAAATCCATAATAGGTTAGGGCATGCTAGCTGAGGGGCTGTTTTTCTCCTTGTGTGGACTTCACAGTTATTTGTGACTCATAAATCCATAATAGTTTAGGGCATGCTGGCTAAGGGGCTGTTTTTCTCCATGTGTTGTACTGTCCCCTTTGCATGCACTAGAGCTATTTCCAACCGATACATTCTTGTTTTGTAAGGAAGGAAATTGGTGGCAGGCTGCTCAGAATTGTGCTGTAGCCCACTCAGATTTCTAATATTTCAGTGTATTTTAACTCAAAACTGCTAGGAATCTTGAAACTTCAGAGTTCACATTCCAACCCTTGGCCTGAAATAGTTAATTCCGTAAACTACAGCTCATATTGCAAAGCTGATTTACAGGATTGTTGCTCTGAGAATGTGCTTTGAGCATGGAGAGACTTCTGCTTTTGTAAGAATTTTTGAGGTTTCACTGTTTTGTTGTTTCTATTTTATGGCAGAGCAGTTAAGAGATGAGCATAGGTATCTTCTATAGCATTAACATGAAATATATATATATGCATACATATATATGTGTATATATATATATATAAAATGAAACAGAGGTTTAGGGTCAGCACTGAGCATTAGAAGCTGTGGAAGGTATAGTACTTTTCCACCCTCCCTGAAGTCTTTTACTGCTCTCTTAAAACAGGATATAGAAAATCTGTAATTAACCATTCAAAATATATGGAGTCAGATTACTAATCAAATGCTCATTTGGGACTAAGTCCCGCTCCTGCTGAAGCCACTGGAAACAAGGATGCGGAGAAGCTCTGCTGAAGTGCAGAGCACCTTTCAGGACTGGGCCTCTCTTTCCAGAGAACTGGAAAGACGTATTTGAGATTCACCTGCAGAGGAAGTTGTAGCATGACAAGATGAGGATGTCACCTTTCAGAAGGGCTGTCTTGGATGGAAATAGCCACTGCTCTGATGATAGCTTCCCCTCGTTCTTCCAGGTGTGTCTGCTCAGCTGACCAGCACTCGTCTCCGTCGGAACACTTCCGTGGGCACCCCGTTCTGGATGGCTCCAGAGGTCAGGTTTCAAAATATTTTGTCACTGGTACTCTAGCTACTGTATTCTGCATTTCTGCTCTTTATCTTTCTTCCTGGTCCTTTCACCAAATGAGACAGAAATATCCTTTTAAAAAGTGTTTTAAACCTTTTTTCGTACATGTTTGGAAGGATTAAGTTAAAATGGGGTTTACTTTCGAAATTAGAAGATTAGAGACAGGGAGCAAGACACTGAAATGCTTACTAAAATGTTAAAGAATATAGAGTACTACTTTTGATACTTTCCAGCCTTCCAAGCTCTGAAACAATAGATATCTCATCTCCCCATGGACAGAAGGAGACCAGGTTGGTACTGTGACACATAATAGCTTCTGTTTTTTGACTTCCACACCTGGAAAGCTTTTAATACTATATAGCCGTACTTGCTGCAGCAAGAAATGGAAAAGGTTATTATGAATGAAGAATATGGCTGTGATTCTCTAGAGGTTTTTCTAGACTGAACTTGAAGCATATAAAGATACATTTTAAGCTGAGACAAGAAAAATATTTTCTTATAAATAAGCTTATCTACTTAAGAGTATTTGTGTGCACATAAACACATGCAAGTACATCTGTTTATAGCACATGGAACTGCTCTGTTTATACACATTTATTTTTATCAACACACTCTGTTCATACACATAGGTCTAGCCATATAACTAATGGCATACATGTTGGTTTAGATCTGCAGCTAATGAGATGAAAAATTCTAGATGCATCCAGCATTTTGGATGAGCTGAAATGTATATGAAATGAAATACTTTGCAGTGATCCACTGGATCTGGAAATTGGCTGATTTGGTTGAATAAGGACCCAGTAAGATACAGTGAATTCAGCTTCTGCTTTCCTGATTGTTTCAGTTCATAGAGAGAGCAGTATAGTTACAATAATTACTTAGCAGGAATAATCCATATAAAGAGTTGTAGGATTGCTGAGTTTCCTTCTGCTTCCTCAGTTCTGGGATGCAGTTTATTACCTTCAGCTGAAAAAGCCATGGATTTGTACCCTTTTTTAATGTCAGAGATCATCTGGCCCGAGAAGGTGGTGTTCATAGATACCTGCTTTCTCCAGTTTAAACACTGGGGGGGTTTCGGCAGTTGGATAGATGCTTTAGCTTTCTATATGTGTGCATGTCTGTTTATGTGTATATTATTCTGTGTATGTCTGTTTATTTCACTGGATATTCTGTAAGAGATTCCTTCAACTGTGGGTGTACTCTTAAATTTGGACATTTGACCATCCCAGTCTTTTACTCCAACAGGTGATTGCCTGTGAGCAGCAGCTAGATAGCTCCTATGATGCTAGATGTGATGCATGGTCACTGGGTATTACTGCAATAGAGCTGGGAGATGGAGATCCACCCCTTGCTGACTTGCACCCCATGAGAGCACTCTTCAAAATACCAAGGTAATATCTTGATGCATTTGTTTGTTGACAGGTTAGATGGAACTTTTTCCTTATCTGTTACTTTCTTCAAACTTAGACCGTGTAAGCTTGTGGACTTTCTTTACATTATTTATACTAGGAGATAGGTTGAAAATACTTTGCCCAGCTGTATTTTCTGCAGACTCCCCTTCAACCAAGTGTGCACATTGAGAAGTTCAGAGCTGACTGTAGCTACATCTGAGAAAAAGTCGTAAGGCCTTCTCCTGAGTGGGCCGCTTCCACATGAATGCAGGACTTTCTGGAGTCCCATATATTCTGTTACAAAGAATGACATATGATAGAAATTCAGAGTCTGAATGTGCCACTGTGGTGAACAGGTCCCATATCTGTCTTCAGGAGTTATCTTCTGTCCTTTGAAGCAAAGGTTGTTCCACCACTCACATACATTTAGGCTTCAGCTTTTCATTAGCTTGTGCTGCTTCTGGCAGTTCCAGTGTTGCTGTGCTTGGGCAGTGCAAATAGCACCTTCTTCTGTGTTTTTTGCTTTGAAGCTGAAAATATAAGTACCCAAAGTGCCACTTAGGGCATTTCAAAGAATATCAATCTCCAAGCCTGCAGGTACTGATCACGCAGTAGTAATTTGTGGATTTCATCCTAAAAACTGGAGTAGTACCACAACAGCTGAGCCCACACAGTATATGTAAGTGCTTAGAGTCCTTTTCAGCCAAGACACCCAAATTAGTTTAAATTACCTTTAGGTTTAAGCAATCTTGGCTGACTTGGCACTGAAGCAGATTACAAATGCTCTTCTGACCCTTGCTTCCTATGGGAAAAGCAGTTGCAAACTATTGTGGTCAGTCACTGCAGCTAGGACTTCAAAAAAACTTCTGGCTTATACTTTTACAAGTACGGGGCACCTTTCTGCCCCAGAGCAAATATAAGATCAATGCCCTTTCACTCTGTTAAGTAAAACCTGAGAGTGATAGAGTAAACATTAAGCAGCACTTAAAGCAGTTATGGTTGATTCAAAAGAGACAGCAAGTCACCTCATCTATCGGTCGGTCATTCCTTTTGTCTTCACGACCATACTCAGTGAAAATGGCACCACCGAATGGAAGAAGACTGTCAAGATCATTTCAACTGAATTAACACATAGAGTAAACAGCTCTAACAATAGAAAAGAAAGCAGTATATCTATTTACAATACATCTGTATTTAGACCTTCACTTCTGATTATCTTCTGACGACTGAGGAATGATTAATAAAGAACCAGCTCCTTCGGACACTTTGTTCAGCAAGTTGATTAATTCAGTCCTTCTGAGAAAACTTAAAATAGAATTTCTTTTTAAAAATTCTCTTAAGAAAGTGTATTGTTTCAGGCTTGAAAAAAAGGAACTTGCCATTACTAGTGAATAGTGATTAATGGGTTGTTAGTTTAACTTCTTTTTATTGATTTGATTGAAAAAGTTACAGTGATTCTTAGCTACGCTTGGTAGATGATCTCAATGCTATTTCTCCTTATTAGTTAAAAACTATTAATTAAAGTAGGAGAACCAATGAGGCATTGCATCATCTACCCATGCTCCTTTTACCAGTGGAAATCAATATCTTTTTTCGGTGGCCTTCTAAAACTCATTACTCAGCCTGCCTTCACACATTGTTTTTGTCAAGTGAGTAGCTTATTAACTTATCATCACACTGACCTTTGCAGGAATCCTCCTCCAACGCTACAGCAGCCTGAACTGTGGTCACCTGAATTCAATGACTTCATTAACAAGTGAGTAACAACTGAGACCACTCTGGTTGAATATGGAACATGTGTAAATGTCATGTGTAAAATACCTTTTGTGGAAATCTGTTGCAACTAATACTCTTCCTTAAAAGGCTAGTTTGTAAATCCCGTTTGATGTCCAAGTGAGGCTCCATGTTTAAAACACGAAATATCATTTCAGCACCCTGACATTTCTTAATTTAAAGGATATTTAGCTTTAAAATGCATTAATTTAACTTCTTGGACTCATCAATTCTGTGAAGTCGTATTAGTTTCCAGTGCAGAGCTGTTGTGATTAAGATGTATGTATTTATTATGGAGGCATGAATGAATCCAGACAAGCATTTCAAAACTTAACTGTGAACCCTCAATGATCATATGTTTTTTTCTGCCAGCACAGGTGCTTGACTAAAGATTATGAGAAGCGTCCAACAGTATCTACTCTTTTGCAGCATGATTTTATTAAGCAAATTGAAGGAAAAGAAAACGTGCTACAAAGGCAACTCATGGAATTTATTGATGTCCATCAACAAATGGGAGTCACTGAAAAGGCAAGGTAAAAGTAGCTAAAAAGTAGACGAGCTGGGTCAATTTTGATAATTCCACTGTTTCAGAATAACTAGCACTCAGAGAAAGAGTCAACCCTTATAACTTTAGCTGGCAAAAAAATAGCCTAATTTTTGGGGTCCCCTATACAGCCAATGGAAAGAGAGATGCGTCATGAGTCACACGGGGGATGAAACAATCTTCAGAAGTGCCTGCCCTTTCTTCTGTGATTCAAGATACAGTCTTAGACCCCAGCTTCTAGAAAGCTAAGGTTAGGTGGAATTATTGTTTGGCATTTTCTTACATTTGCATGGTCAGCTAATGTTTAGTTTGAGCCAAGTATGCTAAAAATGGCTAGTCAGGTTCCCGCAGGAATTGGATGTTTCTGACTGAAAGAAGTGATAGTGGTAGCAGACTGTGTTTTGCAAACTTCAAATATTACGTCTTCTTGAATACTTTCTTTTTTCCACTAGTATTTAAGTGTATCAATTCTGAACAAATCACTTAACACCTGATGGCTTTTATTTAAAATACTTGAAAAGGTCTTGGCTCAATTTTACAATTGAAAAATCTCCACATGAGTACACTCATGTATCAGATGTGAAATGTAGTAGATTAGCATTGATGTAGTATTGGTGTGACTACTCCTGCTTCAAGGTAAAGCGTGCTGATTTTTCTTTTTTTTTTTTAATGGAACATGAAATTTAAAAGACATTTTGGCATTATCATCTATGTGGAAAAAGCTTAATAAAGTCTGCCACATCTCCTTTAACATATTCATAGTAACAATATATACAGCAGTCTTCAGTTCTAGTCGTGAAGAATTTTCTATTTACTCTATGCTTCAAAGATAATAGTAAAAATATATTTCTAAATAATTCTGATATTGAAGTTTTCTTCGACTTTTAACTCGATGTGGGAGGAGTAGTGCTTTCTCTTTTTGACATTTCAGTGTAGAACTATGCGTTTGGCTTAAATTTAAGCTTCAGACTGGATTTATATGCTCTATATATTGCAGACTTGACATTTGCCTAATCCAGAAAGATTCTCGAATTCAAATAAGCTTATCAGATGTCAGTGCTGAGCACTAAACCAGCAACATAATCCAGAATTTAAATAGCATTTATTTACAAAACACAGGGAAATGATACATGCTGAAGTAAGTCCAAACCACTGAGTTATATGAATTGAAATCCTGTTAACACTTGTGATATTAGTCCTTTTAAAGCCTAAATAATTTTGGAAAAAATCCAGCTTCCAAGTCAATTAGATATTGTGACCTTTTTACCCATTTTAGAGAACTCATTTTTGTTTTCATATTTTTTTTTCTCAAAGCCCTTCTTTTTTCATGTAAATGCTGTATAAAGCAACTACATGAACTCTTTTTTCCTGTACAGTCCAAAGATAGGGAAAGTGGCCTGATTTGCATGTGCACAGAACACTCAAGTGGCACAAGAACGGGATAATCTACTGGTATTTTCTCTGTCCTGTTTAGACTGTGTTTTATAAGCTGATGACTCTTCATGAGAACTAGAATCTAAGGGAATGTATTACTATGTGATGAAGTTATCTATGCTTTTATAGTTGATCAAGTGAAAGTTTTATGTAAAATTTCCCAAAGGAAAACAAAATTTTGTTTTTCAAAATAATAATTTCTTATCTGAAACTGTACAAAAAATGTACTTATTTAATTCAGAATGTAATTTAAATGGCATTGTTAAAGCATAGCCCATGTTTCAGTTTAGCAGTTTAAAATACTACTAAGTAGTATTTCCAACCTAAATGATCTGTGGTTGTGTAATTTAGTGAAATACGCTGTAAGACTGACTACAGAACAGCATTTGTGTTTTTTTCTGCTGTGAATGATAAGAGATTATACAAAGATCTTTGAATTCAGTAGTCATTCTTTTTTAAAAGTCTTTTAATATTAATCATATGTATCTTCTGACCTTTCATCTGCACAGAGCAAATGGTGTTAAAAGCACTGTCTGTACAGAAGTACCATGCAAATCTGATTTAGAGTCAAGACACAGGCTGTATAGTGACAAGTTCCCTGGAAGAGCTGCTATTTTCTTGCTTATGCTGTTGTGGGACTGGTTTTACACTGATGTGTTAGGGTCCTACTGTGAAATTTCTGAACTTCCACAGTTGCTGGCAACTTCCCTTGTAAAACTGCTTCCTGATCTCAAGCTCACAGTCTCTCAGTCCCTAATTTGAAGGCATAACTCTCCTCCTTCTTGACAATGGGAGTGACAGTGGGCGGCAGGTAGTTAAAGGGATTAAAGATCTCTTCCTTCCACTGAGGGAAGAAATCCTGCTACCGGTGTTGTGTTGTAAAAATGGGCATTGGAATATAAAGTCAATAAATTTGGTAATGTTGACTTAAAGCTGAAAGTTAGGAATCCAGGTATTTTCTCTGTATGTGTTTCCTGTCCTTGTCAAATTTTACTTTGCTAATTGCAGTTTTATATTTCAAAAGAAAAAAGAAAAATACTTGGAAATTAATAGCTGAGGACCAGCCACTAGGTTTTATTGTGTGCACTATTTCTGTTTTCACTCAAAATCAAGTCACCTTCTTAGCTCATTGTGCTGAGGTGGAATTTGGTTCTGACTGCCTTCTGCAGCAATAGTCTGTTGATGTGCTTGTGATCTTACCTTGTTTGCTGAATGTGCAGTTGCTACAGTTCAGAAAGAAAAGCTCATTACATTATGTCACATTCTCAGGGTTTTTTTGCAGAAGGCTTTACCCTCAGATCCAATATTTGTGCACTGTGTGTGCTCAGGAGGGATGTGTAATCTCTAGGCACAGAGTGGAGGCACCCTGAAGTCACTCCCATTGGCACCATTGTTCCTGAGGTATTTTCTAACACTGAGGAGTCACCGAGTCATTAGGGCCCTCAGAACTTTCCCAGTGTTGTTATTCTAGTGAAGAGGAACCAAGGTTTAGGTTCTGCATTGTACTGCATCCTCTCAAGAGATGGAAACGAGAAACAACAAGAGGAAGAGAGCCCACCAACCACCTGACTAACCAGAGAAATCTCAATTAACACTGATAAAACTTTAAATGGCAATGTGTCACAGCCTGGGTCCAGACTTAATGAAAGTGATAGAAAGTAATACTGGTTTTTCAGTAGCCTTTGAGCATTGTTCTAGTACTGGAATACCTTGTGCTACTCAAGACTCAAAAAAGCATGAATACTAGCAATGAGCTTCATTAAAAACTCCACTTTTTTACTTTGAGCAAATGCAGTACATTTTTCTCTAAAATCATCATTTTTTAATGCTAAAAATATCTATTTGCAACTTAACCTTTCCTAGCTCAGAACTCAGGCTGAAATGACAATGGGAATAGCAAGAGAAAATATCCCTTGATACGTTAACGTTTTCCCATAGCATCCTGACTGAAACATCTTTAAAATCTGCTGCTGGGAATGATACATGAGCTATAGATCAAATATGCTATATGAGATATGCTATATAGGATATAGTCATGTTAGAGAAGAGGTGAAGCAGGCAAAGTTGCATACTAAGTGCAATTAATTTTGGTGGGCTTTTTGTGAGGGGAGTCACCTTCAGGACAGGGGCCTTGAGCCTGACAAAGGCCTTCAGTATAGCAGTATAGCAGTATAGCTGTTAAAATTTATAATTAGTGATGAAAATAGTTATTAAAAATGAGCACTGCAGCATATACCCCAAAACAGTTCTAAAAATATGCTTCTTGCTTGACCAAAAGAGGGAAAAATCCCTACATTGTAAAGAATTTTACTCAGCAACAGAAATAGCTGTCTTTGAAACAACCTTCAGAACTGTCGCATCTACACCTGACAGTCAGGCTTGTAAGACTTTTATCTTGAGTTGTTTGGCTGTCTTCTTCTTGACTGCTTTTACAATAATCTCTGCAGAGTTATGCAATGATTAGTACATTGTGTATTTCCTGGGAATTGTGAGTCATTCCAGAATGAGCTGTACATATGAGGGATATTCAGTGCACCTAGATTTCAGCAAATGACTCTGGTCCCCAGATTAAGAGTCATCTTTATATTCTCTCTGAGTAATTATGGGAAAGAGACCTATTCTACTGCAAAATGATGCAAAGTTTTGGGTGAGCTGAATTACTTTCTTAAGAGTTAGTCCTCCTGTATTGGCCGTATAGGGTTAGCACTGAAATCAGTAACAGAATACTAAACAGCTGCTCTGTTTAACTATTTGGAAAGGTCAGGGAGATAATTTCATAGAAGTTCACATACAACATGCACAAAGGTGGTTGTCAATTTTTGACCCTTATTAAAGCAGGGAGTACCATAAAGTTTCCTTTCGTGACTTTCTCTGATTGCACAGACTTGTGTTGCTCATTTTCTGGTGGTTCGTTCTGTCCCAGTCTCTCTGACTCATCCTGCCAGTGGAAAGCAGCTGACAGCAATCCTTCAAGCTCAACTCTGCAGGGCAGAGCAGGCTGTAGCAGAGGGTGGGAGATCACCATGCTGGCTTGACAAAGATAGTATAAGGAACAGAACAAGACAGTACACACAGAGTCCAGCGCTGTCTTGGCCAAGGTCTCCAAATGACATCTGGATTGGAGAAGTGGCTTAAATGGGCGGTTTTGGAGTTCCAGTTCAATCTTTGAGCCCTTCAGGCCGGTTCTTCCTCTCCTGGAACTCAGTGCGGGCTTTGTTATACCAAGAAGCGTGTGCTTCTGCATTGAGGACACTCCTGTGTAGGATGGCTGTGCTGCAAACTTCTTTCAGGCTGTAGAAGCGGTAGGGAGTTCTGGGAACAAAGGCCTTAGAATAAGCAGATCTCCAGTCCCATATGCTTGTTGCTAATACACATCTTTATATCTGAATAATGTTCTTCTATATAACACAATGGACAAGAGCAATGCCTGAATGAAGAACAGTTTACCTTCTGAGGAAAACAGGAGGAAGATGTTCCTCCTGCATTCAGAACTCCTTGGGAGAAATGCTCTGAAAGTGGTACTTTACTGTTGTGCCAGTCCACTTGTTCAGCAACTCACTTATTCTGAAGGTGGGACACCTCAGCAGGCACTGCTTACCCTTGGAGCTTCTCCTTTATCCTCTCAGCATGGCTGTGACCACAGTGCGTGGGCCTCACTCATGACGAACTAATCCCAAAGAGTCCTTTTAGAGGTCTCCTATTTGCTCAGTTAAGAACACGTATTTCCCCCTGAAATTTGTCAGGGATACAGCTGTTACTTGAGGCTGTTGTTGAAGGATTAATCATCTGCTTTTTTTACAGGTCATGGTAAAACAGCACAAGCTTTGTCAAACAAATTGTGCAGAGCTGGGCACAGGCCACCTCTGAATCAAAAGCCCCATAGCTCTGCAGGGTAACAGTGTGCTCTCAGCAACACTGCATAAGCTGCAGCACAGCTCCCTGAGACTGCAGCCTGTAGTCTCAGTGCTGTGAATGATTTGAATATGGAGAGGAGCACAGGTTTGTGTGCAAACCATTGTGCAGATGCAGCTGGAGGCTTATCACTGGAGTCTTACACTTTCTAAAGTCAGGTGCAGATTTTTCATAGATAGCAGACTGTAGTTTTATTTAAGCAGATTTTGCAAGATATATCTGTGAAGACAAATTTTTGATTTTAAGTGGGAGTTAATATTGCTTTGTGCAGCCTCAAGAGAAGTAGAATCACCAGCAATGACAGATCCTCTAGAGGTTTCTCTGTGTTGCTTCTTTGTCATTTTACTGCTGTTTGTAACTGCTGGGAGATGTACAGCTGTTTCCACCTTCACCTTACAAAAACATCATTATTTTTAGTTTCTTCTTTACACCCGGACTAAGGCCAGCCCTTTTCCTGTCACTTCTTAGTCTGTAGATGATTCTGGAACCAGTTTAGGCAGAGAGTTCAGCAGGGCATCATGAGTCACACTTTCCTTTTCATGGTATTTTTGGAACTATCAAAAATCTTTTAAATACATTCTGACAATTTGAAGAAGAAAAGCTGCGGTTGCCTCATTTTGATTTAACGGAATCTTAAAAGATAAGCAAGGGAGGGGGTTGTTGGTATGAAAGAGAATGCATAGAAACAATGCTGCCTTGACTCATTTTCTTGTCCATACTACATTGATGTTTCTGGCCTTTAGCTGCCTGAATTGCTTTTCGGGCATGCTTGTAAAATCCAATGCCTCCAATACATGTTTGAGCAGAACAGGGTTACGTGGTTATTTCAGTTCACAATGTCTATGTGCATGATCTTAATGAAACTTCAGCACTGATGTCAACAGCACTGATGTGGTTTTAAGTGGTTGGAATGAAGCAGTATAACTGCCCTTGAGGGGTCTGTGCCCTTTGACATCAAAGGAAAAATATTGTGTTCTGCAAATCTGCCACTCTTATGTACTCTGGAGAATGAAGAGTATAATCTGGTCCAACAAGCGCTAGTGTTCTCATAATGTCAGCTGAAGAGGATTACAGGAGGATCGATTTTGTGTAATGAAACTTCCCTGGCATACACAGAGATTTGTTTCCTTAAAAGAAAAAAAAATAGAAGAAGAAAAGTGTCCATGACTGGAGCATTCTCCTCCCTTCCTGCAAGACAGTTGTTAGCTTCCTACATTAAATGAAAAATGGTAGTTGAAACTAATTCTAGGAAATATCACTCTCTCACTGATATGCAGTAACATTTAAGGATTTAACATATTAAAAAAATATGTGTTTGATGTGTAACAGTTCCCCCAGAAATGGAAAGCAAAGCTTGAGAGATGCTTTGTTTTGGGTCTTTCTTCAGCAACGGAAAAAATAGAAGAGCAGAGCCTGACATAGTCCTGAAATTCGCACATCTTTCGCTTGTGTACATGTGGATAGGTCTCTCTCAAAGTCACACTGATATTAGATGCATCCTCTGGACACAAAATGACTTTCACACAGGTACAAAAAATCATTTCAGAAATCATTTCAGCTGTCCAAATTAATAATTTTTCAAATGTAACTGTTAAAAAGAGGTATGAATAGGGGTGTGAATTGTAGAGGGGATAGATTTCTATTGAGAGGGTAGGATATTGCCTGCACCCTGACTTTGGATTAAGTAATGTCCTTTAGCTGGTAAATGCAAATCAAACAGCAGCAGATTATGCAAGGCTGAGGAGTTAAATTAAATCTTAATATTACCACATCCTTTTTTCATACAACCTGGGGGTACATGCTGCCAAAAATTGTCTCATACTGTTCTTGCAAGGACACTACTATCAGGACAGCTCTTGTGTTACAACTGGATTCCAAAGGAAAGGGAAGAATAGGTCAAACCTAGGATAGTGTAGATCCTGTCAATCCTATGGTTCATTTTGCTTCCTGGTCACTTAGCCTCCCCCTGGATACTGTGCTGCGACTTTGGCACAGAAACTGTGAAACTGTGGTAGCTCTTGCAAGGAAGTCTTACATGTTTGTGTCTTGATAAAGTTGCAGAATTAGTCAGCTGTGAGTGTGAAGCTCCTGCCTTTGCATTGTGGACAATTAAAAGACTCCAGTGGGAGCTGGCACAGTGGTAGCTGTGTAAAGGAGGAAGAAACTGCACCATTACTGGCACCAGGGTGAGGACAGGCCATTCTGTCATCCTCAGGGAATGATTGTTAGAGACAAGAGAAATTGAAAGAAGTGATAGATAAAGTGCACTCCTGTCTGGATTTCCATCATCCAGATTGTGATTGCACTTACAGTTTGGGAGGGCATAATTTGCCCATTTCTTCCAGTCCTTCAGTCCTGGCAGTTTGTAATTGCACCAAGTCCATGCCTGCTTGAGTTTTTGCACCTACATCCCTCATCAGGGCACAGCCAGCATGACCTGAAGTAGCACTCATGAACTAGATGATGTTCATTGAACAGGTACAGCCCATTAAACTATGCAGTAAATCGGTGGGTGTTCAGAAGTCTCAGCTTTCCCTATCAGTGTGATGTTCACTCACTCTAACTTTCCATCTTGGTGGGACTACAGTCTTTCTCCTGTCATCTGTTCACTGTATATCAAAATTCTTGCCTGTGTAGAAAACAAGTCTGCCTTTACCCATGCCATATATCGAAATATCAAAATTAAAAATAGAATTTCCCTGGTCTTGTCTGGGATCAAGGTAATGAGTGAATGCTTCATGCAACAATTTCCCTGCGGTCTCAGTTTACTTAGGTATATGTTCCTTGTGTTTGGGAGGTGCCTTCCTACCAGTGGCATCAAAGGAGGTGAGATCATATCAGGAGATCAGATTTGCTTAATAAGTTTTCTGTGCTTGTGCCTTATTGCACATCTGAGCTTGATTTAGTCTGTGAACTCTGCTGTTACTTATCCAGTTTCCCTTTCCCTCATTTTCCTTCATCTCATAAAAGCAAGTATAACTAATATGAATTGTAAACCTTGCATTCTCTGTTGCTTTTGCTCTATTTAGCAATGCCTTTACTCTTGGATAAAGAATGATTCAAGTCTCTGGGAATTTTCTTGCTAATTAAAATAAGACTGTGTAAAGTTGATTTTTTTGTTTGATTGAAGGAGAAAAGAAATCTAACTTTGACACAAATTTAAAGGTGAACTTGGAGTTTAACCCTGATAAAAAAGATATTTGAAATTTTGTTTCCTTGTCTTGTATGACTTCTTTCCTAGTGAGTCCAAGAAAATTTGGTCAAGATGTATTTCACTTAGCCCAGTGGTTCTGTAGCACTTTGCTCTATGGTGTGATCATCCCAGCCAGGCTTTAGAGCACTGTCATTACTAAGCTAGAAATGTTTCCATCCTGAGTGCTTCGTCTGCATCATCTTTGCCGCAGTTTCGTCATGCATGCCTGGTTTTGTCCTATCCATAATTTTTATCAGGATATTTTTTAATGTTGTTGCCAGAGTTTCTCTGTTACATGCTTTATGAAGATGTACTTTTTTTTTTACTTGTATTAGCAAGCTCCAGTCTTGCAGCTGATGTAGGCGCGTGATCTGAGCAGGGATCTATAGAGTGATAAAGTTCTTCATGGTAGTAGTTCTGGGATCAAATCACAGCTCTTGAATTGTCAGGTACAGGTGTGCTGTACCAAGAAGCTGACTCCTGTCCTGCTATCCAAACATTTGTGTGTTTAAATTCAGGACAATGGAAAGTTAGAATGTTTTGGCCTTCAAGATGGTTGCAGCTGCAAGATCTGCTCTGTGTTTCCTTACGTCAGGAGATTGTATCTCTTTCCTTTTTAGATTTGAACGTATTCATACAAAGAAAGGGAACTACAGTAAGTCACTAGTTTCAAGCCAAGAAGAGGTAGATGATTTAGCAACCTTGGAGGTACTGGATGAGGTAAGAATCTCTTTTTTCATATTTTCCTGAAGAGGAGTAATCACATAATAAATCCCAGCGGTGTGCTGTTGATTTTCAAATTCAGCTGTAGTTGAATTTGTGTGAATTTACACAACTTCAGTTGTATAAGTGTACAATGACATTTCACCACTTCGTGCCAAATATTTTTGATAAGATTTACTGTGTCAGAAAGGTTCCAACTCAAAGCTAAAACAGTCTCTGGAGTTACAGCTGTGGACCAAACAATATTGTAAACACCATTGACTAAACAGAATTTATATCACTGGATTTTGTTACAGCTAAGTATCCAGTTTGCAATGGTGTGCTAACCTGAAATTGGTCTAGGTCCAAGACCTTTTGTCCCTGTTGCTTGAACACCGAGAGTTGTCTTAAACTTGCTTACCATACTCTTCCAGACTGGGTTCTCACTGACTTACTTTGGTGTGGAGATGCATGAGGGTCAGTTTATGTCCACTGAGACTCTGACCTGTCAATGCCTGACGGTGAACTTTTGGCAATATTACTGATACAAATAACTGATACAAATATCACTGGTTTGTCAAAGTTCAAAAATGAGTCTACTAGGAGCAGGGGAGCATGGCATAAGGGACGGAGGAAGTCTGCTGTGTTTATGCTTTAAGCTTCAAAACCAGAAAGAAGAATCAGGCTGCAACACATTATCTGCAGGTCTTGGAGGCCATCGGTGGTTGTAAACAAACTGTCATTCTTCATCTGCTGGGCTGTGCCTAGGCTATAATTCACATTCCCTTATCTGTAAAACTTCTCTGGTATATGGTATCTTTGTCAGTCCAGAATACTCACTGTGGCACTTGAGCTGGTAAACTGTATAATGCTGACAGCTCATGGAACATCTTCCATCTCCCAAGAGCTTAGTTATAGTAACTTGATGTTTCGTTAATTCTAATTGAGCTAATCCAAACTTCATCTACTGCACAAAGTTCAGGTTTAAGCATTTTTTTAGGACTGGGAAGAGTAAGACTGTTTGGGGTTTTTTAATCTTTTACCATGATACATATAAAGAATTCAAGCTAAAGAGATTTTACTGCAAAAAAAACAGACAAGCGGGAATATATCCCATCTCCTCAGAGGTGGAGCATTCTCGTGGAAGTCCTCAGGAAGCCTCTGTCTAAATACATCATTGGACTATGTGGTGTTACTAAATCAAATCCAATTTAAAACCTCTTTCACATATGAATAGCAGCTTCACAGAACCGTATTCTTTCTTCCACTCAAATTTTTCATCCAGTTTAGATAGCCCCATCATCAGAGCAAGACAAGAGACCTTCTATTGGTGCAAGAAATAATTTCAAAAAGGGCAGAAGTTCCCCTAAAATAATTCTGTAACATGAATCTGGTTTGGCCAAAAGGAAAGAGAGCATTCAAAACCAAAAAATTTATCAAGGCAATGGAAAACCAAGATTTTCTCCTTATGTTTTCTCATGAAGGAAATATAACCTCCACAGCTGTTGAGAATTCAGCTTTTAAGTGTATTAACCAGGACACAGTGTACAGCACTGTGAATAGATGGATGAGGAAGGAAAGCAATTCCTTCTGTAGTCCTCTGCTGCCAGTTGTTCTGTTCCACTGGGTATGGGGCCTAAATATTTTCACATGTACCTCAGATTAGTCTCAAGCTGGTTTGAATTTCTTCATTCAGCTCTGTGGCCTGTTTTGATTGGAAACCTAACCAGGCACTTCATATACTCAGCTGTGTATGCAGAAGAAGCGGAGGGAAATTACATCAAGAAATTTGAATGCCACCAATGGGCCCTTCTTTTTTCTTGGTTGAGGGAGAATGGGCTCTGCAACAGCAAAGAAAAATTGCAGCAGAGACTGGTTGTCAATACAGAAAGGTGCCTCATTGTTTACATTAAGGGGAACCAAACAGTTGAACATCTGTGTTGTACCATAACTGAGAGTAATGTTAGAGAAGATGTAATGGCAGTTATGGACTCAATCAAATGGCTCTTGCTTGATAAATTACATGAAACTTTAGTATTAGAAATGTAGACAAGACTGTCTCGTGGAAACCTCTGATTAATTGAATGAAAGCAGTACTTATTACCTCCTTTTTCTACAGCTGCTTGGGAATCTGTAAGTATATATTGTTCAAAGTGAGTTTAGACACGAAAAATTAGAAATGCCAGGGTATTTGAAAATATCACTTACTTTTGATCATGATCAATTGTATTCCTGATTATAAATACCTTCCCTCCCTATCCTCCCTCACTGAAACTATATAAATATTTTATACATTTTCCTAATATTCTCTTTTCCCCCATGTGATTCATTGTTCCTGTTCCTTCTCCATCAGAATACAGTAACGGAACAGTTGCAGAAGGGTTATGCCAAGGATCAGATCTACACATATGTTGGGGACATCCTCATCGCTGTCAATCCATTTCGGAACATAGATATCTATTCTTCACAGGTGTGAAAATTTAGGTTTGGTTATTTTAAACTAGCACCAATTTCCACTAAAATATAAATATTTGTGATAAGTATAAAGTAAGACCATTCTTGAGATTTATTTTAGCTTACTCTGAAAAACAGAATTACCACTAGATATGTTCTTTCAAGTGTACGTTGGCACACATTCCTAACACATGCTGAATTTCAGCACAGAAATGAGAAACTCAAAAAGAATTAATTTCTGGTGTCTTTATGTCTATAGTTTAGCTTGTGCACAAAGCAACCCTGTAAAATGTTAACTTCTGTGAATCTGTCTCCTCATTATACAAAAGGGAATTTGTCTCCCCATTACACAAAAGGGGAAAGATATTGAAGTCTGATCATACAATAATTTGGGCTTATTAATTATCAGATACTACAGGTACAGAAAAGATCTTATGTTTTAACATCAATATCATGCAGAGATGTTAATAGGAAGTGAAGCACAAGTAAGTTTAACTGGTAAGTTGGAACTATGATGTCTGACAACAGTAGATTTTTCTCCTAATAAATTGAGTTTCATAGTGTAATCATGGCTAAAATTATAGAAAATTGCACTTAATTTTTTTGGCAGTTCTTATAGTACTAAGTACGTACAGATTCATGGTATAGTGAGTACAGTAACAGCTCCCTCAGAAAACATTGCTGCTGGAAACCTCAGCATGCTGTACACTAATCTAAAAATAAAACCAAACTTCAACAGAAAGTTTTTAAAGGACAGTGGTAATGTTTTTTATTTTTCTTACACTTAGCATTCCAAACTGTACATCGGAGCCAAAAGGACTGCCAACCCTCCTCACATTTTTGCTGTTGCTGACATAGGCTATCAGTCCATGGTGACATACAACTCCGACCAGGTATGATGAGGTGTCTAATTACATCCTCTGCCACGCTGAGAGATGTGTGATGAGCTCAGAGTCTTCCTCTGTTCTCTGCAGTGTATCGTTATTTCTGGAGAAAGTGGAGCTGGCAAGACACAAAGTGCCCATCTGCTGGTTCAGCAGCTCACTGTCCTGGGCAAGGTAAGTGGCAGAGGGGATGCCTCTGTAAGGCTTTGCTAGCTTTGGCCTAAAGGGCTGAACCTACGGACAGGGCATTGATTGTGGGGTGAGACTGTTGCGTATTTTCCAAAGAACACTGGAACATGATGCTGATCTATCTGCTCCTCCCTCCCTCCTGAACTAGGGTCAGTTGAAAATATGCTGGGGTTTCCACAAGGAAAAGCACCCACTGCAGTGAGGGCTGTGACTTAGTCTGTTCCCTGTTTACCTGAGTGTCTTCAAGTCACCCAAACAGTACTAAATAAAATCCTCTTCTAGCTTCTCATCCTTCCACAACCAGATTGCTGTCAGTGGGACATAGTCAGTCTCAGAAGTGGCCACCATAACTGTCTAAATAAAATGCCATTTTTTGCATGCCCCAGGTGAGATGAAAGCAAACCAATGGATTGTTAGTTAGGGTGCAGTGGAGCAGTAACCAGATGCTAACAAGGATCCTAAAAGCAGACAGGCCATCTCAGAGCCACAAGAACCATAGAAACCGCAGACGTTCATTGATAGTGTTGTTACCATTATGTGTCTTATCTCTTCCAGACAGCCTTAGTTCTGAAGATTGCTATATTCTGACAGCTTTCATTTTTTATATACATACATACATACATATATATATATATATGCCTTTCTCTCCATATAATTCCCATGGGAATGGCTGCCCTGATTATGTCACACTTCACAATACCAATGAGAAGATGAAAAAATCACCTAAAATGTATATATTTGAATAATTACTGATAATTTGAAGCAGTATCTTTTTCATATTCAGGCTAATAACAGGACTCTGCAGGAGAAGATTCTCCAGGTGAACAACCTTGTGGAAGCATTTGGGAATGCAGGCACTATCATCAATGATAACTCAAGCAGATTTGGAAAGTATTTGGAAATGAAATTCACTTGTGGTGGCACTGTAGTAGGAGCTCAGATTTCAGAGTACCTCCTTGAAAAATCCAGAGTTGTCCACCAGGCAGTGTAAGTACGAAAATTGTATTTGACCTAATTCGGTACAGAGTCCGAATAGACTCTGTAGAAAATACAGAGTAGGCCTACGATGCAGGAAATCACCTTGGTTCAAAACACAAAGATGAATATGGTACCTGGATTCCTTTTCTTAAAAATTGTATATGAATAGCTTATAAATCTGTAAGCTAGCTGAAAACTACTCCAGATGTTTTTAATTTCCTCCTAGGTTATTTAAACAAATCTTACAGAAATGCCCATGTGATATATAAAATAAGAATGTGCAAAGAATTTAAAACTTTCTAATAGTTCAGCTATACATTTCTTTGTGGGATTTTGGAGTATTGTGTTAAGTATATAACTTGGATTTACTTCCTCTGAATTTCCTCTAGTATTGTAGCTTATTTCTTCGTTTGTTTGCTCATTTTCCATTTTGGAACATCCAGTAGGATTTGTTTATAGAGGGTTATGAGTCAAAGATCCCTGTCAAGAAGGACTTGGGGGTGCTGGTGGATGAGGGGCTGGACAGGACCCAGCCATGTGCACTCTCAGCCCAGAAAGCCAAACGTGTCCTGGGCTGCATCCAAAGCAGGGTGTACACCTAGTCAAGGGGGGAAATCTGCCCCTCTACCCCTCTCTGGTGAGACCCCACCTGGGGTGCTGCATCCAGCTCTGGGGTCCTCACTACAGGAAAGATATTCTACCTGTTGGAGAAATTCCAGAGAAGGCCACCAAGATTATTAGAGGGATGGAGCACCTCTCCTATAAGGAACAGCTTAGAAAATTGGGGTTGTTCAGCCTGGAGAAGAGAAGGCTTCAGGGTGACCTAATTGCCACCACCCACCTGAAGGGAGACTGCAAGAAAGATGGAGAGAGACTTTGTGCAAGAACATGTAGTGACAGGACAAGGAGCGATGGCTTTAAACTGAGAGAGAGTAGGTTTAGATTAGATATTAGAAAGAAGTTGTTTAGCGTGAGGGTGCTGAGGCACTGGAACAGGTTGCCGAGGGAAGTTGTGGATGCTCCATCCCTGGAAGTGTTCAAGCCAGGCTGGATGGGTCTCTGAGCAACCTGGTCTAGTGGAAGGTGTCCCTGCCCATGACAGGGGGGTTGAAACCAGATGATCCTTAAGGTCCCTCGCAACCCAAGCCATTCTATGGTTCTATGATCTAGTGGTGCTTCTGAGACATAGGCCTCAGCTCATGCACTAAGCAGGGTTTTGGACACAATTCCTTTTTTCCTATTCAGTAGTGACTGACTTGGGCATCTCAGGGCTCAGTCGTGGTTGTAAGTATCACCTAACGATCCAGTTCTCTCTCATAAGGAGTCCAGGAACCTTAAATGTGTAATAAACCTCTGTCCTAGGTTTGGGCATCTAGCTTCTAGGCAAAGCATGCCACGTCATAAGGTCCTTTAGCTGAATGTCTGCTTCTTGGTTCAGGGCTAAAGGACACAGTAGACATACTGCATTCAGTGAGCCAGGAGTGTATACCTCTCCCACAATCAGAAGATTTTTAAAATAACTGGAGTTAAGCAGCCCATTCAATGTGGATGGGTGAGCAGTGTGCAAGATCTCACACAGCACCTACCAATTGCATCAAAGGCAGAGCAGCACTGAGCAGCCACCCTGGCAGTGTCAGGACAAACACACAACAGCATGAAAAGGGTGTTCACAGCAAGTTCTGTAATAAAGCTTCTTTCAGAGTCCTCTGTCACTTTGTGTGAATCTTGCCTGTTATTAAAATAACGTTTAGTAATAGTGTGTGTGTCATCAATAAATGTAGCACGGTTATATTACTAAATCAGTCTGTTTCTGTTGTTTCTGTTGTTTCAGAGGAGAGAAAAATTTCCATATTTTTTATTATATTTATGCCGGTCTTGCAGAAAAGAAAAAACTGGCACATTATAAATTGCCAGAATGTAGACCTCCCAGGTAATGCAGTTTATTTTTGCATAAATTGATTACTAAGAAATGCAGTGTTGATTTGTCAGCCTCATTTACATTCTAACTCTGTATCCATCAACTCTTTCAGATATCTGCAAAATGATCATTTCAGAATAGTGCAAGATTTCATGAACAATAGCTTTTATAAGTCTCAATTTGAATTAATTGAACAGTGCTTCAAAGTCATAGGTTTTACACTGGAGGTGAGTGCTGATAACCCTTTTCCTTTGTGAACTTTACCAGCTACCTTAATCAGGAAAAACTTACATTAGACATTCAAATCTCCCTTTTTATTTTCTTCCTTTAGCAGTATTGTGCTTATGTTTTGGGATCTTGCACGGTCAACTTACTGTTATATAGTAACATTTAGATTTTTAAGGCTTCAAGGCATGGATGAACCAGTAAAATGGTATTAGTCAACAAGACTTTGAAATGAGTGAACACAGCACAGCTGAGTAACTGGGGGTGGGAGGGGAAGATTTTAACAAATTTAATGTATAGGAAATGATGTTGTAACTGTTTATTAGCCAATAATTCTAGGCCTGTGAATATGAGCCTCATCTCAGCTTCAAGAGGAAGTCCATGGTGAGAGTTCTAAAAATTCATTGAGTTGAACTGAGTATTGATGAACTCAGTACATTTTCACAACTCCAGGGATAAAGTTGAACGAAGTTTTTAAATCCCTTTGGAGATGAATCTCATCACTAAACCATAACTGAACCCATTCTTTCTTTATGATTTCATATCATTGCTCAGCTGGACGTTAAACCCCTCTCCTCAGTCTGTCTTCAGTAGAATTAAAATAAAAAAGGACTCTGGATTTATAAAGGAAAGAAATCCCATCCTGTGCCCTAGTTTTACCTTAGGAGAAGGGGTGCATCAGAGGTGTCTGACCTTTATTTATCTCTGACTTCATTTATAAACAATATAAATAGAGGTATGATCCATATAGTATCTGTGAAATAACAGCACTAGTGCTGCAGAATGGGTGTACGTTTTAATTTCTATAACAAAACTGTATGTGGTAAGGAGCTTTTCACAGAAAATTTCTCACTTCAGTTGACTGTTTCAGGCTTCCCTCAATGTAAATATTTGAAATAGTCAGCAGAACAGATTTATTCACCTATTTTGTTCCTCCATAGTCACTTTTCATTAAGTTGTAGTAGCAGTGGCATTCACGGTCTCTTTCTTCTCTACGTGTTATTCACAACTGCATTTAGTAATACCACATCTGTACTATCACATCCTTTCACTTGTGCTTTCACCTTTCCAGAAGCAGCATGGAAGGACATTCATGGTTCAGCACTGACAGAAGTTTTGTCACAGCACTAGAGACCTTGATAAGTCCTAATTTAAAGCATGAAAAGCAGCAAGTCTGTTTTTGTTTCCAATTCTTTTGTTCACTTGGACGAGTGGAAACAATAATCCTGATCATCCAGAAGAGGCCTTCCATATATATTGAAGATGCAGTTAGAACTAGGTCACTGGCTGCATTGTGCAGTTCTAATAGGGATCTTCACTTGATTAACTCAGCAAGCCACCGTGGGCTGAATCTGTGAAGAATTACCTACCTGTAGAACCCTGTGATTTCAGAAGCGGGCTCAGTGCCATGGGCAATCTGCTTGTGGCTACTTGTGAGCCCCAGCAATGTTAGCCTGCCTTACATCCTCCTCTGGGTGAATTAGCCTGTCTGAGGCTGTGCTTGCAAGAGTAAAGGAACAGCCTTCTTCCCCCACTGAGGTTCTGGTATCAGATATATGTGCAAAGATAATTTTTTTCAGTGAGAAAAGGACATTGAATTCCATTCCTAAGTTCACTTATTAGTAAGACAGCCTTGAGCTTTGACATTCACCCCAGTGCAGAGGAACTTCTATATAAGCATGTTCAATGTTTTATTGGCTGAAAGCCATGGACAGAAAAAAATCTTCAGTTAAAACTGAGACCTAAACAAAGCTTTATTTCTTTGAAATTTTCTTTTAACTGACTGTCAGGTTTCAAAAGTAACTACTGTCAGTACTCCCTGTCTTAGAATCACACTGGTTTATTTCAGGCTGCATGGCAAAATTAATAAGAAAAGACTGCCTGAGGGGAACAATAATTATGCTGTATGAGACAGATCAAGCCAGATTTCAAACACACTGGAAAAGGGCAGAAAAATGTCAGCAGCTATACATATTATACAGCATGATGGCAGAAGTTAAGCTATCCATTTTTTTGCATTTCAACTGTGTCCCTAAGCTTAAAATGAAAATGATAGCTTAATCCTAAGTAAACTGTGTGCCAATTATCTCAGCATAATTTTTTAGAGTGAGCTTATCCAGTTTGTCATGCTGTCACTGGAATCACTATTTATTAACTGCTAGATTAACTTCTGAAAGTGTTGAAAACAAGCTCAAGTATTCTAGAGCAATTAGAGATTTTATCTGAGTAAATGATGCCTGACATGGTACCAGCAAACTATTGAATAATATAGATAAAATGCTATGCAATTATAAAAACTTCATCATTATAAAATAACAATCAGATTTGCAAAACTGCTTCTTATAAAACTACTTCAAAAGTTTTCACCCTGCTATTTATAAAATACGCTAGTATATATGCCTCAAAATATACAGTGTCACAGACTCCTAGTCTGCTTTACAGGTACACCCTAGCATTTTCTGAGTAAAAAATACTCAGATCATCAAGTATAATGATAAACATTCACCGTTCAGATGAAAATTTGCAGGTAAAATCTAAGTCAAACCTGCAATGAAAGCATTATTTTACTAATTCCAAATATTATTTTCCCATGTGTAGGTACTTAAAATAATTTACTGTATCTATCACTTCACTGTCCAGAGTAGTAACAGCTGTTTTCAAGACAGAGTCCCTGTTTACAGAATCACAGAATTAACAAGGTTGGAAAAGGCCTTTGAGAACACCAAGTCCAACCTATGACCTAACACCACCTTATCAATTAAACAGTGACAGAACCTCCTAAGTCATTTGAAATCTAAATTTTTTTAAGCAAAGTCCATATTAAGATGCTTTGGTGAGTTCCTAACTGAAATTTTGAAGGGTAAAGTGCTTTGTCAGTTCAGAGATGTGGGGCCTCACTCTTCTCCCAGTGAAATTTTTTCTGATTACATTCGTGTGAGATGATGTAGACCTATTATTTGGAGTACCTTTGTTTCCATGATGCAAGAAACATAGATGCAGAGTTCTTTATATTTTTGTTCATCTAGGAATTACATTTTTAGAGATGTTTGCACCTGCAGACACAGTGAAGGGTAGATATAAATTAGCTCTGAATTCTTTCTGTGTAAGAGGGTATGCACACCACAGTTTTTGCTTTCCTTACTTCATGCCAATCCTGTCCTGTCAACAAGTATGAAAGAGACATTAGGCTATGGTTTTTCTTGCCCTCTTTGACCTTCTTACCCTTGAAAGACTTTGCTAAGTACAGAATAGGAATAATTGCTGAGAACAGCATTCCTAAAAGTAATGGGCACGTGGCAGACAACAGAAAACAACACACCCATGCCCATCACACAAACCACAGAGGCAAATTACCTGGCTATTAAGTGTTGCATTTTTTTTAATGTACTTTTCAGGAACTTGGAAGTGTGTACAGTGTCCTGGCTGCCATTTTAAATGTGGGTAACATTGAATTTTCTGCAGTAGTATCTGAACATATGATTGACAAGAGCAACATTTCCAACCCAGTAGCCCTTGAGAATTGTGAGTTTTTTTCTTCATTTAACATTGTTTTTCTTTAGTGTTTTCATAGCAATTTTATTTTTATTGTAAGAGAGGTATCAATGAAAACTGTATTCACATGGAAATTTTGCAAGAATAATTAAAAACTGAAGGTAGATTAATTCCAAGCCCACCTGAATTCAAATGTACAAAAGAAAAAATTTTCCATGTCATGCATCTTATTTGACTAACCAGTTCACTGGCATATAGGAAACATGACTAATACTGCAGATGCCTGAAAAAATTTTTGGGATTTTTCCAAGGCTATTCAAACATTTGATGGAGAACATCATTAACACATTGAATAATTTTTTCCCGGTTTCTTTCTCAGCTGCTCATTACTTGTTCCCCACATGTGCCTGTTGAAATACTGCTCACTAATTCTTTGGAAGGGATGCCTTACAGTATAAGCTGCTGAGATGTGGAGGAGGCCAAGGGGCAAAGATTCGCAAAAAATTTGCTACACTTTCTCAGTAATTAAACCTGGGGAGATAACGAAGTCTTCACAGTATCTTCTTACGTGTTTTCTTGCCATAGAAAAATATTGTGGAACTGGGAAAGAAGCACCCCCTTTTTTGGAGCAAAAGGAGAATAGCAGTGGCTTGTATGAGTGGGTTATAACTGAGAGGGGTATTCACACCTCACAACTTGGATACTTCCTACATAGTCACGTAGATTCCCTAGCATTTCTCCATAGACTCTATGGAGAAACAGCCTCCTTGATAAAGGAATTTAGAACCTAAAGCCTCTGTTTTGAATCACTTAGTCATTGACTGCAGTGGAAGATAGGAAGGTTGGTGACTGAATTAGATAACGAAACTTGTTTGGTGTGAAAATTCCTCATTAGTCCTAGTTCAAGACTTTGATTTGGCCCTTATTCATAATACATTGTGCCTGCAGCTTTGATTGCAAAAATGCCTGTTTTACCTTCCAAAATCTGTCTTTGAGCTATGCCTGTGACATTCCTTCCTAGGCGCATCCCTGCTGTGTATTCAGGCAGATGAACTGCAAGAGGCCCTCACCTCTCACTGTGTAGTGACTCGAGGAGAAACAATTATTCGTCCCAACAGTGTGGAAAAAGCCACTGATGTCAGAGATGCCATGGCCAAAGCGCTGTATGGGCGCCTCTTCAGCTGGATAGTCAATCGCATCAACACTTTACTCAAACCTGACAAACATTTAAGGTAAGAGAAGATTTTGCAGAATAAAGAGAGATTTTTTTCTGTGGGAATAATACTGGCTACACTAGAGCCTTTAGTGTAGTTGAGTTCTTTTTCTCTGCTACCCTTCTGTTTATTATACCACCGTGTCAAAAATGTGTTGTCCTGTTCATAGTATATGGTGAAAATACAGTAGATATGGTTGGCAAAAGCATCTGGTGTTTTCCTGTTGATCTTTACGTATTTAACCCTTTCACAATTACATACTAGCTTTTTCTTTTGTATTTTTTTCAGAGTAAACTTTTGATATACATCATGTTGATTACACAGGTCAAGTCTGCTCTTATTTACACTGATGCTGTTGCTTTTGTCACTGTCGTTATAAGCATGGTTTCATATATGTGTGGGAATAGTTTTCAAACACATTTACTGAAGGTATTGTCCACTTTACACTTACAAGGTGACATTTTAAACACCATATCAATAACAAATAGCTTTGGTTTGCAAATCTGTATTTCTTGGAATTTTTTCTTCATAAACATCAGAGGAGAGCCAAGGTTGCAATCCTAAAATTTGTCTAAACTTTTAGGTATTTGGTTACAGCAGAGCAATAACAAACAGAATTTTAATCAGTAAATGGTAGGATAAAATCCATGATAGATGGGGCAGCACTTCTAGCCTGTGTGCCTCTCACTTGTCTGTTGCAGAGCCCTTTCCAAACTGAATATTTACGTATTATGCTGGTGAGGAGAGAGAAAATTCAACCTGAAATGTTCACTGTAAAAAGAACCCAAGCAACTTTTGCTTGAGCTTGTGGTAGTAAAATAATTCACATTTTCTATTTTTATGTAATTAGCTCTGAAAAAAGAATGGGACAGATAAATTTTAGCAGTCTATTCATCAAAAATGTAATTTTGAGACAGATGAAATAGTCTCAAATCACCAAATCATATCCCTCTACAATGAAATGCTTCCTTTTTTGAGATGGACTTCACAAAGAGGTTTAAGTTCTACTCATGTGTGTCTTGAGGTTGATTCTTAATTTCTGATTTCCTACATCTTTATTTTAAAAATGGTTACAGATAGCCCCTCAAAACGTTTTATAGAAAGAATGTGTTTTATATTTTACTTGCCTAGAAAAGACACTAATGTCAGCCTCAGTTTGTTATAAAATCATATCCTCTTAATTTTTTGCTTCAGCAAATAAATATTAGAGCTTTTTTCCAGTTGCAGAAGTGATCGCACATCTTCAGTATGCCCTACTTAAAATATCAAACCAAGGTTTTTCCAGTGCTTCTCTGGAATTTAATTGGTGTTTTAAATACACACCACATCCCAGTGCATAAAGTAGTTATTTAACTGCATAAAAGGTCTAGCTAGTCATTCTCTTTACTTTAATGTTAAACTAAGCAATTTTAATTGTTAAGAATAAATAATATGAAGAAATAATACTTAATGACAAGTCTTTTATTTCACGATGCTGGTGAGTAAAGCCTGTGTTATTACAAGAGAAACGAAAAGAACTGTATGTTCTTTCTGTTCTGTAGTCAGCTTTTTAGATTAATTACTAACAAATATTAGTGTAAAAATAAAATTGCAAATCCCCTATTCACTTATCAGTTGGCTTGGTTGTTGTGTGATTCAGTATATCTGGTCTGCATATTCTGGTCTCTTTGAACTGATCTGCATTTATTGTATTTCAAACAAACAGTTATTGTCATTTAAGAGATATCTGGTTCAGCAAAACTTACCCTGTGTAACTGGTATTCAGATTTGGCCCATGATTTCCTTTTGTGAAATAGTAATGAATGTAGTTAATGTAAAATAAAGATACAACAATGGAAAGTATATTTCATCTTTGCAGTGAAAACGATGATGGCTTGAACATTGGAATTCTTGACATCTTTGGCTTTGAGAATTTCAAAAAAAATTCTTTTGAACAACTGTGTATCAACATTGCCAATGAACAAATTCAGTTCTACTTCAATCAACATGTCTTTGCCTGGGAACAGGTATGTTCCGTAATAAAATGATTCTTTTGATAAAGCTTTAGTATTACTGAGTATATAAAACCTTGTCTCAAGAAACTACATTGTTCCTTCTCCATAATAGATTGTAAATAGCAGATTATAACAAATGGTTTTTAAGTATGTATTCCGTGAAGCAGTGTTTGCTATTTGCAAGTAAAATATCAACATAAAATGCATTAAATTTGAAATTTACATTATCTAAGCAACATAACACTGTGATAATCTGATTGATGCAAATGCAGTGTTGTTTTCTTGAGGAATAATGATTGTTGTAATGTATGACTCTCTAGTAAAAAATTAAATGAGTGGTAACAAAATTTTGAAAGTGCAGTGTTCATAATAGTTTACTAATAAGCTTAATGAACACTGAAATTCCATTATTAAAAACTGCAAATCTCACAATTATTTTGTTCTTATTAAGAAACTAGATAATCTCAGGTAGATAATGATGGATTTAATCTAAATAATTTATTGTAAAGCAGAGAAAAGGAATAGCATTGTGTCAATAAAAGTTTATGAAATAGAAGAGGAGAGGGGAAAACCTCAAAAAATATCAACTTTGTAAATAATTCCAGGAGACTTAAATTAGCCACCTTTAAATTGTTGTTCAGTACTGTTATTTGAAGAAATAACATGTTCAGGAAAAAAAAATTGTTCTTGCTAAAAATTGAAATATTTCAGAATTCTGTATGGCAGAACAATCAGAATTCAAACTGTAGGTGAAATGATACTTCTGCTGTTTTACTGAAATTATTGGTGTTTATGATACATGGCTGAAAATTCTCCTGAACTCTAATTTTAATTGTTAGTAGAAACAGAGTATTTAGTCAGTGTTAATCACTGTTTGCTTTAAGGATGAGACAGACAGGAGTTTGGAATGTGTCCATGTATGCAGGTGTGTACATGCATGTACATGCATGAGGCAGTCTAGAGGTGTATATATCTATGCGTAATATGGCAATTTTTTTTTAATGGATCAATGTTTTATCCTTCTTCCTATTATTTCAGGAAATGTTGTCTTGCAGTCTTGTATCTTGTAGCTGTTTTCCTAGATTTATGTGCAAGATTATTGACACAAGTATTTCCTTGGTTTTAGTATCATCTAAAAGTCAGAGAAAATTTAACTTGACCTACTGTAATTACTTTGGCATCTTCTTTCCAAAGTACACAAGTTCACAAAAGAAGGGCAGTTGGCTATTGATGTTTCTAACAGTTGGGAGATGGAAATAGCACAGACTGCAGCAGCAGTGTTTATTCCTGTCAAACCCAGGCACTGTCCAGATCCCATGGACTTGCATATGTCCACTTTGCTTAAATGTTCCCTAACTTGATCCTCCCATGCTAAGTTTAAGTCTTCCTTGCTCCACACTTTTCCCCTTGGTCTCAGGGACCTGGGGTTATCAGTCAAGACCTATGCAAAGAAGGCATTGAATATCTCAGCCTTTCCATGTCATCCACAAACTTGTTCAGCAGCCGGATTACATCCTCTCTTAGCTGCCTTTTGCTGATGATGGACCTGCCTTGGCTTTCCTAGCCCTATTCCTGTACACCCAAATATTGTCTTAATGTTCCTTCTCTTTTTTAATTGGAGTCAAGTTCAGTGTAATCTGCTTTTACTTGTTTCTGGGTATCCCAGTACAGAACTTTTTGGCCAGACCTATATTAATGCATAGGTTTGTGGTGTGACCATGTAGTAGGAACAGTTTGCTCTCTTGCATGTGCCTTGCTGCAGCGTGGTCAGGGTGGTTATTCTGCTACTGAGCAGATGAGGGGAAAAATTAACTTCTTATTTTGACAATATATAGTTTGTCCATTTCTCCCTGTAGGAAATCAGTACAACTACAGAGCTATGGAAGGGGAAGGTGTTCTTTATTTACAGAATCTCTAAGTACATCAATTCTACCCATTTCCATTCATTCTCTCTTAGATTTCATTGACTCACAGACACATAGAATGCACCACGATGTGTGTGTGTGTTCAAGTGGTCTGGCCAAGGTAATTTGTGAGTGACATATAGAATAATGGACACCAGCTGGCAAGTCTTCATCACATCTGTTAGGTTCTTCTTGCTGAAACAGTTTTTGGACATACTTTTACAGCCTTTAGCAATCATTCTTTGCCTCAAACCCTTATTTACTTCAGCATCCGTAATCTTTAGGCAAGGTCATTATCTGGCTTTACTTGTTTGGAATATATGTATCTTTATGCCTACAGTCCATTTCCTTGGTGGGCTCGTAGGAAAATTGTGAGATGTGCTATAACCTCACAGTCATGGTCCTGCAGTCAGATTTAGAGGGTGTTGCACTCGCTAACTCTCTGCACTGTGTTTTTATGTAAGTGAAAGCCTTCTGTTCTTGATGCAAGCAATTCTTTCCTCAGTTTTATTGTTATGAACAAATGTTCATCATTCAAATCACAGGCTATCACACAGCTATTCTTTTAAGATTCTCTTTTCTGGTGCTTATACACACATTCCCGTTCATATTTCATTTATACCAGTCCTAATATTTCTATTACAAGTGTCCACATCCAGCCTGTAATACCAACCGAGTGTTGACCTTAATTTACATCAAGCCACTACCTCAGATTATATCAAACTTCATTATATTACCTTGTAGCAGTCTCTGAAGATACTACTACAGCAGTGCAGAATGAGCTATATAGATTAAGTTCATGCAAGTGTGGGTGTAAATCTCTGCCTTTCAGAGACGGGAAATGAGAAATGTGTTATTCTGCATTACAACCCAATGGCACAGAATGATTTGTGGTATGATTCATAGTCATTATAAGACATAATTTTTCACTTATTTATTACATGGTTGTCCCAGTTTTATATCACAAAAACAGTCTTTGAGAACGCAGGTGGCTTCAGAATCTTTTGTGTTCACTGTAAGGACTCTTCTGTGTTGACACCAGTAATGTACTTTAATTGTAAATTAAAATACGAAATATCACTGATGCAAAAAAAAAAAAAATATTAGGATGACCTCTGCCCTTTTCTGATGTATCTGTCTGACTTTACAAATTACTTTATATGCAAGGATTTGTGTCTTTAAAAGACAGAAGTTACGTTTACGAGAAGGCTGATGCAAGCAGTCACAAAGACCTTTGTGTTGACTTCCATTAGCCCAAGCTGACATTTTTTTAGCATTATCAGTGGTCTCTTCTCTTACCTGAATCTGAAAAGCGTTCAGAGTTTTGTTTTCCTTGGAAGTGTGGCCTACAGAAATAAGGCCCCAGTAGTGACAGGGATAGAAGGAAGGAACAGTGATACTATCACAACCTGAGGCTCAGGGTGTCAGCTAGAGTGGAGTGTCTGTGTGCCAAGGTGGAGAAGTCAAGTCTGAATTAAGGGAATTTAGTCTTTATTTTTTATTTAATGTTTGCTGTTAAGGATAAAGGCTTTTAGGCCTGAATGCAATCTCCTTTCCCTAATTTAACAGAAAGACTGAAGTGGGTTTATCGTTTAAGACAGTGCAGATTCCAAATAGCCAATGGAGACAAATAGATATATCCCTATCTCTACTGACTGGGGCGAGAATCTGGCCTCTCAACTTACTCACTGCTTTTAGTCTTGCTGGCACAAGGGGTTTTTTGGTTCATAGGAAGCAAAGCAGAGCTTTTGGACCTTCAGTGCTGTTCTTCAAGTTGGTTTCCCTTACGTATTAGGTACTGATGTGAGTTAATTTCTGTCAGCTCCATGATCTGCAGGTCACATTGTCCAGAAAGACAGCCTTCCCCTTCCTTTCTCATTTGTCATTCCCCCATAGAAAGTAAAAGGTGTAATGGCAGATAGCTAAAACATTTTGGAAAGTAGCAAGTTTGCTGTCAGTTGAAAGAATGATACTTTTTGCATTAAATGTACGCAGTGTTTATTTTACATTCTCATGACAATTTAATCTTCTAGTTTCAGCTGGGAAAGGTTGATTTTTAATAAGTCTCTGGTGTCTGCATTTAAAGTGTCATCATAACATGTTCTCAGCAAAATGGCATTACTTTATTAAACATGAAGACCATTTCCTAATGCATTTAATAATTCTTCTGTTACTATTGAAACCTGGTGGTACAAGCTAATTTTACCTAGTTTTGATCATAGAAAAGATACCATGCAATGGTAAGATGAGATGGGAGCCCAGTTAATAGTGTAACTCAATTATTCCTTTTGACATGCCATCCAGAGGAATACTTTCTAATGGATTATGCTTTAGAATTTCAAGAAGTAGCTATTTTGCAGAGCTTTCTTGTCACAAAACTTCACAGGGGATTAGAAAATCCTGTAGCTGATTCATCTTATTAATTCAAATAAGACCTATTTCATTACAGTTTTATGATGTCCATCGTTAAAGCTTTTATATTCACTGCTTGTGTCCTAATGATGTGGTTGAAACCAGCATTGCATAAGAAAATGTAGTACAGTATCATTTCTGAGTCATCTGTCACACTGGTACCTGGCTTGGTTATCAGCTGTCCTTCAGGAGCCCATGGGAAGTGATGGAGTGAACTCCTTCATATCCTGCTGGGCAGATGGCAGCATTACCAGAACTGTCAGGGCTGACACTCATTCAGTTGTCGAGACACAAAAGACACAAGCCGAGTGGTCACATACACTGAGGCTTGGAGGTCAGGCCCTGCGTGCTGGCTGGGCAGGGAGGGGAGCAGATGTTGCTGTTATAGCATAGTAGTACAGCTACTGAGAGTTCCTTTCTTTTTCAAGGAGAACGCTTTTATCAGCTCTCTGAACCAGCCTCTCTCACAGGCATTTGAAGTTGGAAAAAGTTTATCACTAGATAGGTTGGTTGTGAGAGCTTGTTTGAGGATGCCCAAGTGTCACAGAAACACTCTCCTCTGATAGATTCATCCTGAGCAATCTCTTCCCCTTGCCCCCTTGATAAGGGTACTCTAGATAATCCTAAGAAGTAACAGCTGGTTCCATGAACATCTGTGTGTCAGTGCAGCTGTAGCCTTCAGTTAAGCTGCCCCTACTCCCATGTTATCTTAGGGAGATAACACAGACTCATTCCCTTTCTGCCACCAGCTTCTCCAGGTATATAATTAACTTCTTGCCTATATCAGTGATACATTTATTACTCTCCTGTCTTGTACTGCTGCTCAGGTCATTGATTAAAATAAAAAGCAAAACTCCACCTGTCCACTGCTTCAGGGGAGACATGAATGAGGCTAATGTTAAGTGTGTCAAACGAGGACCCCTCATGGGGCTGTAGGAGAGATTCTTACTGATTACACCCTTGTGTGGCATATAAACTGAATTATAACCTATCCTTAGAGTGAAGAGTGTCCTGGGAAATTAGATCAAACTGGATACCAAAAGGGTTTAGGTATTTATTTCGTGTCCTCTTTCAAATGGATCAGCAGGTTTATTTATTTACTACATTTTTAGACCAGTCTTATTGATTTTATGCCTTTTGCTGTTTCTCTGACAGGTGCTTTTCTGTTGTATATGAAAGTGATCTTTTTAAAATTCTCAATGTATTGCCTTCTTCACTCATTCAGACTCAAGTGAATGACACATAAGGAGAGGTCATCCAAGGTTAAAGGTCTTTGAACTTATTAATATTAGCCATCATTCATTTTTGTGACACTCTTCTCACTATGAATTCAGGATGGCAAAATTGTGATGTTAACACCATACATGGATACAACACTTATAAAGTCCTATCCTTTGGAAGAGGGATGATTTTTAAAGTAGATCAAAAGGTTTAACTCTGCGTTTCACAGTACAGCCTGCACAGGACTGAAGACAGCCCTGGCACAAATGGGATCATTGTGTGATAGATAACTGCTATTGCTTTATTTAATGAAGGCAAAAATAATGGGGGGTGGCAGTCCCTAGAGCAACCTTCTCCTGGTAAATCTATAGCTGTCCTCTGACTTGCTAAAGGATTAAGGAAGGTCATTCTTGTGTTCTCCAGCTATAATTTAAATTATATTCAAGATAAAACCATCTCAATACACTGTGGACACACTCGTTATTTGCTTTTTCCTAGTCTGGGAGGAATCCAGAGATATTTGCAGTCTTCAGGAGAAAACCAGCCAAGCCAAAACAAACAAAAAAAGCAAACCAGAAAGTCCACTCCACCACTTTTTCTGTTGTTTTTAAGTCTTGGGGAATACCTTTCCCTAATTCTTTAAAAGGAGTGAAAATATGGTAGAGGCAATTCTGAGGCAATTTATTTAATTCCTAAGAAGTATGTACACAATTCTTCAATTTTTAGAAAGTATGTGCACCTTTCTTCTCCACATAAGAATTTTTCCAGATGTTTGAGGAGGGTGATCAGACAAATAAAGCCATTGTAACCTATGGTCATTTTTGTAAATCTTAGCCATCCCTTAGATCTGAGCAATGAATTTGGCATGTAAATATAGCTCTAAATGGTTAAGAAATTTTCTGCATTTCAGACCAAGGAAATAAATAGGCCCTGAGGTCTCTATTTGCAAACACTATCTTTTTCAACTCTGTTTCTTTAATTCTTGCTATTCCTGTAAAGTATCTTACTTTACCAAATATGCCATAGGAGTACTGAACTTACATATTCAAAACCAAAATCCCATCTGGCATTTGTTTCTGCAAAACCTTGATGTCTTTAGCCCTGAGGCATACTTTCTCAATGTAATTTTAATTTGCTACAATTGACGGTTTGTGAATTATTTTCTGAAGTGGTTCTGTATACACAGACAAAGCATGCCTTCTGTTTCTTGCTACAGAATGAATACCTTTACGAAGGTGTTGATGCAAGAGTTATAGAATACGAGGACAACAGGCCCCTCCTAGATATGTTCCTGCAGAAACCAATGGGTTTATTGTCTCTGCTGGATGAGGAAAGTCGATTCCCACAAGCAACAGATCAGACACTTGTAGGTAAGTGTATGGTTCATTTCACAATTTTGCAGCTTTCCTTCAGTTAGATTTCTGTTTGGCATATACAGCTTGGACTACATGCTAGTTATTTTTAGTGAGCCCCCATTTCAGTGTCACAGTGTGTTTGAGGGAGACATGCATGCAGGAAATGGTTGTGTCCTTGAAGTTCATAGAGAAACATCAAGGGTATAAATGAACCTAAACTGCTGATACAGGTTTCAAGTTCTCTGGCCTTCAGGAATTTCTTGCTGCAGAGCTTGAAAAGTAAAGATCAAGCTGAGTTCAAACTCTAGGTTCGTAAACCAAGAACACTGTTTCCAAGGTAGAGTCATGTTCAGCTCTGAGATTTTTGATGAGCAGTATCAGCAAGAAGCTTAATACTTTTTTAAAAGTAATGACTGCACACGTGCTTCAGTGCCTTTCAGCAAATTATGCTTCCTGAGTGTTTTCTATTCACAAATTAAAATTAAAAAACCTAAATTCATTGTAGTTCAGATCCTGACTCCTTCAGCACTGTTGAGTAGTTGCAGTTACCAGTGACTTAGTTATTTCAGTGGTATTTCTGTGCAGATAAATCCTTGCTTAACTCATTTTTGAATGTGCAAAGTTAGAGTTTTAACCAACACCCAATCACAAAGCTTAATAACATCCAGTAACAATGTCCATGCTAAATCAGTTATATGAGTCTGTTGTTCTTCTATCCTCATACTTTTTATGAGGTTAGAGGAGCTCTACAGTGCTGAAGCCCTCAATCAATCAGTAAACATTTTCTCACCATTCCTCAAGGAATCCTTAGGAAAGATTACTACATTTTTTCATATATTTAGATCTAAATCTTGGAAAGGCAGGCCCTAGAAGTGTTCAAAACACATGTGGATGTGGCACCTGGGGACATGGCGTAGTGGTGAACACAGTGGTGCTGGGTTAAGGGTTGGACTCAACAATCTTATACTTCTTTTCCCACCTTAATGATTCTATGATTCTATGATTTTCTGAGGTCACACGTCAAAAAATTGGTACAAAATAAGTAACTTGTCCAAGAGCTCCCATATTCTCTATCCAGTGTCTTTTGTTACAAGACCATTATGGTATCTCTGTCCTTGAAAACATCACTGTCTGTTTTGTGCCTCTGCATTGGCTGAGAAGTCAGGCAATATCCTTGGAGGGATACAGCTTCAGAAGAGAATGATTGTACAGTAACTCCAGTAAGATAAGCTGTGTGTTTCCTTTCAGAAAAATTTGAAGATAATTTGAAGTCAAAATATTTTTGGAGACCCAAAAGAGTAGATCTAACCTTTGGAATTTATCATTATGCAGGAAAGGTAAGACACCTGATAATGTTAGTTGGGGAGTGTGGAATGGTAGGGCTGGAAGGAAGTAGAGGAAGTCACCTGGGTTGCTTCTCAACAGTCATCTATTCAGTCCAGACACGGGTATGTTGGCAATGTCTTACACATCAGAACTAAATTAAGAAGCTATTATCCATCATTAAAAAAAAAAAAAAAAAGCAATAGCAGGAGTTATTTTTCTTAAATGCCACCAGGTAAATGAACTGACAGTATTATGGAAGACCCAAAACATAACTGGTATGTAATGCAACTCAGTGCTCTTCCCCTTAGTTCCTCCAAGTCCTACACCATGCTTGTTCCCACTGTTTCTAACCAGGACCCAGCTCCATTCTTTCTAACACCTCCTGCAGCCCATCAGCCTTACTTAGTTCTATACTTTGTCATCATCCAGACAGAGAGTGCAGGCCATGCTTCCTGCTTCATTCAGTGAGCAGCATCCTGCCTTCGTGTACAAGGTGACTTGCTGCACATGCCATGCAAACACAGGAGGAGCTGCTGTTACACTGCAGCAAGATGACACTGGCCACCTGAACCTTGCCTTGAGAAAGCAGGAAAAGCTCCACCTCCTTCTGAGCTCTTTTAAAGGGTACAAGAGTGAACACTTATGTCTCACATAGGAAACCATGTTGGGTGTGTGCAGTGCTGGAGACAAATACTGCCCATCAGCTGATGGAAAATAACTTACCCCTTAAGTAAGACAGCCAGCTACAAAGAGCCTCTTGTGACTCCTCTGAACCTCATTTCCAGCTGAGTTGCATTTCACCAGCTTAGCATAACTCACTGCAACGAGTGGAAAGCCAGGTCTCCCTGTACCGTTCCTGTTACCAGCCACTGAATAATGGGATCACACCAGTGCCCCATCAGTGTTCAACAAGCTCTTTCATTAGGAAGTTTCTTCTGCCGTCTAACTTATGTCTCCATTGCTGTCATGTAAATTCATTACCCCTCGTACATTTCACTGTGGAACTGGAAAACAATTTATTTCCTCTTCCTTTACAAGTCTTTTTCATAATTTAAGACTGTTGCTGAGTTGTTTTGTGATGGATTTTTCTAAATTAAACATCCCAGTATCTTCTACCCTTCTTGACAGGTCAAGTTTTCTTGTGAATCCCTTAGACTACCATTGAGATAGAAACCCTGAAGTTACATTTTGAGTTAGGTACACCATTCTTGGAATTTTTAGAGAGATCTCAGTTGCCAGTATGTGGTTTGTGATTCTGCAAACTTCCTCTACAATTAATACAGAGATCCCTAGGAAGAGTGCTAAGTCCTGGGTCCAGTACAGCACAATATGAATAGCACAGAAAGACTGAACAGTCATATGGGTAATCCTGCTTGATGTGGTTGAAATCAAGTGCATTGTTAATTGTGCATTTACATGCGTAGTGGTGTAAATGAGGACCACAATACACTTGTCCTAGTGATAAATCCACACAAATTAAAACTTCTATTAACATATCTGCATTAGAAAAATAAATGTCTCAAGCTACTTTGGAATGATGGATTTGCTTTTAGTGATCTTCATCATATCTCACTATTGAAAAGTTAGAACTTTCAGTGATCAAAAGAAAGACTGTAAGCAAGAGAGAGCCTGATGGCTGAAAAACTATTTGTATATCTTGGTATATTAAAAGCCCTATTCCAGAAAGCTGGAATTCACAATTACTTTTCAAAACCCAAGAAGATGTATAAATGTACTTTTTAAACAGGTTCTATATAATGCAAGTGGATTCCTAGCCAAAAATAGAGATACTCTGCCAGCTGATATTGTGCTGCTACTGCGATCATCTGAAAACAACCTGACGCGACAGCTTGTAACCCATCCTCTCACAAAAACAGGTATTGCTGTTGTGGTGATCTTCTGAGCTTTCTCTTGCCTTCGTGATGACCACTGCTAGGTTTCGTATGACCATTAACTGATGACATTGTACACTTTGTGGCTTAACTTTCCAACCATAGAATCTATACTGAATGGAGCCCCAGCCATCAAGCTGCAGGGGAGGGATTGTTCTGGTCAAGTGCCAAAGAAGTGGTAGAGACTTCTTTCAGGGCCCTCTCTTCAGGGTAGGGGATCAAGACAGGGAGTGGAGTTCATCTTTTGAGTTGAGGACTGAACACAAAGGGTCAGGTAAGTCATTGACCTGTTTTGGACAGGACATATATAAATTGCCTCAGTGCAATTTATCTCTAAGTGGTAGAGAACAAAGGTAGGGGCTCCTAACATCTGCTGCAAAGAGTGAGAAGACACTCCTCTATTTCCTCAGTCTGAAGAGTCCTTTACAATAGGTAAATGATGGGGTCCTAGTAGTAAGTTCTTCCTCAAGGAATTCAGAAGTTGAGGTGAAGGAATAAAACTGACTCCACAGAAATTACTCCTAAGTTGCACCTTATTTGAACTACGTCCTTGCAAAGCATCCTACCTTCCACTTAAGGCTGATGGGTAAGTCTCCTTTCAGTTTGTTATTGTGTTGTGGTACTCCCTGTGTGATGGCATCGATGCCATACAGTAAGTACTTTACAACGTTACTTTCTTGTGCAACTACACGAGAGACGTATTTCTAGAAGAACAGAAAAGCGAAATTGGAAGAGCCTAATGGAAATGAAAATGTTATCATAACTTACAGAAGCTGAGGTTTTGGCAAGGCTTCTGTTCTTTACAAAGGGAGCATTGCTAATATAATGCAAAATTTGGTCTTGAAGTTTTATTTTAAGTGAGTGTTCCTGGGAAAGCACAGAGCTCAATGTCCTTGCCTGAACTTTTTGAATTGTTGATATCTCCTAATATACTAAACTATAATTTCCAAAGAGTCAAAGTAAGAGTCCAAATGGTTCCAAGAACTGATCCCAAGTCTTAATGTTTTGCAAGATAAATCTGAAGGCTGTTTTAGTCTCCTTGTTAAATATTATGAAACTCTGTATGTAGCCTTTCAAAACTGACCCAAACTATCCAGCTACAGCCAACTAAAACTAGGTTTCTGATCTATGTTATTAATCTAGAATCAGAGTAAATGCAGAGGTTTACCCAAAGTCCTACCCATCTTGCCTATCTCAGGTGTTTCTCTTGGGATGGGAAAAACCTCCTCTGAAGGTATCTCTCTCCACTGAATACAGCAGGGATCCTGTAGACACCTCACTTTCAGATAGCTAAAGTTAGCTGTGAGTAATCCTCTCTTTTTTCTTCCCACCCTGTGATATTCAGCTGAACCCCAGGGAGGTTTAGCCCTTGATATCATCACACAATACCTGATGCATTACCATGACACATATTTGCAGCTGTTACTCCAACTCTTACCTACCTCTTCCTGATTGTAGCTGCACACAGAGAGATACAGGCTCTCCCAGTGGAGAGGGAGATCTCAGAGGTTTTATGTTATTAGCAGAAGCAGTGGCAGAATGCAGCAAGGGTTAGAGTTTATCAACACAGAGAGAGGTGATGGAAAACTCAGCAGAATTTTCATTATTCCTTGAAAAGACCAGTGCCTGTGTAAAGCGTACCAACGCACCTAGTCCTTCAAAGTCATCATAATGAAGGTATTGCTTGATTTAGAATTCCAAAGTTAGAGCCTTAAGACTTTGTCTGTGCTAGTAAGCCAAGAGCCATTGAACAGTAGCTGAAACACTCCCACAGGACTGCTCATTCTGATTAATGGTTAGAATGCCTCCCTGGGACAGTTTTGGTCCATGTCAGCTAGTAGCCTCCCAGGAATACCCAGCCACACTTCTAAGAAAGGATAGGCCAGTGATGGTTTCCACGAAGCTCTAGGGAAAGATACAACCTTATTTTTACCAGGGGGTTGAAAGAGTAGTGAAGTGTAGATTTTAGGTGTATAATCTTGAGTCATGCCATGTCACTTTTCCTCAGGGCCAGAGAAGGGTGCTAGAACTTTTTTTTTAAAGGAATATGTAGCATTAGAACTAGAATAGTACAATAACATTCTTAGGGTGAAACTACATGGATGCTCTAAGGTGTATCTTTCTTACCTTCTACAGCAGTCTGTTTGTTTATTTTTTTATCTAGTAGATGACATATGAGCTGAAGGAGAAAAAATCATCCTGTTCCATGTTCATGCAACTTCTTCAGAGCTTATTCCATCCCAAGGGTTAAAGGGGAAACGAGGACATGCTCTGAAAAAGTCCATGACCTTTATAATCATATGGTTGCACTGGGGCATGAATAAGGTGTTTCAGCACTGTTTTTAGTTTAGATGAGATGTAAGCACTTTGGTAGGTTGCTTTCTTTCATCTTCCCATAGGTAACCTGGCGCACACCAAAAGCAAAACTACAATCAGTTACCAAATGTGGACCTCCCAAAAATCAATCAGTCATACAAAGGTAAGAAAACTGATTTTGTGATTCTGCATTGAAGCCTAATTTAAACTAGAAAGGCAGTAGTTGTTTTGGTGTTGAAAGTAAGCAAGTAACCCCTTCCTTGGTTTTTCTCCCTTTCCTATTTTCTTTTCTGTTTAGCTGGATATCTTTGTGTTGTGCAATTCATATTCCTTCCGTGAGGTAAAAAACTAACATTTCCCTTCTTTCTGGCTATAGTTCTATAACAACTTCGGGGGAAAAAAAGTACTATTTCCTAGCTGTATTGTAGCGAAAAGAGAAATTTAAATATTGGTGTGGAGTATAGCCACATTCCTTAGAGAACTGCCAAATTAAGAGTGATGATGAAATAACAGACAGGACCTCAGATATTGTCCGGTTATTTGTGGCAGTTATTAGATGCTCTGTTATCAACTTGTGCCCTTTGTGAATGTTTGTGTATTGTGTTAATCAGTTACTGGAGTAACTGATTTGTGCTAGTGATCATGGTGGAATTTGTGCTGTTTAGAATACTTTAAAAATTATTTATCTTCTCTGAGGGGTGCTTTCTTGGGGCATTGGAAAGGGCACTACAGGCTAACTAGAGATAAAAAGTGTAATTTTTTTTCTTCATCTTTATAGAATGAAGCCGGAGATACTGGACATCATCCAAGAGAGACAACCAGCATGAAAACACAGACAGTTGCTTCTTATTTTAGAGTAAGATATCAGATCTTTTAATAAATATTTTGTAGAGTACAACAAATGTATATCCTTTTACTTTTTGAAATGCACCTGTTGAGTTAGAGTCAGTAGTGATCCATTTGGCGTTTGTGAACTGCATATATGGTGCAGCAGTCTGTGCAGTTCAAATATCTCGAGGAGATTGTGATGTTTCATCTTTAACTGTACTTGATTACACAGCCACATTGCTGTCATGATGATGTATGACGATCAATATTAATCTTTCACTTGCTTGTTTTTCCACCAAGGAAGGTAAAGGGAGATTGGACATTAGTGGTGTATATAGAATTTCTTTAAGAGTTTAAGAAAGAGGGCAAAGTTAATTGGAAGCAGAAGCTCCAGAGAAAGTTCTTGATGGTGACTGCACAGAGACTGCCCAGAGTTCATGCTTGTGGCTCCTTCAGCAGTGCTCTGGACCTTCCCAAACACTGGCTGTGCTGCTGGTCCTAAAACAGAAAATAGCAGGGAAGAGCATCCTTTCCTCTGAAGTGGTGCATAGAGTTGGTTCTGGTCTGAATTTCCAACTCTTTAGTCAACTCTCCCAGCAAACCATAAAGTAGCTGAGGGATGTTCATGATGGATTGGAAACGCAACTCAAAGGAATACCAAGTAAGTTTGCCAGTGATACCAAATGGTGAGGAGCTGTTGACTCCCTCGAAGGTAGAGAGGCCCTGCAGAGAGACCTTGACAAATCAGAGGGCTGAGCAATCACCAACCATATGACATTTAAGAAAGACAACTGCCAAATCCTGCACCTGGGATGGAGCAACTCTGCATGTACANAGTTTTGGGTGCCACAATATAAGAAAGGTATGAAACTATTAGAGAACATCCAAAGGAGGGCCACGAGGATGGTGAAGGAGCAGAAGCCATATGAGGAGTGGCTGAGGTGACTTGGTCTGTTCAGCCTGGAGAAGAGGAGACCTCATTGTAACCCTCAACAACATCACGAGGGGAAGCAGAGGGGCAGGTACCAATCTCTTCACTCTTGTGACCAGTGACAAAACACAGGGGAAAGGTATGAAGCTGAGTCAAGGGAGGCTTAAGTTGGATATCTGGAAAAGGTTCTTCACCCAGAGGGTGGTTGAACACTGGAACAGGCTCCCCAGGGAAGTGGTCGCAGCACCAAACCTGGAAGAGTTCCAGAAGCATTTGGACAATACTGTCGGGCATGTGGTGTGATACTTTGGGTGTCCTGCACAGGGCCAGGTGTTGGACTTGATGATCCTGATGAGTTCCTTCCAGCTCAGTATATTCTATGATTTTATGACCTGTAAGAGTTAATTTACATCTATGTCAGAACAATAAGGAGCCAGACCTCTCTTTTGTAGACACAATTGCACAGCTTTGTGGACTGTGAAGGATCATTTCAGTTTAGGTATCATGGTGGTCCAAAGCTACATACTGTTTGAATATTCTAGATGGAAAAAAATACTGAATCTCATTCAAATTAATGTCTATGATTCAGTGCATTATCAGCACTTCTATCATCAGAGGCTGCAAATGCATTAATTATGTTTACACTTTTCTGATACTATTTTCTGTAGTGGAAATCCTTGCTTAGATCATGATAGCTAATGCTCTTAAATGAAAATTCAGCTTCAGCCCCACTGGTTTACTCATACACAGAAATCTATGGGTAACTGAGAAAAGCATATGCCACCTCAGACTGCATGGAAAAAAAGATACCCATTAGCGTGTCCTGTTTGTGTTCAGTTGGCACACTAGTGATGGAGATAATTAAGCACTTTGCTGCATGGTGCGCTTCTGCCCTGAATGGAATTGCACATTTTAATAGGAAACATATGGCTCTTGACGTCCTACACTGGTTTCATGTAACCAACCTACTGCTGAGCTGCATTACCTCCTGGCTGCCTCTTTCTGTTGAGTCAGGTTGAATCTTGAGGAATAAGCCTCTTCATTTGTGTTTTAATAAGATCCTCCCATGAACCAATTTTTCAAAACACCAGTTGAGGTTGTTTACAGTCAGAGTCCCCTCAGCTGGCATGGGGAGCTACAAGCTGCATCCCCTCTGGTAGCCTGGTACCCTGTGAGGTGGGGAAACTGCAATTTTGGAATTGTGAACTTGTGTACTTCTAGTTTTGCTCTCCTAAAAAGAGAGGAGACTCTCCCTTCTTGGCAGGGCAGTTATAGTATCACCATCAGTCTGTACAATGAACAGGACATGCCAAGATCAGAGCAGTTCAACCAGCCCTTCTTCTGGGGTAGCCTTCGTTTCCACCAGTTTAATGAAGGAATTGAAATATTTACTGGCTTGCTGCTGTTCCCCGTCCCATCCGTGCATGGATGATTTACTCTCTGGGTGAACAACAATAAAAAGAAATGGGCTGTAATTACTTAAAAAAACTCCAAGATAAGCAAATAAATGTAAGGAGTGTAAGTGTTCTGTCATATGTTGGACATGATGGAAATCTGTGAGAATGTCCTGGATGAAATTTGGTACATTTATTTGGAATCAGTGTTCCTCTCAAGTAGTATACATTAGGAGCTTAGAGACCTTATAAAAGCTAGAATTTTGGGGGGTTCATTTACTTCATCTACTCTTAAAGTACCAGCTTAATGAAATGTAAATGGGTTTGGACATGATTCTGATCCTGTGAAATAAAATTTCAACTACACATGGTCCTATATACAAGTTTCAAAAGTATCCTGGTGACATATCTCTTGTTACTTTTTTGCAGTATTCTCTGATGGATTTGTTATCCAAAATGGTCGTTGGCCAGCCTCATTTTGTCAGGTGCATCAAGCCAAACAACGACCGGCAAGCAAACAAGTTTGACAAAGAAAAAGTGTTGGTTCAGCTGCGTTACACGGGAATTCTGGAGACAGCAAGGATTCGAAGACAGGGTTATTCACATCGTATACTCTTCGCTAACTTCATAAAACGGTAACATCAATGTGAAGAAGCTCTTTTCTCTCCTATGATTGCTGTCCAGTGCTTGTTGAGCACCAGCAGTGGTTTTGGCATGGTCTGTGAAAAAAATTACAAAGACATTTTCTGTGGCAACGAACATTATAGACTGGATTACCATGAGTAGTTCAGGCACAAGATTAGTGACCAGTTTTCAATGGGTAGGGAAAGATGACGCATCTCAGGATGATTTTTCAAGCTCCCTGAGCATTTGGGTAAGAATTTACTTGCTTATACTCTGCAAGTTTCTTCAAGGACTTCCGTTTTAGAAATGTAGTACTTCAAATTAAAGAACTGGAATTCCAGGAATTTGGAACCATCCAAGCATCCAAGAAACACCACAGTTTCTCTAGCTCCCAACCTTCAGCACTGAGCAGCATCTGCTTGTGGAGGGTAGATGATAATTTGGGATTCCTAGTCTAGGGATGAAAAGCTCATTGAGAGCGTAGTGTTGTTTAAAATACATTCCTAAGTGTTAGTCACTTATTAAGAAGCGGCGTAATGAACTCAGTGTGGTTTTATAATTCCTTTAACTACCTTCCTCCTCTGTGCCAAAAAAATCTGTACTTCTCTCTTACAAATAGAGACCCTGAGTGTTTATTTGCCTCATTCAGAACAGAGATGTGTGGAATGGAGATCAAAACTGGGAAGAAGCAAACACCACCTATTCAGACAGAAGCACTTAATAGTGCACTAGAAACAGAGAGCTAGCAGCAGAGTGCTGCAGGTGCATGACATGAGAGGGGAACAGCAGAGGGCTGTTTCTATAGCACTGTTTCTGGAAAAAATAATTCTAGCACTGTTGCTGTTTTGGAAGAGTGCAGCATGGGAGAAGATAGTTATTACTACAAGATGTGCTGTAGCTTTTGGTGACAGCTTTTTATAAAAAAACCCCAAACTTAACTGTTCAGGTAAAAGAGATAAAAGCAGTGAACATAATGAGGTAGCTCTCAAGAGAGCATGCCCCTAATTACAGTGAGGCTGTGCAGATCTCTGGCACTGCGGACATGGCCCTCAAAAAAAAGGGTTTTTTATTAAATATCTGTCTTATTTTGAGGTTGGGGTTTTTTAATAGTTGAGAGTTACAAGTAGACATGAGATAATGGCAACATTATTTTGATATAATAAAAATAAGCCAATGCATTGTGTTTTACAAAAAAAAAAACCAAAAGGAACTGTAGGTCATAATGGAGAAATCAACATTGTCTCTTTTTTTATTATTCCATGAGTAAACTGTTACCATCATTTAAAGCTGGTAAACCCAGGCTTTGTGTTTAAAGGCTGAATAACAAGAAAAAAAGCAGAATGTACTGTCAGGAAGCACACATAATTCATGTAATTTTCTTAAATTAAAAAACCCAAGATAGATATGGTTCATTTAGTTATAGAGCATTTTGAAAAGTCCTGGAACAAACAAGAACTTTTCTGTTCTGTTCTGTTTCACCAGCAGCTGAGCTGGTGTATTACAGGTAATTTTTATGAGTGAGCATTGTGACCTCTTTTCCTAGTCGGAATTATTTCTGAGTAATGAGTTTGCCAGATTAAACACTTACAGATGATATGTCACAGTGGCACTTAGATATTCCAAAGGGATCTGCAAAGCTGATTCCAAAGAGGTAACAAGAGCTGGGATGCATATAAGATCGTAGTAGGTATCTCAAAGGTAGATGGTCTAGCACATAAGATAGGAAATTTCTCATGACATTTCCAAGTATGAAATAATATAGGCAGAAAAGCTTTTAAAATATTTTATTTCATTTTTATATTGCCGCTGAAATCACTTTCACAGAATGTAGAGAGCAGGAAAGAAATGGTGCACTACTCTACTTGGGTTGAAGTAGACTCTTTTAAAAAACCTTCTGATGTTGATATAGAATTAAAAAACCTTCCAGGGTGTGCAATATGTCACTCATCCACTTTTGATTGAGTTTCTCAGTACTGTGTATAAATGACTGCACTTTCTTTCATGCTGTTTTGGTTTTTTCAGTGCTATGTTTTCTTTCATGTGGCTGTTTTTATTATTTAAAAGAATGGTTTGAATATATTTGCATGTATTATCCTCGTTTAATCAAATAAAGAGTCATGCATTTGTCTTTAGGTATTACCTCATCTGTTACAAAACAAATGATGATCCTCCAGTCAGCCCGGAAACCTGCGCTGCCATCTTGGAAAAAGCCCACCTTGACAACTGGGTTCTTGGAAAAACTAAAGTAATTTTTTAATATGCTGTATCCTCATCCTTGCAGTAGGCCGTTGTTAACATATTCAACAATTTGTTTTCTCACCCATTTGGTTGGAGTAGCTCTTGGTCTCTACTTTTTTTAAAAAGCAAACTCCTTAATATACACCAGGAATGTGTTGGCAACCCTTGTGCTGGACTCATTTTTCAGCACTTATGTGACTTTCATGCTTGATAAAAGCAATTTAGTAAATAAACAATGCTTTAGGTTTAAAATTGGAAAGCAGAGAAATTGAAGGTTCAGGATTTGGATCGTGTTTATGTAAGGTACATTAGATTTGTGAGGTAAACTGTCAGCCTTGTAGTTTTTAAAACAGATTTATAGTTACAGACTGAAGGTCTGCACTGGAACTTTAAAATGTCTTCCCATAAAAGCATTAATAAGCGGGGACTGACTAAAGATACTGAAGAGAAGAGTAAGGTAAACTAATATCTCAAACAATGAAAATGCTATCTCTAAGAATGATCCTTTAGGTACTACAGCTGAAGGGTCTGTTCATCATTTGAAATCAACTTGTAGCTCCTGTTGATATTAAGTGGATTGAGTAAATAAAGGGCCTGGGAGGGCAACTAAAACTTTTGTTTGTTTCTCTTTTTAAGGTATTCCTCAAATACTATCATGTGGAGCAGCTCAATTTAATGCGGAAGGAGACAGTTGACATGATTATTTTGATTCAAGCTTATGTCAGAGGGTGGCTGGGTTCGAGAAGATACAAAAAGATAAAGGAACAAAGGGAACAAAGTGCTATTAAGATACAGTCAGGTAATAGCTTTAAAGCATTTAACATTTTGCTTAAAGCTAGTGCATGTGTACAGTGGATAGATGCATGTGCATGCTGGATGTGGATTTTGCTCTTTTCCTGCTGTTACATTTGACAAAATATCTTAAACTTGGTTGTATCTGTTCTCATGAAAAAAAATTTCTTTTAACCAGGTTATGACAATCTCTTTACTGAATTATATTTAACAATGTTACATTTAAAAGGCAATTTTAAGAATGGAAGGGTGTGATTGCACAGATGATACTCTTGCTAATAATATTCTGGCATGCACTGACAAGGTTGTATAATGTAATAATGAAAATAAAATATATTAACTGTCCTAGATAATAAGGCAAATTACCCTGTTGTTGGAGGCATCAACTGAATTTTTTAATACTTTCAAACATCATCTTATTTTACATTCTGATTATCTTGTGTTTTGTCTTCATTTAATTCATAATAACATCACTCACCAGAAAATGTAGTTTTTATGTAGATTTACTACTGGTGCTCGTTTGCCATGTTTTTTGAAAGATAAAGCCTGCAAAATATTTATGAATATTTTAATAGAGGTCTGTAATTCCTGATTTTTTTTTTGTACCTAGTGGATTACCTAATTTTTAACATTTCTTTTCAGCTTACAGAGGGTTTGTTGCTCGTAAAGAATACAAAAATGCAAAACATAATAAAAAAGTGGAAGAATATATCACCAAATTTCAAGCAAGTAAGAATTGTTTGCTTTCTTGGCTTTTAATACTATCCATACACAGTATGTTGACCCAGATTCTGGCTACAGTGATTGACTGTGCTCATTTGCATGTTCTGAGATATAATTTATCTATTATATGTCTATATACAGTGGTTGTATTAATGCCTGGGGTGGCCACCTAAAAACAGAGACTAGACAAGAATAAGGGAATAAAGGCAGGTATTTATTTGAAGGGCCTTCAAGGTCCATCTTGGCTGTAGCCTTTTGACTGCCCAAGGTGTACCTTGAAGGCCCTTCAAATAAATACCTACCTTTATATATACAGTATATATCATCAGTGTATATATATATGGGGTCACTGTATTCTGTTACCTGTACCTCAGAGTGGTTTAGGGCACTTTCAGTTGCTGGGAAGTGGGATGCTCAAATGCCATAGCAAATCTTGTCACTCCTAGTCTGAGATATTGCAGTACTACAGCTACCCAGTTGTGGGTATTGTTGGAACCCACACGACACTGTCTGCATAGCGTGTGTGTGTATGTGTGCTGCTCGATCAGGAATAGGGTTTGTTATGTATCAGGAATGCTTATATTTGGGAAGGCTGCAAGCTGTAATTTCATTCATGTCTCTTATTCTTTTTTGCCGTCGCTTTGTTTCTCTTTTGCAGCTGTAATGACCCTGGGCCCGGGTGTTGCTATAGGACATCCCTTTTTTCTCCCTGTACTTTGGCCTCCCCTGTCCCTGCAGAGACATCCCTAAGCTAGACATAGTCTAGGCAGTTCTGAAATCAGGAGCAGAACAGCTGGAGCAGAACAGCTGGAGAGACATGGGACCAAAGGCCAGGTTGGATGGGACTCTGAGCAACCTGGTCTAGTGGAAGGTGTCCCTTGTCTATTGGAAGAACAGGTGTCCCTGATCTATGGGGGGTCTATAAGGAACCCCCCCATGGCACGGGGGTTGGAACTAGATGATCTTTAGGATCCCTTCCAACCCAAACCATTTTGTGATTTTGTGATTCTATAAAAACAGCTGGCACAAATCTGCACAGCATTTTTAATAATTACAATGGTGGCAACCCAAGTCCAAGCTAGTGTTGCCAGTACCCAGGCTATCTAGATTTAAACGACCTCAGATACACCTTCATGAGTATATATGACCACCAGTGTTGGTTTTAATCATTGTCAGATGCATCTGTTAATTGCACTGGGCCAGTGTGTACTGAAGATCACTTCACTGCAGTTGGTAGAACTTCATTAGGGTAGAAAACAATCTAAAACCAGCATAAAATCCAGTAATGTGCCAAAAATTATTACACATCTGAATGTTGTCAATTATATTAGGATATTTAGTAAATGCAAACGTATAAATTTACCACTTCACTCTGTTGATGTCCTGAATGTTTCTTTTTGTCCACCTTCTCTGTCATGTCTGCAGTTTCATTTCAACTTTTTCAGTGCTGAAGTAGCCAAAACTAAAATAAAGTCCATTTTTACTTAGCTCTCTTCATTTTCCCCCCATTTATTTCTAAAGCAATACAAAACTGCTCTTCCAGTTTGAAAACAAAGCTTAGACAGCCACTATCTCATAACAAACCTCTCAGAAAGCCTCAAAGGTGAACCAGAATAAAGACCAGATGCAGCTTATATTGGCATGTCCATTGACAACAATTTGATTTGTTTCAAAATAACTCCTGTTGAGCTGCTTTTGCATGAAAATGGAAAGAGAATTGGCTTAGAAATCCAAGAAACTCCAGAAGTATTCCCAGTGCTTTACAATTTCCACTTTTCTACGACCCTGTCAGACTGCAATATAAAATCTAATTGTACTACTTCCAAAAAGTATTTGTGTTTCTTTGTCCTATATCCAGTTATCAAGGTGTAATTTATGCCCATTTTATATGGTGCTTCTTACGCTGAATGACTGCACCTAGTGGAGCCCAATCTGGTCTAAGTTAGGAGTGGGGAATGCTAAAGCACATAAAACTTAGCACTAAGTTATATTAATGTGTTGGAACAGACTGCTTATGCTCCCTTCCCATTTTCAGTTGAGCTTGACCTTTTCTCTGTGATGCAAAATACTCTCAGCAGAGTTGAAGAAAGTGTCCCATGTCTACCATGTCCACAGGGTATTTAAAGCACCTGAATCCACTATCCCCATACTCTTGGTACTGCATTTGGAATTAGAGTTCAACAGAAATATTTTGACAAAACACTATGTTCTTTTTATTTTGCTAGGGATTGGCAGATTTGTGCTGAATCCCTGGAACTGCAGATTTGTCCAAATCACAGCACTGTGGAGACTGTGCCAGTTCCCATTAGGAAGTTATTTGCAAGTTCAAAAATTTTTGAAACAACATTCTGAATACAATTCAATTTCTGATTAAGCCACTTCGGTGTAGATGTCTAAATGTGATCTAGGTGTCTAAACTGCTGTTATAGTCAGTAGAGCCTAGGGTTTGATTAATTTTGTTCAAAATCAGCAAATGCTCAGCTCCTTTGCCCTCATACTGGTATCTAGTGTCATTCTAGGTGCCCTGGTTATCTTGTCTGGCCTCCAGCTTTCTTTCACGTGATATACCCAACTTTTCCTCTCCACAAAGTCCCATCTGTCCTGTTCTTTCCGCCAGCTCCGTGTAGATGCCTTGCTATCCTGGAGCACTTCAGATGGCATCAGATACCAACGTGCCAGCAGTGGCATCAAGGCCTCAGTGACCCATCAGCACCTACATGGCTCAGGGAAGGCCCATGTTTTGAGTCCTTATTTCTGGTTCAGACCAGAAACTTTAACTTGTGCCTCGCATGAAGCACAAGTAGGGAGTTTCCCTGCCACAGTGCACCTGGTTATTGTGGAGCTTAGCACATCTTTCATGCTGAGCTTTTTCATTTTGAATAATGAGTCTTTGCAGAAGGAGCATGAGCTACGTCTTCTGTAACTGCTGAGCTATAAAATTTTCAGTTTCTCTGTGGTCTGTTGAATGTTCACCTAATTCCAAGCCTGTGCCAGTTGACAGCCTGGTAATCTCTGTAGGCTGATAATAAGGTGCTTCCCAGGGAAATGAAAGACAGAGTCAAATCAATTGCCTGAATCAGGCAAAGCAGGTTCATGAAGCTCAGAATACTGTGTTCTAGAGGCACTTCTATGGCTCTGTGCTTCTGTTTTATTCTGTATCTTCCTGTATTTTCTTAAGTCCAATAAAATATGAAGAAAGAGCTTGTTTGTGTCCTCATGTAGAATGGGTACAGCTTTCTGAAATCTCAAAAAAGTTTCATGGGAATAATTTCAAATAAAACATAATGATAATAGGCACCCGGGTCTGTATTTCCTTATTAGCTTTTGTTTAATGCTGTTAGCATTTGACAGTCTGAAATGTGTGTGACACCCATTGCTTGTTGCCTAAGGTTGTTTTGCATTACAATTTGTATCAGTTGCCAGAGGATACTTACTCAGGAAGAAGAGAAAAGAACTAACTGAAACAAGAAACAAAGCAGCAATAACAATTCAGTCTCACTACAGGGGATATAAGGAGAGGAAGGTCTTCAAAAGCAGGAGGTAGTGTTATTTTCTCTTGTGTCGCTCAAATGTGTCCCTTTCCAGTAATTACAGTACTGAATAGCAACATTTTAAGCTAAGAGTGAAGCAAATTAGGAATATTCTAGATATGTATGCAGAAGTAATGTATATTTATGTGGAGGCTTTTAATGGCAGTAGCCAACTTTCTCATCTTTTGAAGCCCAAGGAAAAAAGGCACATTTAGGAGAAAGATCAACAATACTGTACCCACCTATAATGTTAATGTAATCCACAGATCAGTCTCTTTTTGGAATTAGCTCATAATAAAAAGCATTCAGACAAGAGTGAGACACGTCTGCAAGGAACTGTTCTTCTCCTCTTAAGTCACTGTTCAAGATAAGCAAAGGTGATGACAGAGAAAACACAGAATACATGTAGGATTGTGTATATTTATACATTCTTGAGATGCTACAAGGTTTATGCCTTATGTTTTTGCTAACATTTAAATTATCTTTACTGTTTTATCAGCCCTCACACAGCCTACATTGTCTTCCTGGCAATTTTCCGAGAAGTTTAACAGGGATGTCCCTTTTCACTTAAGAGATGATGACAATGTTGATGATAATAATAACATCCCTTTTCACTTTAAGAGATAATAATAATAACAGAAATTGCTATCTTTAATTCCAGCTATAGGCACTAAATCTTTCCCATGTTGCAATTGCCAGTTAGTACTCAAAGACCACCAAAGGTAGTTGTAAAATTGTCTCTAATTCTTCATCTCCTTCAGCTGTAATTTTTGCCCAAAACTCTGTTCCATTCAGGGAATCACTTAGAAAGCTAGAAATTGAAAATGCAGCCTCCATTAGCAAGAAGGAAAATGACGAAGAACTTCAAGATCCTGAGGAAAGTCCAACTGAAGTGAAGAGTGCCCTCCCTAGAACAGAAGAAGAAGCAGCTGCTGTAACAGAAGACGAACTATCTGCTGTGGAATTCCTTGAAGCACAACTGCAGCCAGCTCAACATGATACAGTGGAAGGAGTGGCAAGCGAGGAGACTCAAGATGAAGCTGATGCTGTCACTGACAGCAAATGCTCTGGGTATAGTGACATGGGGAATGTAGAGGAGCAACAGCAAACATCTACTGAAGGAGAGGCGCCTTCTGTGAAGCAGAACCCAGCAGTAGAAGAGGTTAGTGAAAGTGAAGAACAGGACTCTTTGGAAGAGTTGTCCAGCAAATCTTCTGTCAAAATCTCAGCTGAACCTAGACCCCAGCAAGAGCAAGATAATCAAGACACACTCAGTGCAGACTGGCAGAATCAAGAATCTGCTGTGGTCCAGCCCAGGACCGACAGGGATGTGGAAAGAAACCACCTAAAGTGTGAAGCAGGGATGCCTACAGGAGGTAAAGGAATCACAAGAAAAGAGTCACTAAAAAGAGGCTCGTGGAAGCAAGCTGAGGTAGAAAAAGAGCGTTCAGAAGACAAAGAGAAGGCAGCAGTGATAATTCAAAGCAGTTACCGGGGTTACAGAAGGAGGGGACAACTCAGAAAAGAAGGAAAACTACCTTGCAAAAGTCAAGAGAAAACAATAAAGGAGCCAATAGAAGCAAAACACGTTCAAAATAATAATCCCCAAACAACAGAAGGTAGGGAAAGTGCCAGTACAGAGGCTGAAGACTCTAAGACACTGAAGGGAGACCCAGAGAAGGAGGCTTGTGATTTGGCAGCCTTTTCCCGACAGGTAAGAAGCTTGTAAGCAATGTGTGTTGAGCATAATACTCTGAGCAGTGACAGAATGGCAAAGTTATTTTACTGACTTCGATGGCACCAAGGTTTTGCTCTCTAAATTAAGATGGAGATTTTGTAAGGTGGGTTCTATAAAAATGCGTATTTTGGTTTGCAAGAGAAAATAGCCTTTTCAGGAAGGAGGAGAAGACAAAGAGTACTGGCAAAAATAGTGTTAATCTGATTTAGGATAAATGCAGAAGCTTTGCCTTTGTTGAAATGTTTGTTTACCCAGCAAGGTCCCTAATTCAGTAAACTTGTGAAATGTCACTGTAAATGAAACTAAAGTTGCTGTGCCAATGTCAGAGACTTGCACATGTGCAGAGAAGTATGCCTACAGCTGTGGAAGGAAACTTGCATCAGCAAGGCACCATCTGCTCACTTGTGTGAACCAGTAAGAAGTAGCTGTAGGACTGGACTGCAGTGTGGAGTTTCCTATGTGTCTTTTTATTCCCTGTCTTCATTTTTTTCAAGAGATGAGGAGGTAAATGTGGTAGGGGTGTGCACTGCAGTAGGTAGAGCAATACCTTCTAAATTAATTCTCCTAGTCCACTCTTCTACCTTTGATTACCTTGGAACATGTATCCTTATTAGTATAATAACGTAAAAATGTATTTTTCAGATATCAAAATTATCTGAAGATTACTTAGCATTGCAGCAAAAACTGAATGAAATGATATTGTCCCATCAGCTGAGACCCGTGATGATGTCCAAAGATAAGCAAGCTAATGGCCGGCTTTCTTCTCATGTTTGTCAGTCAGGTAATGTTTAACCTTACTGTTAGCAGAATTTTCATTAGTAAGCAGGACTGACAAGAAGCTACTCCTGGTCATGTTTTTAAAGGCCAGGGAACTGGTAGATGAGTTAATTCCAGCTGCTCATATTACTCAGGCTGTATATTTCTGTATAAGCCCCGCATCAGTACATGGCTGGACCACAGTTTCCAAAGAAATATCCAAGCCTGGTTGGGATTTATGTAGTTACCATTTTTCTTGGAGTTTTGTTTCAGTGCTGCTTAGGATTGCTGAATAAATCTTTGTGAGACCTAGACACAGAATCTCTAGGAATACTTTTATTTAGTAAAAATTCTATATTGGCTCTTTTTAACTCATGTGTCACTCAACTGTGTGTGCTGTTGGTAGGATATGGGACTATGCTTTAAAAACAAAACAGTTTTTTAGGTAATATGTTGAACCATTTATGAAAGTTTATCACATATGTGCTGAGTGAATTTTTAGCTACCCACAGATGCAACTTAGGTTGTTCAAAACCTGTAACTCCTGCCCATGCTGGTGGGTATGTCCTTAAAATTGCAAGTAAAGTTTTATTAATATTTGGCATCCATTTAGCTCACACACTTTAAGAGGGCATGATCTCCAGAAATACCCTCCAGAGTTATTTATATTCTAATTAACATGGGCAGTGATGGTTCCCAAAATGCAAGCATGCATGCCTGGAGCAGCTTGGGTGGCAGTGGGGAAGATTACTGTGAGAATAAAGAGGACATGGGATTTTGAGCATGCGGATCATTAAGACCTGTGCCCCACCAAAAGGACCGGAAAGAACTGATTGAGCTGCTCAAACCTCTTCTGTTGGAATAGATATAATGGAATTTCCTCAGCTCATGTCCTGGGCTGCGGATGTGGAGGAAGATGAGAGCAGATGTAGCAGGCAGTGTCTGCATTTGTGTGGCAAGGCTTGTGTGAGCCCACTGCACTGCCTCTGGGGAAGAGCTGGGGTAAGATCTAGGACTGTCTCGCGCTGCCCAGAGCTAGTTGTGCTATTTTCATTATAACATTGTAGATTCAGTTGTCATGTGTGATGAAACTTCTTTCTGTTCCTATGACTACATTGAAAAGATTTTAAAAGGACTTCGATCCCGCTTTAGAGTCCTATCAAATGGGCAAGATGCTAAAATGAGGGCTTGGTGTTTACACCTAGTGTAAACTAGCGGCTGGTAGGTAATCTGTGTAGTTCAGCCTGTTTCCAAGACCAAAGTCTGCAAGAGAAAAGAAATGGGAAATGGAAAACTAAGTGCCATGATCTTTCATTAAAGACAGAGCAAGGTTTGTGATTGTCATTAATGGGTTTGTATTGAGTTCTCTACCAAATTCCGATTTTTTTGACAAGATAAAGCTGAGAAATTAAGAATGCATACTTTGGAAAATAACTCTTGGTTCTAACACATTTTCCAACAGAAGCTAGAGAAAAGAGGTAGATAGAGGGAAAGGGAATATACAAATCCCTGTTTTATCAGTTAAAGGTCTCATCACTTGTACAAGCGAACCAGGTGAAAATGACCCAGTATGTTCCTGCTATTTGCAAAATGCAGTGAACTCTACCCTTCACACTGCTATTAATTTAAGTAGCTTTACAGGAGACAAAAGCTTGCCTGGGTTTGTCACCTGTGCATCCAACCCTGCCTAAAGGGGTGACCAGTCAGCCACTTCACTTCCCTTTATCTCTGAACATGTCACGGTGCTGTAAAACCCTACGGTGTCACAGTGCAGAAGCTTTCCAGTGGTAAAGTGTGCTAACCTGTCCACTGAAAAACCTTTCTTGGTGTGGAATGTGAACTTTCTTTTTCTACACTTGAATGTAATTCACATGACAAGAGAACTGTTGCTTTTCCGTCTACGACCAATGTACAAGATAGTGAAGACAATACACTGCAGTAATTCCACAGTTTGCCTTTAAGCCAGCTGGAAACCAGCTTTATCACAAAGCTGCATTGTCTTAAGTAGATGTTTATTGTAGCAAACATGACCTAACTAGATGTAGAGAATATTTAATTAACAATATAGCTGTGTTCCGTTCATTTAAGTTGTACTCTCTAAAACACAGGAGTTACCAACATTCTGGATATCATACTTTCTTCCTGTATGCAATATAGTAAAATAACTACAAAACCCCCAAAGATTTGAGGTAAGGTACTACAGACAGTCATGCTAAAGTGAAGCAGGTAGACGTGGTGATCCACTGCCTTATTAACAGGGAGGAACCTTCCTGTCTGCCTGCCTACATTATGTGTTACAGTACAATTCATACACACGCATTTACAGAAGGATATGCTTTTACTGCAGCTTTCCCTCTACGGCTGCTTTTCCTGTCCTACTCTTATGAAGGCAGGGATTGTTGAGCTTTAGGTGTTCTTTAAATCATGTGGTATTTACCTATTTGTAATTACTTAGGTCATTTACATTTATTTACACTTTTTCATCAGCTTCACTAGTTTTATATGTTGTTTTACAGCTATAGCATGTAAATTGTATTTTATAGCTAGACAGGAGAGCTTGGCTGCCTTTGTCTGTGGGTAGGTGGCCATTGTGGAATAAGAGAACTTATCACTTCCTCTGATAAAATATTTTATTACATTGCTACCCACAGAAGGGGAAGGACTGAGGGACAGCTGATGGCATACTGTGACAAATATTCACATTTTTGAAACTGTTTGTTTGTTTTTAATAAAAATGCAGAGTTTGCAGTTCAAAGAACATTGGAACAAAAGGTTAAATTAACCTTAAATCCACAAGGTTAGGTTGCTCTTAAATGAGTTTCTTTGTATTTATAAAATGCATAAAGCAAGGTTCCTGGAATAAACAAAATTCCCTGTGGCTAGAATCTCTGACTAGGTTATATTTGCTTGCTTACATGCTTTCCGCCAAATGTAATGGCTGCACCCCAGAACTGCACCTTTAGACTGCTAGTGAGCCTTGGGTTGGTGTGGTGTCAGAACAGATGCACAAATGGCTGCTGTCATGTTTTTTGAGATCAACGCCTGAAGTGAGGGGAATTTGATCATTATGGGAGCAAATATTTTTTTTCTTTTTTTTCCCAGATGAATCATTGTGCTCATCCTTCTACTTATTAAATGACAATTCAAGTACAAAATCTCAGGAAGAGAATTTTCTATGTTTAGAATGAAATTCACGTAGTATGAGGAACCCCAGTGCAGCTGAGGACCTTTTCAGCTAAATGAGGCAATGAGACAAGCAGGGTTTTCATCCAGGATTCCTCCTGCTGTAGGCTGTCAAAGCACTATTTACGGGAATTTAATGGGCAGGCTTTGCAAGGAAAAGGGAGCCTGTGTAGCACCGGGTGAGCAGAGCAGTATTCACCAGCCTGACTTTCTTCTTTGCAAGTGAGTGGTCAGCCAGGGAGCACTGAGGCGTGGGACTGGAGAAAAACAGGATAGTCAAGCACTGCTGGCTGGTGGTTCTTGGCTACAGGAGTGGCCCTTTGGGCACCATACAGCTGCGATGTGGAAGATCTGAGTTGGGAGTTACTCAAATCCATGGCAGAGCATAAGATTTGGGAGGTCATGGAAGTAGAATACAGACATTTTCCTTAAATATCCTCTCTTAAAAAGCAGTAATCCAAGGTCATCAGACTCTGAGAAATGAGAGGTGCTGGAGTGAGTCCAGAGAAGGGCAACAAAGCTGGTGAAGGGTCTGGAGCACAAGTCCAGTGAGGAGCAGCTGAGGCACCTGCGGTGTGTAGTCTGGCGAAGAGGAGGCTCAGGGGTGACCTTATCGCGCTCTACAACTGCCTGAAAGGAGGGTGCAGCCAGGTGGGGGTTGGCCTCTTCTCCCAGGCAACCAGTGACAGGACGAGAGGACATGGCCTCAAGCTGCACCAGGGGAGGTTCAGGCTGGACATGAGGAGGAATTTCTTCACTGAAAGGGTTGTTAAGCATTGGAATGGACTTCCCAGGGAAGTGATGGAGTCACCATCCTTGGAGGTGTTTAAGAAAAGCTGGACATGGCACATCATGCCATGGTCTAACTGGCAAGGTGGTCGAGGCTGGACTTGATGATCTTAGAGGTCTTTTCCAGTGTTTATGATTCTGTGATTCTGTATTAGTGTCAGCCAGAGACTGAAACTGCTTCCCTCAGTGAGGCTGTGGGACTTAGGTGTGAGAGATCAAATGCTCACAATCTCTGCCATACGCGATCAGAAAGTTCTCAGTCTCTTGCAGTTTCAACTTCTAGGTCTGTGCCAGAGTAATCCCTCTGTTTTTTTCCAGATTGCTAAGAATTTGCAGCCACCAGCTGTAATTTCTAAATCTGGCTGTGTTAAACATCCCATGGATTAAAAATACCTAAAAGTTACTAACCAGAATGTTGAAGAGCGGTGTTTTTCTCTGTGCAAATTTCAAACTTGAGTTGTTATATCCTCATGCTGTGTACAATTAGAACAGTAAAAAGGTATGCACACAGATGTTGTAAGCAGTAAAACCTGTTAGCTTTTTATTATCAAGTCCTGGAATTCCAGTTGCTATATATCCATTTTTTCTGATTCTTTTCAACTGCCTCTACAAAATCTGTATTATAAAATTATTGCTTTTCCTCTTGTTTTCCTTCCTTCTTAATTCTGAGCGTGGCTTTATACTCCTGTCTCCATAAGATGTGGAACAGCTCTAAATCAAACATGTAACATTTCACTTAAATGACCTAAAGATGGCTTTGTCTGTTTCTCCAGGTGGCTTAATAAATAGAGACCTTTTGTCCCTTAGATGTTTATCACAGCTGTAACCACAGCACTTCTCCAGTCTTCAGTATAAAATCTGTTGTAAGTCATAGTTAATTTACATTAGCCTCCACGGATGTTGATTCCTCGAGATTGCTGTCTTCCAAGCTTATCACTGTATGTCAGAATGTGCAGACACAGTTCAACCTAGAGGGCTGTTGATACTGACTCATCTTTATTCAAACATTTCTTGTTCATCCTTTAACGTTTCAAGCACATGCAGCACCCCTCAGTTACTGTAGTTTGTGGTGTTGTTCAGGATACACATACATATTGTATACACATTTCAGCATATTAGGAGCTTTAAGTGAGGGCTGAGTATGAAAGTATTTATATGTTTTAGAAGTGAGTGTGTGTGTAACTTAGGTAGGAACCTTTGTGGTAGTGCTAAATGAGCTAGCTAGGAATAAAGAATTTTTCTTAGATTCACTAAACCTTCTTGAATGTTATCTGGCAGCCATACTGTTCACATGCCTTTCCTGACCCTTAACTCTTTATTTCATTTATTCTCATGGAGAACAACTTTAACATTTATTATCATCACTGGACCAACCTTTTTTTTTTTGACTAACCAAGCACTGACCGGATACACTTGTGAAGTCTGAGGAGGAAAATCCCGCCCATTTCAACCTGTTATTCAATCTGTCTTCCTCCTGGTAAACCCTTTAAAAAGGAATGTCTGTGTTGCATCAAAGTTTCCAGTTCCCCTTACACGTTGCTCCTAAGGTGTCCCAGCACTGGCAGCACCTCTTCAGGCAGACACAACAGCAAGGTGTGGGCTGGCAGCAGGGATGGGAGTCTCAGCACAGTCCTCCATCCAGCTCCCTAGCTCTGCTAGTGACTAACTGTGATGTCACCTTAAGCAAGTCTCGATGTGTCTTTGTGCATCTTACTTACCCTTCTAGTAGGATAGGGATGATAGTGGCAACCTGGCCCTTCCAAAGCGCTTTGACAGCTACTGTGTGAATGGGTTTTGTACCAGTGTTGTAAAATACCTATTTAAATGGCTGTTGGGGGGAAACATCAGTTTTCCTTTTACATATAAAGCACGTGGCCAGATCTTGCTAGAGGTACTTGAAGTCTTAAGGAAAAATAGGCTACAAGATACTTTACTATGGAGAGGCTGGACTTCAATAAAAGCCTTTTCTTTGTAATGGAATACAGAAGCAACATAATTGCCCTGTTAATAAATTAATTCTTTTACTCCTCCTTTCTGCTTCATTGCCTCCTGCAGCAAGGTATAGGCCATCTGGAAAACCAGCACATCAAACTCACCATTTATCAGACTTGTGTATTTAATTTGCACCCCCAACCTTTAATTTTACTAAGTAAATTATTTCCGTATTTATCAGAAACTAATAAAAAAGCACTTTTTACTTTGTATTATACAATACAAAAACTACCACATCTGCTGAATTTCAGTAGCAGTGCACACAAATCTAAGTGCAAAAGGAAATCACAGATTCACTTTCTGATGAAACAAAGAAAGCAAAACCTAACTGTGGAATTTGGAGGAAAAACTCAGAAATGCATTTTCAGCCCTATATTTAATTTTTCAAAGGAACAGTGGAGGTCCAAGCTTAGAAGGTTGCCTGCCCCAACATGGTATTTCTGTCCCCTCAATCCTTTTGCACAGCTTATACATATGTACAACACAAGAGCTGAGCTGAAAAGCTTTTTTTTAACTGAAACCTTTATCACTGTCAAAATGGTATTTTTTGAACGTAAAAAGCAGTCTTCTTTGCAGAGCACACACACAAGAAGTATACAAGTCATTTCAGTTGGAATAATTGTAATCTAGAATACAATAATGCTTTATCTGTTTGACATTGATGAATTAAATAATGTAACAGCATACACAGTGGTGAATTCTTAGGGGACAGTAAAAAATCTTTAGGCATTATGAGAGCCTTTTCATTGGGATTTTCCTAGAGGCCCCAAATTGGTTTCATTTCTTTTTTCATATTTTCATGATCTCTGACAAAATTTTTGAAAATGTCCTATAGACAGGGTGCTAAGTGTTTCTATTCAACAGCACTGAATTTTAAGGGATTTTTTTAAGATAGTGTTTCCACTTTGGAGTCCTGTTGTGTTTAAAAATAAAATAGGGAAGATATGCCTCCTCTCTTTCACAAATGGAAAGTCAGATAACTCCAGGTGGCCCATTTGAAATGCAGCAAGGTAGCAACAGCTCACATTAAGAGCACAGTCAAGCCTGCTATACATATTGAAATCAAGGAATGTCACTTATATTTATTACAGGTTACTGAAATGAATTTATTGCATCTAAAACTCATTGTTTAACATGAATTTTCTGTAAACTTGCTTAGAAAAACACTGTTATTCTCTTAAGTGCAAAATGTTAAAAAGATACTTGTTCATTCATTACCGAAGAAGCAGTCTGCATTTCAGATAAGGAACTAAAACAATAAATGTAATCATTATCCACCTACAGTTTAAATTAACATTATTCATTCTGGCTCCTCTATATACCCATGACCTTTACAAACCTTTATTTATCACACATAACAAAAAACTTAAACAGCTAATTTTGCAGGAGTCAACACTGATGTATTACTGATCATTTCTCATTTTAAATGATTGTGCTACTCAATTAAAAAGATGTCTGCTGTACATGGGAGTGTTTTAATTTTTATCATGTAAAAGGGTTTCTGATGGTCATAGGAGAACAAAATACATTCATCCATCTAAGACTCAATCACATGTCAAACACATCTGGGTTATGGTGTTAAAGTCACTTCATGTGAAAGTGGATTATATCAGCAAAACACACTTCAGTAATTCACTGGGATCTAGATCCCCATTCCAACCTCACACAATATTCATTTATGAATAAGGAGATGTTTTTTCTCATGGACTGTCCTTAGTATATCTGTGATGGGACAGGGGCAAGATCAAACCTTACTGGATAATTCAAGATACCTTAGACACTCGGTTCACTGTGCTGTGACTTCATTCACCACCCCATATGTGTCCCTATGACCCATTTCTATCATTGGTGTTCTGCTCTGTGCAACCCCCTTCTCCTTCATCATGAAGGAATTGTTGTAACCCCATTAACTTTTCCTGTAGCTGAAGCTGAAGGGAAGGAGACCAGGCTCACCAGGCTGTACATTTGTGTCCCTTCTTCCTCCAGTGTCAGTTCTGTGGTCTCCGAGAACAGGAGTTCTGTGGTCTTCTAGGCATTAGGAACCCTGCCCTCTGTGTTGTCTCTGTGACAAACAACCTATGAACCCAAGCAGCCCTGTATCTCAGCACTGTATGAACTGCATATAGATTTTTAACAAGCAAATACCCAAGATATTTTCTGGTTCTCTATGTGCCAGCCAATGTAATCTGCAAGTCAGTGTCCAGCTCTGAACTGGGAGACTGCCAGGGGACAGTAGTTCCATTTTGTGCTAAAATCTTGATTTCATTTCTATTAGAATGAAGGCATTTTTCACGTGTTTGCAGAAAGTTTTTGTAGAAATAAAGACCAGAATTCGAGTATGCTAACATGGACTACATTGGATGCGATGGTCATGGTCATGCTGTGTTGCCCAGTGGTACACGATTTGGCTTGAAATGAAAAGCCTCAGCAGGAGACCTGGAGGAAAATCTTCACTATGATAATGTAGAGGACAACCTCTGAAACAGAGACCTAAGGCTAGTTCCCTCATTCAGCACCTTAAAGATTGACTTGAGTCTGAAAAAACATCACCGCTGCCACACAGGTCCCTGTTACGAGGCAGTGGCCTCACAGTTGCCTTTACCCTTCAGAGCCCTTTTCTGAATGTGGAGCATCAGCCTTTTTCAGGAGAGGCCTGTGCCAGGCAGACCTTTGGGCTGTTTCAGCCTGGCATTCGTCATGTGGTGTTTGTCCCTGTGAGCAGTCAGGACTCAAATGGATAAACCCATTCTCTGCTGATGAAAATGTCCAAACTGGTTGCTTTCTTGAGTTACTGCAAGCATTAAAAGTGGATTTTTTTTCTCTCTTTGGTGAAATTCTCTCCTATTTTCCAAGAGCTTCCCATTCTGTGAAGAAATAAGCATTTCTATCTTCTGCTTTCTTACAGTTGTGGCCAAAGTAGAAGACTCTCGCCCAATGCAGAGACCCCCCAGAAGGCCACGGAAGCCCAAGACGTTAAATAATCCAGAAGACTCCACCTACTACACTCTAATACACGTGAGTTTAGGAAGCTTTTGTGGGCTAAAACTGTCAGATAATTCCCACCAAACTATCTTTCTAATTGCCCAATTCCCATCATTCTTTTCTAATGCAGCATATGACCTGTGTCCTGCTGAAAGGAGGCACGCCAAAAACTTCACATTTCAAATGAGACTTGAAATTGAAGTACAGAGTTACCCAAACTGGGGAGTTATGTCAGACCAGTGTATACTTTTGTACCTAAACATACGTACTTTCATTATATGCATAAGCAGCATTTGCATTTTCAATACCCAAATCAAGTGCCCTGTCTCCATAGTTTCTTTGTAAGTCACAAGAGAGAACCAGGAGAGTCACAGGTTTGTTTGGAGCTATTTTGAGCATCTAAATTAGTGCTTGATCTTGCAGAGAGAGCAAATACTAAAATAAGCTGTATTAGTATGCACACTGTAACTTCCTTTACAAATGTGTCAGATTGTGATTATGAAGGCATTGGCAAATACCAACAGCTCGGGAGACTAATGGATTTGAGTGTCTCTATATATAGCCTTTGGTCCAAGTTCAGATACCGAGTGCTGCTTTCCCCTCTTGACTTCAGTGCCCTTAAATATAGGGAAAAAAGGCAAGAAAGTAAGCAGAAAGAGTGAAAATGTAAAAGTGGCTCAGAAAGCACTCCCAACAAAAAAAGCAATTAAACTGATTTGCTCGAGGTGCCTGTATGTTAGTGACCTATTTTAACAGCCGGTGAGAGCCCAGCTAATAAACTAACCGTAGCAATTGCTTCTCCTTTCAACAGAAGGTGTCACCAGGGCCTGTAGGGACAGTTGTGTCTGGCATACCAAAAAACGACAAATACAGCTATGTTTTATTCTGGGGCTTTGAAATAACACAGCTTTGGAACGGTGATATTCAGAAAAGAAATTACGTTCTTAAAAATAAATTTGCATGTAAGAATAGTTTGTTTTGTGAAAGCAGGATTGGTGAGATAAAGGACTGAAATGAAAGGCATGACACAGAATCTGTATTAGGAAATTTCTGAGGAGAAGGATAATTCTGGAGTAAATGCCTATTTAGAAAGCTAAGACTATAGTCAGACTATATGGCATTATATAGTCAGACTATATGGTATTTTTTGAGAGCTAATTTGTTAGATGGCCAGCTTTGTGTCAGAAAACAGCTATGACATCAGTGCAAACAAAAACTGCAGTAATGTCAGGAAATTTTTAATCAATTTTTCAGCAGCAGCTTTTCAAGGTATTAATCAATATTACCTTCAGTGAGTTGTATTTTCAAGAAGGTGTGAAAAAGAGAAGCCTGTCTTCCTGACATGAAGTTCACTGGTCAGGGAAAGGTTCAATGTAAATATCTATACACTGAAGCTTAGAAAAGAGACCTAGTAGTTCTTGGGTAAGTCATTAAGCTCTAACTTTAGATGGTAGTCAGCTTTAGAGGGCAGTCAGCTTTCCCTGCTATTACAGATCTTCTACCTTATTAAAAATCACTGTGACCTTCAGGTATTCACAGATTATTATCAAGCCCAGATCCTATTAAAGTGAAGAAACACAATTTGAGTGCAATTTTTAAAAACTTTTCTCTATGTTCTGCAAAATCAGATACTTCTCTCACATCATGCTACAGACATTATTTAGACACCTTACATTCTCACTCCTCTCCTTGCATATCAAATGACCTGAACGGTATACAGGTATAATTGAAGCCTGACAATAGCCCATCATTCATATAAGGCACTAGAATTTTATTTTGGGGTATATTTCTTTAAATCAGCCTATCATTTTGGAATTACATGTCATGTTCATTTGCCTGCATACAGAAGTCCATCAGGATTTCTGATTCTTGGTGACTTTACAGTCATTAATTCTAATAAGTTTTCACTCATTTGCAAGAAACACATTAAGACCATCTGCACTTAAAAATACTGCCTTTGAAGTGTAATGTGTTAGGTGCTGCAACATAGCATTGTTTTGGCTGTAGGGATAGAACTCTATTAGAGATAAGAAATTATTCACATTCCCTGTGAATCTTCTCTCCTGTGCATTTTTAGAAATCTTGTATCCTAAAGGTTCTTTTGCTACCTAGTATACTGTTTTTAAATAGGGCCTTTGTCCATTTTATTCTACTAAACCTGTGTGAAGTCTGTGTTGGCATTAATGAGAATAGGATTATGCCTCCTCCCACTGCATTGCTTCTATTCATGGAAATTCTCATGGCATCACAGTAAATTTGCCTCAGTGAGATAGTGTTGTCAACTTTATTAAAACAGCTATAGCTATTTGCAAGTTTTAGATCTCCTTTTTCTGTTCTGATCATCATTACTTTGGGGTTTTTTTCCCAGTATGGCAACAAATTTGGGAGCAACAATGCTAATCTCATTCTCCATCTCCAAGGTTCTTAAAAGATATTTTTCTGGGATACTTGCTCATTCTCTATAATTTCTTCTAATGAAAAATATGTAACACTCTCCTATCTAACACTGATGAATTCTATGTTTGCATAAGCTTTCCTTTTCGTATTTTTAATTACTTTGTATTTTCTTAGAAATCAATACAAGATGAAAAACGGAAACCAAGAAAAGAAAGGTAATTTTTTTCTTTATCTCACTATTGTCATTCTAGTACTCTAGAATAGTTTTTAGCTGTATTTCGACCAGGAGAATAAAGCATTGAAAAAAGAATGGTAATTTGGTGATTCACATGGGGACATGTATACGAAGTTAAAATATTCCATTTTCATTGCCTAAAATCCATTATAGAATTCAGTCATTCAGTTCTCCTAAAACATGGCCCTTTACCATGGTAACACAAGCATTATAATAAGTTAAGATAAGGTCCATATCAAAGATAGTTCTGACACAGAAAATAATCGAAGGTGCTTAAAATTCTAGTCAAAGCAAAACCAGTTCTTTTTTGTTAGCAAAAATACAAAGACCGTCAAAATTTTCTCCTAAATAATATGAGTGTTTGGAAATAGATAATAAAAAATTAAAACAGTGACTACTAATAACAGCTAAAGAAGAGTAGCCCTTGAAATTTGAACCAGAAGTGTTTTCTTCACAGTGTAACTGACCTATTTTGATGGATCTCTGCAGAGAAGAAGGAAGCAATAGCTATATTCTGCCCTTCTGTATCTTAGATCCTTACGTGTGCTGCAGACCTGGTTCACAGCTCCTGACATACATCAAAGCTTTATTTTATTTGTTTCTATACTGAGGATTTTTTGCTGCCCCTTCAGTGGCACTGCTGTGGCACCACGTGTGCGATGGCAGCCTGCTCACAGATGCCAGATGAATGGACTCTGCACTATCCTCGGCTAGGGCTGCAGAATACAAACTCAATAGCTAAAACATGTATCTTAAAGGATGTTGCATGACATTACATCTATATAAAATGTACTCAGAGCATTGAGCTTCATTCAACCACAGTTTAAATTTCACGTGATTATTCTGCAGTTTAAAGGACTGACCTCATGTCTATGTCCCCCACGTTTGGTCTCTTTCAGCTTTTTTTCTCATGTCATTTGGATCCTAAAAAAATTTCACACCTATTGACTCTAGTCTAGGGGAAAAGAAAACCTAACACACCAAAATCTAGTGTTTGCACCAAAATCTAGTGCTTTCTCTCATTCGCCTCAGTTTGGTTTCACTTATCTTAAATCTAGTTAATCAGTTCCCTGACTGCATCTTCTTCCATGTGCTGACTCTGTATTAGTGGAACATAGCAAGTGAAATCCATTAATTACTTCTGGTTTCTAACAATGTGAAGATTGAATTCTGAAATTCTCTATTCAGTTTCTTTTTAGGATATTATTTCTTTCCTTAGTCATTTTAAACTGGATGTTAGGATTGATTTTTTTCTGTATGTATAATACCCTGGAGAGCATTAACCTAACCAAATAAGAGGTATCTGCATTATTGAAACCCATATCTGAACTAGTTGCTTTAGACTCTCTTCTTGTTCTCAGAGAAAAAAATAGTCATCTTTAGGAAAATGATTCATCTCTCGCTCAAAGAGATATCTAAAATAGACCAGATGAATTATACCGTAAAAATGCCTCTCCACTGAGTCTAATGGCAAACCCAAACAATTTCAGTCGTCTGTGTCTCCTTTATGAATATATAGAAGCATTTCTATATATATATACATTTCTATAGCATTTATATATCTAGGTATATAAAAGTACATATATATATGAATATATATATAGCATTTCCAAATTCTCGATATCTACATTGTACAGCAGTCACACTTCAGAGACTGATTTTTTGTGCCTATGTATATTTTTCCTTAGATCCTCAACAAGTAAACAGAACGAGTAATGGTATTTGGTTGCCTTGGGTTTGTGTGTTGAAAATAATATTGAAAATTAAACGGTTAATTTGGTGTTCTTATTTATTGACAGTCTGAGCAAAGTGCTAGATTTAGATATCTACTACCAAGAAATTTCCTCTACTGGCTCCACCTCCAAGGACAGCAGTACTACCACAAGAAGGAAGAGACACCCAATTGAGCGCAGGACTTCCATTTTAAGAACTACTGAGCGGTAATTCGTACACAATAGTAATAGGAAAAAATAAATATTGTATATCCTTGTTGAGATATTCAAAAGATTAATAAAAAGAAAATAAATGCACTTTCAAATTACACATAAATCAATTATTTTAGTAATGGAATTTTACGAAATTAACTTGTAAAACATAGAGCTGAAAAATTCCCATCTTAAAATGGGAATATCTGAAATATTCCCCATGCAGGAGGGATAAATGCCAATGTGATTGGTGTTCAGCCTACCTGCTAGTTTTGGTTTCCCAAGGGCCAGGTGGACAGACATTCTGCATCTCTGATCTATAATAAAATTAAACTGAAGCAAAATCTAAAAACTGTATTTCTGATTAGTTAAGTTTTAAATAGGGTAGACATGTACCAGACTCTCTGCATGTTTTCTGCAGGTAAGACTCCAGCTTGACTGCCTCCTTCTCCTGCTGTCCTGTAGCAGCACAGGTGTGTGTAGCCTGCGTGCACCTCGCCAAGGTGGACGGCCAGGAGAAAAACCCTAAAAGGAGGGTTTGCTCGACTTCCTCTCTTCCCACGTAGAGGGTGACCACTGCCAGGCTAAGCAAATTCATATTCTCAGTCTTGCCAATGCACCCACACACACAGCACGTGCAAACACGTATCTATTTATCTTAGTATAATTGCATCTTCTTGCGTGTTCCTAAATGTAAGAAAAGCTTGGAAAACTATCTAGGTCAAAGTCTTAAGGGAAACACTAAGCCTGGGATGATGGCTGAATTTGAAAATGTGTCTGTAGTAACAGAGAAAAAGTTTGTAGAACATTTAGAATGTAGAATGTTTTGTGCCCCTTATGTATTTCATTTCTGGCCTTTTTTTCACGTAGGATCTAAATTAGTTTCAGGAAAGTGTTGTGAAGATACGTAATTAAAAGTAATGATATCGGGGAATTACCATATAGTTTACAACCGTTAGGAAATGTTGCATTTCTAAGGTGGTTAATTACACCAAATCTGTCACCCTGGGGTCTGGTGTAGGTGAATGAAAGTTTTGCTACTGAGCTTACTAGAAGAAATTTCTTACCCTTTACTATGTGCTGCTCTGATTACAGCCTAAGTAGCCATAGTGAAGCAAAATACGTGTAACTTTTAAATTACCAGTTACCTCAGAGGGCAGATGAATGCAATTAGTAAACATTTCTGCACTTCAGTATCTCTTGAATAGGGTCACCAGGATATAAAGACTATACAGCCATTTCAATCTACAGAAGTGAAGCATTGAGTATTTTTTATTTGGCAGTTTACCTTCGATGTTGGTGTAGGACCAGTGGTGGGGGCACCTTTAGTGTAGAACAGTACAGATTTTTGTAATTATTTCAGAGTAATTTACTTTTTAAATAACTGTCTCTTATTTTTAATCTTGCCCTGTGGTAACAGCTGATGCCACATCACCACTCCAGCCTGTCAGAGGTGGCATCCAAAATGCATCTTGCCATTTGAAAATAAAATAAAATGAGATGGACACTTACAGTGCGCTCCAGAGGCAGGTTAAATACAGAGCAAACAAATTTATGCCAACTGCAAATCTGGTGCAGTAACCATCAGGCAAATGCTACTGCAAGGTATCCCCATCCTCTCAACATTTTTATGTCCTTTTATTATGTCCCCTTCATAGAGGAACATGTTGTTCTTCTGTGTTCATCTGCTTCTAGCATATAATGTGTTTGTTCCGAGGTGCCTGTTTTGTGCAGCACAGGAAGAGGCCTAGCAAAGTCAGCTGATTTTTTTTCTTTCTCCTTTTATTTTCCCCCACAAGGGTGGAGGTTAAGCAGTCGATTAGGAGTGTTTACCAAGGTAAATGTTTTGACTTTAATTTCTAAAACACTTCTGTGCTTAATCCCTAGGTCGAGGGTTGCAGAAAGACCCCTGGAAGAGAGTAAAGCCGAAGATAATCCCTATGACTACAGACGACTGCTGCGGAAGACCTCACAGCGCCGGCGCCTTATCTAGCCGTTCTAGCTGCTGCTGCTGTTCCTGCTGCCATTTGGCTTTTATTAGCATAAATTTTTTTTATCATTTTATACCATGTGTTTCCTTTTTTTTTTCTAAATCTTCAATGTTTCAAGTTTACGTGTGTGTTCATGTGAATATGAATTACTGTGGTTTACAGCCCAACACCATTGCAAAGGGACAGTCAGTCACGTATCATATTCCTCCCTAATATAAAAATCAGCTTTCTTTTGTGTACCACTGCTACATCCTAAAATTATTAGACATTAAACAGCTTAAATCTAGTTTACTTTCCTCAGTGCATATTTCATTAGTCTCATCCAATCAAAATAATAATTTACTTTATAGTTCCCTAGTTAAGCTTTCAAATTCCCATACACACCTTCAGAAAACCTTAGTTGTTGTTTCTAATAAATTGTTTTATGGGAAAAAAATTACAAGAGCACCATGGGGGAATTTCTGCTCATTTTAGTTTACATTGACTAAATTTTGGGATGACCTGTCTGTGGCAAGTGTCCCTCTAATTAAAATGAACGTATACAATTAATTGGATAGCATACTATGGCAGTTTATTTCATTATTGACTTTACTGTTAATGCTAGTAGCCAGTTTTAAAGGTCAATATTATGTGTATAATCTTTATGTTGGAGATGTCCATATATGGGAAGTATATCCAGCCCTCTCCTCTGCCTCTGAGCTTTGTGACTAAGTGATGAACTTTTAAATCATGTTTGCTTTGTTCTCATTTGCATTAGACTTTTAGGAATCTTAATCTCTGGGGTACCAAGAAAGGAATAGCAATACACTCTCTGATTGATTGCTGCTGAAATGTAATGATCATTCTTAATCAGTTCCACTAGAAATTAAATGAAAATAAAAGCAATAGCCACAGTGTTCAAATTTCCCCAATTCCTTTTTCAAAAGACCCTATTTCACAGATACCACACCGATAATTGCAGCACTTCCTTTCAGGATTCGTAATTGCATGTTCCCAGCTGCAAAGCAAGAGAAAGGCAAATTTCATTATGCCAGCATAAAGGCCTGATCCTACTCCATTCCTCAGCTCTCCTGAATGTGACAACTGGCAGCAGCAGTCAGCCACAGGGGCTGGGTTTTGTCCATTCCCCATGCACATTTGGCCTTTTCTCCAGAGACAGATAACCATTGCTTCCTGATCTGTAACTAGTTACAAGGCTATGCACCAGATTGAAATGTGCTGCAATGTAACATTTGCTATAAATTGTTAAAATTTTGAAATCTGTTTTGAAGTTGCTTTATCATGTATTATTGAAATGGTAAAGTAAATAAAAATGCACAAAGCAGCGATACAGTTGGTTGTGTCTGGATTACACCCAGCACCGACATGGGCTGGGGCTTGAGTGAGCAAGGCAAGGAAGGGCTCACAGCAGCCTCTGGCCGTGGAAAGCTGGCGTTATTGTCTACGTGCAAGCCAATGTGATGCGGCAACTAGAACAGACTGCAATTTCACACGAAGAGATGCCTAGACTGGATTTCTTCTGCTTTCCCACCACGGCAGTGTTTTAAAGAATTGAGACATTTCTGTGATGTCTCATTGCGGGACACTCCTGGTAACCATGCGGGTGCCCGCAGAAAGCAGAGAGATGCCCCAGGCTGAACACAGCGCGGAGCCGCAGGGCCTGGCTGCCGGGAGCGTGGGGGCCGTGCGTGACCAGCGCTCTCGGCAGAGCCACATCCTGGCCTGGTATGGTCCCGCCTGCCTCCCTGCAAGGCCAGGGCTTGAAATCTCTCCTGTGCTAGAGGAGAGGCAGCCGCGACAGGGAAAGGGTCCGTGCTCCCATGGACACCCGGCTGCGTGGGAAAGGGAGGTTTGATTGCCTTCAGAAACGACGTCGTGAAGGGAAGGGGGACAGTTGTTTTCGGGCTCTTCCCTCTGGCCTCCAGACCCTCTGCCTCCTCGGGGCTAGAGCGAGGATGGCGGTTCCACTATGGTCCCCAACTCGGAATGTTGCGGGAAGCCCCCGGGAGTGCCCTGGAGCTCCGAGGACACGCGGGGGCAGCCGCGGCGTCGCGCAAGGCTCCTCCCGCACGTCCGTGGGAGCCAGGACCCCCTGCCTGCACGGGAGCAGGAGGGACAGCGGGAGTCCAGCCCCGTGCGGGCCCTTCCACCAGCGCCTTCTCCGCGGCGGCCCGGCCCGACGGGGCGCCCGCGGGTGGCTGTGGGATGGGCTGGGCCGGGCCAGGCCGGGCTGATGGGACGGCGGCGGCTCGGGAAGGCTGTCTCTTCCTCACCTCGGGATTGCCTCGCTGCTCGCCGCCGGCGGCACGGGCTGTCCCGGCCTCGGCGCCGCCGCCCAGGTGTGCCCTGCTCGTACGTGCGGGGGTGCCCTAGAGCAAAAGTGGGAGGTGGGGTGGGGGGATTTTCCCTTGCTTTGCATCTTAAAGGACTGAGGACACTTCCCCGTAGTCCCAACCTTCTCCTCAGGGTACCACGCTGGACCACTGCGGACGCCCACGCTAAGACCTGGAAAACTACCATTCCACTCCGCTCAGTGCTCGGCAGCACTGGGAGGCTCGGCCTTCTCCTCCCGCCCCGCCGGGCTCCGGCCGCACGGACCGTCGGTGGGGTGAAGACGGCACGGGCCACCTCGCTCGCCTTCGCCCCCCAAGGCAGATGCAGCCCCAGCGCAAGCAGCCCCTATAGCTCGGGTCTGCCCCGAGCGCTACCGTCCTCCCACTGCCGCCTCTCGATCCTCCGATGCAGGGTGCGGACACCCTTTAGAACAGCCGACGCCGTCGCCGCTGGCCGCCTCAGCGGGCACCTCCTCCCGTGGAGCCGCCCGCCCCGTCCCGGGCAGCAGCGCCTGCGGGACGCGGCCGCGGCATCTCGGCGGAGCGCGCCCCGGGGTCGCCCACGGGAGACGCTCCCACCCACGCGTGCCCGGGGCGCTCCCGCCCCTTCGCCTGCCGCCGCCTGGCGCAGCCGCGCGCACTTACACACC